>CM031616.1:3289940-3307440 GCA_018398815.1 Conus ventricosus
GGAAATTAGGGTACATCATTATACTTCCCATACTTGGCATCGATGATTTTATTAATATTCCGAAACATGTTTAATCAATGTGTTTACACCACAATCAATAAGAGTACTCGTTTAAACAATTTAGTTTGAATGGAAATATATTCTTCATTAACTACTGTTTTTTTCAAAATGGAGTGACTGGTGGCGGCGAACGAAGCAAAATTAGGAATAGAGTTTGTTTAGAACTTACCGCCAATGACATTGACAAACAAAGCACATGACAAGACACGATGCATTTCAACCACTTGGGTCTTCTTCAGGCGAAAAAATAAATCACATTTAACATGTGGGACAGTACGAACAAAGAACGAAAAAAAGAAAAGAAAAATGACTTATCCGTTTTCTTCCATGTGGTCGGTGGGCGGAAATGACATGGGGCCAGGGGATTATGGGAGAGGAAACGAGGGGGGGGGGGGGGTTGCGTCGGGGGAGGTGTGTGTGTGTGATATGATAGGGTTGTGTGTCTAGTTTATTGGGATGGGTGGTATCTTTGTGTGGTAGTGGTAGTGGTGGATTGATAGTAATGGTAAGGGGAAAGAAGGGGGGGGGGGGAGAGAAACTGAGGGGAGGGAAAAAAAAAAAAAGGATTTTAAGGGGAAGGATAAAACAAAATTAAGATTAAATAGATGGAGAAAAAAAAGGTATATCGATGATGGACTGGGAGCCACATCTATGCCAAAACAAGACCTCCTCAACTTCCTC
The DNA here is from genome assembly GCA_018398815.1 of Conus ventricosus. Classification (NCBI taxonomy): domain Eukaryota; kingdom Metazoa; phylum Mollusca; class Gastropoda; order Neogastropoda; family Conidae; genus Conus; species Conus ventricosus. The sequence continues at coordinate 3,290,682 of CM031616.1, forward strand.
AACTTTGCCCAGACCTTCCATCCATCTATCCGACTCACCTACACCATTTCGCAGTCAGTCAACTCCTAGTCCTAGACATCACCATCTCCCTTGAAGAAGGCCTACTCAAAACCTCCATTTTCTACAAACCCACCGACGCACATGCATACCTAGACTACACATCCTCCTACAACCCACACACTAAAGACAGCATCCCATACTCACAATTTCTCCGTCTTCGCAGACTCTGCTCCAGCGAGGAAGACTTCACAATACAAGCAGCCAAAATGTCACAATTTTTCACCAACCGCGGATACCCAACTTCCATCATCAATGCAGCACTCCGCCGCACCATAGCTGTATCCAGAACATCTGCTCTGGAAACCCAGCATCCAACCAAGACAGACAGACCCACAGCCTACCTCCTCTACCACCCGCACACCCTCCCCATCTGTAGGATCCTCAAATCCAATTGGCACATTGTACATAACCACAAACCCGCCTTCCATTACCAAACCCATGATCACATTCAAACGTGACAAAAACCTCAAAGACCTCCTCGTGCGGTCCAGTTTGAACAGAACTACAGCTACACCACCAGGTACTCACCCCTGCTCTAAACCCAACTGCAAAATCTGCCCCCTCACCAAACCAGACACCATCTTACAGGGCCCCCAAAGACTCCTTCACAGTCAAACGCACATTCTCATGTCAGAGCCGCAACATTATATATGCCATCCACTGCCAGCTGTGTGGCAAAATCTACATAGGGGAAACGTCACGCACACTTGAAACGCGCATCTCTGAACACCTGGCTGATATCCGCCACCACCGACCCAAACCCGTCGCCCTACACTTCAAACCACACCCAACACAACATCGACCATGTCAAAGTCATGGCACTCTGGCAGTCACAGAGTGACAGCTTTGAACGCACAACTCAAGAATCCCATCTCATTGCCAAACTGGGCACACTACACCCCAAGGCATCAACATCCAACAATAACCAAACACACATACCCACCACTTCCACATCAGTTGGCAATATCCCCTACCAACACACACACATACACACACACATACATACACCACCACCACATCCCTTCACTCACTTCATACAGTAGTTACAGCAACCCTCCATCTATTTAATCTTAATTTTGTTTTATCCTTCCCCTTAAAATCCTTTTTTTTTTTCTTTTTTTTTCTTTTTTTCCCCTCCCCTCAGTTTCTCTCCCCCCCCTCCCTTCTTTCCCCTTACCATTACTATCAATCCACCACTACCACTACCATCACAAAGATACCACACCATCCCAATAAACTAGACACACAACCCTATCATATCACACACACACACCTCCCCGACGCAACCCCCCCCCCCCCCCCCCCCCCCCCCCCCCCCCCCTCCGTTTCCTCTCCCATAATCCCCCTGGCCCCATGTCATTTCCGCCCACCGACCACATGGAAGAAAACGGATAAGTCATTTTTCTTTCTTCTTTTTTCGTTCTTTGTTCGTACTGTCCCACATGTTAAATGTGATTTATTTTTTCGCCTGAAGAAGACCCAAGTGGTTGAAATGCATCGTGTCTTGTCATGTGCTTTGTTTGTCAATGTCATTGGCGGTAAGTTCTAAACAAACTCTATTCCTAATTTTACTGTTTTTTTGTTGTTGTTTTTGAGTGATATGAATTTACAAAAGGTGTTACATATTGTTAAATAAAAAGTCACGAAATAACGGATGAAAGAAGAAAAACATCAATATTTATAACCCTCATATATATATATATATATATATATATATATATAATATATATATTATATATATATATATATATATAGAATGCTGAACAATTAAGAAGTGGGGGAAAACAAGTGCATGTTAACAATTCTTCAGTCGTTATAGTAATGACTTGGCAAAGATTTAAACTTTTTAAAAAAATTTAAAAAAAAAATTTGAAGATGAAGAAAACGGGTGGAATATATTATAAATATGAGAAGCCCTTCACTAGCTGCCCGAGGGAATCATCGTAATCTCTCTTGAAAGCACATTTATTTGTATTGCCTGCTCCTAGGCCTTTCGTCCGCTGGATCGGACTCATCAGGGAGACGCGGCTGATTGTGTCAGTGCTCTTGGTGTCAAATAGAGACACACCACAGTCCGTAATTCTGTGGTGTTCTCACCACCAAGGGTTCAAAAAAGAATCCCAACAGCACCCTCAAAGCAGCCAGCGAAGGGTAGTAAATGGAACAAAACACAAGTGTGGAGATGAAAAAAGTTGCTGAAAAACTAAAAGCATTATTCAAACAATATAAAATATAGGGGACAATCTTTGAGCCTATGCTTGAGGATCCATTCAAGGATGCAAGGGAGATAAAAAGATATGGAACAGTCTGAGTGGTCAGCTCTGCTGTTCAATAACCCAAGCATTGTGAGTGGCTAAGAATTGTACAGAACAACCTTTACTTGGATCTCCTGAGAGATGCAATCTCCCACTGATTGACCAAACAATAGAATGCTGAACAATTAAGTAGTGGGGGAAAACAAGTGCATGTTAACAATTCTTCAGTCGTTATAGTAATGACTTGGCAAAGATTTGAACTTTAAAAAAAAAATTTAAATAAAAAAAATTTGAAGATGAAGAAAATGGGTGGAATATATTATAAATATGAGAAGCCCTTCACTAGCTACCTGAGGGAATCATAGTAATCCCTCTTGAAAGCACATTTATTTGTATTGCCTGCTCCTAGGCCTTTCGTCCGCTGGATCGGACTCATCAGGGAGACGTGGCTGATTGTGTCTGTGCTCTTGGTGTCAAATAGAGACATACACGCACACACACACACACATATATATATATATAGAGAGAGAGAGAGAGAGAGAGAGAGAGAGAGAATGCTGAACAATTAAGTAGTGGGGGAAAACAAGTGCAGGTTAACAATTCTTCAGTCATTATAGTAATGACTTGGCAAAGATTTGAACTTTAAAAAAAAAAAACATTTGAAGATGAAGAAAATGGGGAATATTTTATAACTATGAGAAGCCCTTCACTAGCTGCCTGAGGGCACCATCATAATCTCTCTTGAAGGCACATTTATTTGTATTGCCTGCTCCTAGGCCTTTCGTCCGCTGGATCGGACTCATCAGGGAGACACGGCTGATTGTGTCTGTGCTCTTGGTGTCAAATAGAGACACACCACAGTCCATAATTCTGTGGTGTTCTCGCCGCCAAGGGTTCAAAAATAGAATCCAACAACACCCCCAAAGCAGCCAGCGAAGGGTAGTAAAATGGAACAAAACAAAGGTGTGGAGAGGAAAAAAGTTGCTGAAAAACTAAAAGCATTATTCAAACAGTATAAAATGTAGGGGACAATCTTTGAGCCTATGCTTGAGGATCCAATCAAGGATGCAAGGGAGGTCAAAAGATATGGAACAGTCTGAGTGGTCAGCTCTGCTGTTCAATAACCCAAGCATTGTGAGTGGCTAAGAATTGTACAGAACAACCTTTACTTGGATCTCTTAAGAGATGTAATCTCCCACTGATTGACCAATATATATATATATATAATATATATATATATATATATATATATATATATATATATATATATATATATATGTTTAAAATCAAGCATTAAAAGGAATATTAGAATCTACAATATTGTTTCGAGCTCTTGCTCTCGTCAGGATGATGTTTGGGTCACCCACCGCCGGTGTTTTATAGCGTGTGGGGCCCAATTGTCACTGTTTACATGTGCGGGTTAGTTGCACGTGTTTTGGGGGGGTTTTCAGGTAGTTGTTTGGGGTGTGTTCACTGACAACAATTTCCATTTGTGACTGTAGTTGTTTACTATTTTTGTTTTAGTGTTTAAAGTTGCTAAGTGTGGTTTACATAGTATTAGCCATTTTTCAGTTAAACATAAGTTGCATCCTTTTTATGATTTTCCAGGATATGTTATGGTATATTTTTGCATCTTTAAATTTCCAAATGTATTTGCTCAGTTCTGTTTGATTTTTGTATTTTTCTTTATTGAATGACTGTTTGTGGTTTGCATATCTGGTTTTGAAGTGGTTTTCAGTAAGGTGGATTGCGTATGTCCAGCGAGGAGGCTGCCTGGTTTTTGGAGCTCCCGTTTTAAATTCATTTTTACATCTTTTATGCCTTTACATCTTTTACTCATACGAGTAACTGTGAATTTTAATAATCAGCACTGTTGGCTGTTGGTAGTTTAAGGCTAATTTTATTTTTTTAACGAAATTGTGTTTAAATCCTTTCAGGTAAGGTGCGTCTTTCTTACTTGGCTTTTCAAGATGTCTACCGGCGTGTTGGTCCTCAGCTTCGTTAAAAGTTTTCTACTTATCCTTGCTGTTTCCACCATGTGACCGGAACAACAACATCCCTAGCACTCAGTTTAATTTTGAAATGTTAGATGTAGATGTAGGCGCCTTTAGTTCCATTTTTGCAGGTTATAAAACTTTGTGCAACCTGAACCATGTTAGCCTCCTGTGTATACCTATGCCGGTTACTGTTCTCACGTCGATTACTAGGCCCAGATTTGAACATCAGAAATAGTACAGTGATAAGGAATTGTTTGAATAAAAGAGTTAGACACAGAGGAGTTAAATCATGGCTTTTAAACCTTATCCTGCTATCGGGAGACATTGAACTCAATACTGGACCGTCCACCAAAGTAAAATATCCATGCAGAGTTTGCAATTTGAGAGTCACATAGAAACATAAAGCAGTTGCCTGTGACGTCTGCAACACATGGTATCACACTAAATGTATGTTATTAAATTCAGTAGTTTATGAAGCATTATGCAATAGTGGTATACCTTGGACGTGTTTTACCTGCGGGCTTCCAAACTTTAGTTCGAGACTTTTTGAAGATTCTATTGAAGACTGCAGCTCAGAAAGCAACCGTTTTGACCCTATCTCACCAGAAACGATCCGCAAAAGAAAACTTGAAATTTTGTCCTAAGTTTGCATCCACCCCTGATTCTAAAACTGATAAAATCCCAAATCATAAAGTGCAACTGAACTCCAAATCATTAAGAGAAAAGATAAACTTAAATGCATAGTCGTAAACTTTCAATCACTTATCAAGAAAAAGGATGAAACATTGATGTTGTAATTGGAACAGAAACTTGGCTAGAAACTGGAACATCCAGCAGTGAACTTCTGATGGAGGATTTTGATATTTATAGAAAGGACAGACTTGGAAATAGAGGTGGGGGAGTCTTGATTGCCATTAGGAAGAACTTAGCAAGTGAGTTTTTATATCAAGGCAAAAATAGTGAAAGGAAATTTTTATTCTAAAATTACGTTTAATCTAACATACTTACCGTGGCTCACTAATGCAATAAGCGGCAGCAATTTGCTATCCCTGCCTCGTATACAATAAAGTCCGTACGGACAACAAAACCCTTGAAAGGGCCTCGTGCCTTGCGCATGCTCAGAACCATCCTCTTTTCGAGGTATATCAAACTCTGACTGAGAACTCCTGATGGAACCAGGAAGGCGGGGAGGTAGGGAGGGCCTCTGCGTGAGCCACGGTAAGTATGTTAGATTAAACGTAAGTTTAGAATAAAAATTTCCTTATAATTACACATACTATACCGTGGCTCACTAATGCAGAGTCGCCTACCTGGAAGGAGGGCTCACCTGGTTACCGCCTGGAGGAGCGGAGAAGAGCCGGAGCGTGTGGTGGAGATGGAGTGTTGGGCCACCACAGCTGATGCGATGCCCTGGACCCATCATCGCGCAGACGGAAACGTCACGCAGTAGAATTGGATGAAGGTGCCAGGGGAACGCCAATATGCGGCATCTAACACACTCTGAATGCTGGCATTATGAGCTACTGCCAGCGAAGACGCCCATGCCGTAATCTCATGAGGTCTTGGTGAGAAAACAGCCAAATCCCCTTCAGGTCTCGCGTACGCAGCTTTAATGACTTCTCTCAGCCATCGAGAGATTGAAGAGCGCCTGGTGTCCTCCTTATAACCTTCGTTGTAAGAGAGAAACAGGTGGCGCTGCTTGGAGCGAGAAGATTTCGTGCGTTTCCTATACTCCCGCAGAGCGCGCACTGGACAGAGAGTGCGGTCTTCATCGTCTGGGGCGAGAATAGAAGTGAGAGGAAGAATGGAGATAGTCGGGGAAGGAGAACCTGGCAACTGGTTTTTCGCTAAAAATTCTGGGGGAGGCGAAGAGATATTGAGCCATCCGGTTCGGAGGCGACGTCCCCAGGCAGGCCACTAAGGGCGTGGACTTCACTGCAGCGCCTCCCTGAGGCCAGGGAAACGAGAAAGGCTGTCTTGAAGGAAAGGAATTCAGAGAACACTCCGGATGGGCTCGTAAGGGGGGAGCCTGAGGGAGGAGAGAGGACTAAGAAAAGATCCCACGCCGGGGTACGGCGGGGGCATCGGGCCTCTGTCGGGCTGCTCCTCTGACCAGATCCCGCAGAAGAGGGTCGTCCCCGAAAGAGGGGCCCCCTAACTGGTGGATAGTGGTGGAAATAGCCGCCCTGTGAACCTTAACAGAGGAGCTGAAAGTTTTTTCTCCGATGAAAGAAAAGCTAGGTAGTTCGCCAATTGGCATTGAGAAGGAGAATGAGGTGATACTGCGTGGATGGAGCACCAAGAGAGCCAGCCATTCCAGTGGACACTGTAGACACTTTGGGTGCCTGACCTGTGGGCATGTTCACAAGGCCGATTACCGCTGGGGAGGCGCCTTGTGCAGACAGCGCGTCCCGCACAGTAGCCAGGCGTGAAGATGCAGTACGTTTGGATTGCTGTGTGGAATGCCTGACCGTGGCTGAAGCAGTGACTTTGCCTTTAAGGCGAGGGGTATTCGGAGGCACGTGAGACAGGTGTAACAGTTCTGGAAACCACGCTTGGGCCGGCCAGCGTGGAGCCACAAGAATAAGCGTCGCTGCGTCTTCCCTTGCTTTGCGGAGAACTTTTCCCGAATGGCGAACGGGGGAAAGCATAGCCCGTCAGTCCGGACCAAGGGATGGACAGGGCGTCCACAGCCCACGCTGCCAGATCCGGAACTGGGGAGACATACAGCTGGAGACGGTGGTTGAACCGGGTGGCGAACAGGTCTACTGTGGTTTGAACCATACAGGTCCAGAGAGGTTCCAGGATTGAGTGGACGAGAGTCCATTCTGAGGGAAGAACCATGTGCGACCTGCTGAAGGAGTCCGCGAGAATGTTGATCTTCCCGGGAACGCGCTTGGCCGAGATCCGGATTGATTGTGTCTCGCACCAAAGGAAAAGCTGTTCCGCCCTCAGGACAGGGAGTGAGAACGCCCCCCCCCCCCCCCCCCCCCTTGCTTGTTGATATAACACGCCACAGTCGTGTTGTCGGTGTTGAGGAGAACGTGTTTTCCCTTCAGGAAAGGAGAAACTCCTCGAGGGCTTGGAACACGGCTTCCAGCTCCAGCCGATTGATATGCCAGGATCCCATCTCCGGGGACCATTGCCCGGCCGCCGTCAGAGAGCTGACGTGGGCACCCACCCGGACTGGGACGCGTCCGTGAACAGATCCTCCTGTGGAGGAGGGGGTGTGATGGGAACTCCCTGAGCCAGCAGGGACTGGGAGTGCCATTGGGCCACCGATGATTGGAACCACTGACCGAGAAGGATCGGAAGTCCCACGACTGCAATGCCTGAGACCAACGCTTGCGAAAGAGGCGTTGAAACCGGCGTTTGTGCAGTCGTCCGAGGGGCACTAAGGGGGCCAAGGACTCCATCAGACCCAGAAGAGAGGCCAGCTTTCTGGCTGGAGCCTGATCCAAGGAAAGGAGATGGGCCAAGAGGTGCTGGAGGCGAACCAGGCGTTGGGGGGTTGGAGAGACCAACCAGTTGGTGGTGTGGAAGGACATGCCCAGAAACTGAAACTGCTGTGACGGGATGAGATCGGACTTCTCCTCGTTGCAAACAAATCCAGCTGCTGACAGAGGTTTAAAACCTGGAGGGCTTGCTGGGAGCACAGAGTGCTGGATGAGGCAAGAAGAAGCCAATCGTCGAGATAGGCCTTCAGACGAATTCCTTTCTCCCGAACATGCAAGCAAAGTTCCCGGGCCACCTTTGTGAAAACCCAAGGGGCCGGGGCTAGCCCAAAGGGAAGATCTTTTAAGAGCCCTGAACTGAAAAAACGCGGCTTCTCCACACGAAGCGGAGGTACTTTGTCCCTTGGGTGGATCAAGAGATGGAAGTACGCATCTTTCAGGTCGATGGATACCGCCCAGCCGCCGGGATGCATGGCATCGCGGATTGACATGGGGGTTTTCATCCGAAAACGGAGGACGATAAGAACCTGTTCAAGGGCGAGAGGTCTAGAACCGGTCTCCATCCTCCAGAAGCTTTGGGACCACAAACTGCGGCCATAAAAGCCCGGGAGGAATGGAAGAGGACTTCCTCTGTGGCTCCCTTGGCTAACAGCGAAAGTGACCTCCTGGTCTAAGGCCTGAGAGGCCGCGTAGATCCCGAGGAGGAGCGAAGGAGGAGGGAAAGGAGTGAGAGGGGCCTTTACTGCACCCCAAGGAAGACGAAACCCCGACCTGATACACCGCAGAGCCCAAGGGCTTGCGGGAAAGCCGCTCCCAGGCACTGAGGTGCCTGGACAGATGCCCACAGGACCGCCCTGGGGTGAAGTACCCAGGTCGGGGGCAAGTCATTGGGGGTGGGCTGCCTGAGACGTGGGAGCTTTCGGGCCCGCCGGCCATGCTGAGGCGGACCCCTGCTGGGTTGCTTGCCTCGGATCCCCCGGGTCCAAATGACCGTCGTCCCTTGGGTTGAGAGGGACCTGGTGATGAGAAAGGCGCTGGCGCCTTGCGTTTTGACCCGGGGCGGGAGGGAGGGAGGCCTGATTGAAAGGCGAGGTCCCGCCTAATCTCGCCTGGCTCTTAATGGTAGCCTGTACGTGATTCCCGAACAGAGACCCTGACTTGACTGGCAAGGCTCTGAGGGAGGCGTGGGCAGAGGCAGAGCGGGCCACAGAAGATGCCAATAGGACAGCATCTCTCCTCGCTAGTACCCAGTTCAGATGAAGCCTAGCGAAGGCCCCAGCCGAATACTTAAGCCCTTCAGCCATTGACTGAATACAGGCTACCACTGCTGCTGGATCCGCGGACTGGCGGATGGTGAAGGAATCTGAATCAGGATCCTTAAGGGCAGACACTAGTCTCCCTAGGAAGGAATCCATGACTGAGATGGCCTCCAAACCCCTCCTCGCAGACTCTTCCCACTCGGCAAGGCAGCGCTCTGAAAGGGACACCTGCCTACCATGTGATTTCGACTCCTCCTGGACCAGGAGGAGGTCCTCCTGGGAGAGGGGGAGAGTGGCTTCCGGGATAGTATCATTTGCCAAGAAGGCCTTCTTGGCAAATGGAAGCCTCTCTGGTTTAAGGTACTTCCCGCACGCCAGCGCACAGGAAAATCAGGGACAGAACCCGGCGTGATGTCCTGTGCCTCCGTGCCCTGACTCTTATTTGGGCCCTCCTCATGCAGTCGGCCACCATGACCGACTCCTTTAGCAGAGAGGAGGGCATAGCTGCCAATGGGTGAGATCCCAGGGCGAGTTCCGCTGCCGAAGGGCAGGGGGCTCTGACTTCCTGAGAGGATGACACTGCCTCCGGGACAAGGGAAGCCAGAAAGGTCACCGAGTCCGGAAGGAATAAGAACCAGGCGACTGGCCCTCTTCCTCTTCCTCAGAATCCACCAGGTCAGAGCCACAGACCGAGGGGGTGGCCGCCTTGGCGAAGCGGTGCGTGGCGAAAGCCCAGGGTGGCCTGGGATGGCTGATTCCCCAGACACTCCGGGGGAGGGATCAGTCACCGGGTGGGCCGAGGGGGCCTGGGAGGAAGAGGCCTGCACTGGTGGAGGGCTGGGCATGAAACCCGGCCACCAAGGAAACCCCGGAGCAGGGGCTGTGGAAAGCCCATGGTTGGGGGATATTGCCATTGGGCCATGGCGCCCAAGGCAAAGGGCCCTGACCCCATGATAGGGGGGGCTGAGGTTGTGGCTGCTGGCCCAACCCAGTAAATGGGGTGCCTAATGCGCCGGCCCCTTGAGGAGCGCTCGGAAATGAGGGCGAAACCCGAGTGCTCTGCCCAGAAGAAGGGGCAGACACATGAGGTGGGGGAAGGGAACAACCGGGGCCGAACGAGATTCAAGCCCCTGAGAGGGAGTTGCTTCCCTTGCATCGCCTACCGAGCGAGAGAGGGAGGTAGACGAGAAGTCTGCCTCATCGCCCCATCCCGGAGCCTCCGTTGCAGAGGGCTCGTGCATCTTCGATTCTGCCATGGGAATCGAACTGTGTGCAGTAGAACCGCAGCTGAACTGGACACAGGATGCAGTAACGGAACGACAGAACTGCAGCTGAGTCGCTCGCCGTTAGGGGACAAAGGTGCGGGATCGACAGAACCGCAGCTGAGCCGATCACCGTCACAATTGTGGGTTGCGAGAAAGAGCTCGCTGTCACAACAACAGAACCGCAGCTGAGTTGAAGTGAACCCTTGGGAGAAGAAGAATAGAGAGAAAGTGACGCTGAAGGGAGAGGAGGTTTTGGCGCGGCTATAGACAAAGAGCCTGCGGCGAGATGCGGGAATCGAATGACGAAACCTTCTTAACTCTCGCCTTACCACCCAATCGCTTCACGTACGTTTCTCCCTTAAGTGAAAACATAAGCAAGGACACCAAAGAACAGCAACAACAATCGATCGATTGCGAGAAAAGCAAAAAAATACTTAGCTGCTCATGTACACGAGGCTTAACGGGAAAATGGATGCCGAGAAAGAGGATGGTTCTGAGCATGAGCAAGGCACGAGGCCCTTTCAAAGGTTTTGTTGTCCGTACGGACTTTATTGTATATGAGGCAGGGTAGCAAATTGCTGCCGCTTATTGCATTAGTGAGCCACGGTATAGTATGTGTAATTAAAGTTTATTTTGTAGGATTAATTTTAAGAATAAGAGACCTGTCATTGTTGGATCAGTTTACAGACCTCCAGACTCAGATGAAAATGTATGTTCGTCTATTTGCAGAGACATTTCTGACATTGTTTTGGCCAATAGGAAGGCAATATTATGGCATGGTGGAGACTTCAACTTACCAGATATTGACTGGCGTGAAGATGCCATACTTGGTAATCAATACAATAAAAATATTAATTCTCAGTTTTTTATACCACCAAAGACCTTGGATTAGTGCAGTCAGTTGAAATACCAACACGTGGTAAGGCATTCCTGGATTTACTTTTTTACCAATTGTCCAGGTGCTTTAGGCAATCAGGAATTAACTGCAGGCCTAGGTGATCATGACATAATTCTTTTAGAGAGCAACTTTCAACCCTTTCGAAGAAAACCACCTAAACGTGCCATCAGACTCTGGAACCAAGCAGACTTTCCAAAATTACACAGGGATACTCATGATTTCAGTCGTCTTTTGTTTAGGTCTCATAGTGTTAAAGATAATGTCAATGACCTTTGGAAGTGTATAAAAGCTAACTTGGAATTTATTATGGATGACAACATACCTACTAAAATAACTTCAAGCAAGAACCACCAGCCATGGATTACTACAAAAACAAAACGTTTGTTGAGAAGGAAACATCGTTTCTTTAAGAAATTGAAACTACACCCTAATTCAGAAAGATTACTGGTTAGGTATAAACATATTAAGAGAAGGTTTCAGAGAGAATGTAGGCTTGCTCACTCCAATAATGTTAATTCGATGATTTCAGAAGGTGATCATCAAAACAAGAAATTATGGTCTTACATAAGGGGTCAGAGACAGGACAACAATGGGATTCCAGACCTGAGAAACAACCAGAATAACCTAATACAGGACCCTGAAGGAAAAGCAAATTTACTAAACAAGCAGCTTTGTTCGGTTTGCCAAATCCCAAGCCTTTAATTAACGTTAGACTAAAGGATGATGATAAACTCCCTGAAATGCAAAACATCAAAGTAAACAAAGCAGGAGTATTTAAGTTACTGACCAACATCAATGAAAACAAAGCTACTGGTCCTGATGGTGTTCCTGGCAAGCTCTTAAAATTATGTGCCAATGAATTGAGTGAGGTATACCAACTACTTTACCAAGCTTCACTGGACCAAGGAGTAATACCTGATGAGTGGCGAGATCCGAGCATTGTTCCCTTATTCAAAATGGGTCACTAAACAAAAGCAGAGAACTATAGACTTGTATCTCTTACATCCATTTCAGCTAAACTACTTGAACACATAATATATAGTAGCATAATGGACCATCTTGACAAATATGACTTCTTAAATAACGCCCAGCATGGTTTTAGACAGCGAAGGAGTTGTGAGCCTCAACTTATAACAACTCTCAATGATTTCAATAACTGTCTTAACAACAGACAGCAAAGACATGCAATTTTATTACACTTTTCTAAAGCCTTTGATAAGGTTGACCATGAGGGCCTGCTGCTTAAATTAGAACACATCGGCACTGGCGGTTCTTTGCTAAAATGGGCTAGATCATTCCTCGTTGGGAGAACGCAGAAAGTTGTGGAAGAGTCGTCATCCCATTGTAAACCAGTCTTGTCAGGTGTACCACAGGGAACTGTTCTGGGGCCCTTGTTTTTCTTAATTTATATAAATGACATAAGTAGAATTCTCTCTCCTGGAACTACTATAAGGCTTTTTGCAGATGACAGCTTAATATATAGAACAATCAGACGCAAGAATGATACACTCATTCTACAAGAAGATCTAAACGCTTTACAAGAGTCGGAAAGAACTTGGACAATGGAATTTCATCCCCAAAAGTGCGAAGTGTTGCGCATATGTAATAAACGCTCACCAACTTGATCAGAATATTCTATTCATAATACTATTCTTAAAGAAACCAATGCCGCAAAATATTTAGGCGTGATTATAGATAGTCGTCTCAAATGGAAAGAACATTACAATTTAGTATGCAAGAAAGCAAATAACATCTTAGCTTTCTTATACAGGAATATCAATGACTGCCCCCAAAAGGTTAAAGACAACCGCTACAAAACACTGGTTAGACCAGTACTGGAATATGGTTGCTCAGTCTGGGATCCTTACCATCTAAAGGACATTGATAACCTCGAAAAGATTCAGAGGAGAGCAGCACGGTTCGTAACAGGGAACCATATCAGAGAGAAGGGGAATACTAGGAAGAACATGAGGAAGTTAGAATGGAAACCCTTAGAAGAATGAGCTTGTATCAAACTTAACATCTTCTTCAAAGGCAGAGCTAAACTAATTGATATTCCAATGGAACAACTAGTATTGAATAAAAGTAGCACCAGGAGTGGCGGTCAATGTTATACCATACCTGCATCAAATATTGACAGTACTTACATTCATTTTATCCTAGTTCTGTACGGCTGTGGAACTCACTGCCGGGTGCCATCAAGATTGCCACAAATGCAGTCTCATTTAAAAAGCAAATTGATACGACAGTTGTGAGATCTGCATATTGACGATTTTCTATTTTAACTTACCCAGATATTTTATGGTTACCTGGGCCTGAATTTGGCCATTGCTTTTAACTGCTTGAATATCGAGTGCGACTCCTTGTTGCCAAATTTGCTCCAGGGGCCAACAGACTGAGTCGCACTATTTTATGTTATTTTATTTTACTTTTTAACATGCGCGCTGGTGACCTAATCGTTTTTGAGTGAACCAGTATTTTAGGAAGAAGAAGATCCCTATATATGTTTCTTTTTCATTTTCTGATGTCACAGTTGCTTGGTATACAATATTGTTGCAGAGGCATTTATTGCTTAAGGGGCACTGCTCTTTTTTGACGCAATTACAAGATTTCCTTTCTTCACCCTTCTTTATTGTGTTGGTTTTCATTTTGTTGGATGCATCAATTAGGTTTTTAAGATTGGGTATACATGAATATGATAGTTTGACGGTGTTTTTGTTGAATATTTTAGACAGTTTGTGTTCTTTTGGGAACGATGTTGTTAAGATTTTAAAGAGTTCTTTCCCTATGTTTGCTTTAAATTTCCCGTCGTATGGGAGGTCATACCATATGATTTTCCTTTTCCTGTTTTTCTTGCTTTTGTTCATGTTGTTATCAGGGTTGTATTGTAGTTTGTAGTTATAACCACTTTTTTCCAGGGCTTCTTGGTATTTTACTGCTGCGTTGTTGAATACTCTTTCATCTTAGACTGGAGCCAAATGATGATGTTTTCATCTTAGACTGGAGCCAAATGATGATGTTTTCATCTTAGACTGGAGCTAAATGATGATGTTTTCATCTTAGACTGGAGCTAAACGATGATGTTTTCATCTTAGACTGGAGCTAAATGATGATGTTTTCATCTTAGACTGGAGCTAAATGATGATGTTTTCATTTTAGACTGGAGCTAAATGATGATGTTTTCATCTTAGACTGGAGCCAAATGATGATGTTTTCATCTTAGACTGGAGCTAAATGATGATGTTTTCATCTTAGACTGGAGCTAAATGATGATGTTTTCATCTTAGACTGGAGCTAAAGGATGATGTTTTCATCTTAGACTCGCAATTCTGGATACAGCAGAACCATGGACAGTGAAACTAAAAGTCAAGAAAGCAGAAGAACGTACGTTTCAAGATTGATTCTGGAGCCGATGTAACTATCATTAACACGAGAACATATTAATGTTTCCCACATAAGCCAACACGTCGTGTTAAAGAGAATACATTGACATTACAATACGGAAGACTTACTACCAGAAGTGAATTGTTTGCAGTCACGAAAGTCCATTGTAAGATCATTTTCAGCGTGACCGTTACACTGGTCAGACATTGCTGTTTTGAACGAGAAACGATAACTGAACATTACTGTCCTCGATGCTATACAAAAAGGAGAGGTTTAGAATGTAAGTTATTTCCCTTGTAACTACGGGCGTCACACGGAACTATTGGATGGAATTTACCTCAGAATGTTGAGCCCAGTCTATCTTCATAACGTTTAGTCTCCATCAATGTCTGTGTTATTGCACATGTAATATATCAAAAGTACTGCATGTCTCTGTCTCCTTTGCTGATATTAATGTCACGTGGAACATGTGTTTATATTTTCCGAAATAAAGCGGCAAAAATTGACCTGAACCAACCAACTCGAGAGTGATACTTAAAGTCCCGCTTCGTGTCGATCTCATTGACTGGCCCTGAAAAGTCTGGGTTAGGGCAGGTCTCTGAAATAGTCAATCAACTGTGAAGACATAACGTTAGGCTTCCAAATTAGGATTGCCACCACTACCAAGACGCCTTGTGTGAAACTCGAAAACACTAAAACAGCAAGCGAATGTCCATCGGTTATGAAACACACAGACATTGCATGGTGTGTGAGGCTTTGAAGAAAAAATAAAAAATAAGTGAAACAAGTGGGGGGGGGGGGGGGGAAGGGGGGTAGAGGAAGAAAACCTCACTAGGAAAAAAAACCGTCTTTACAAAAAGAAAAAGAAAACTAAAAGAAAAAAGAAAAGAAAAAAGAAAAAAAACGACAAAAAAATGTAAAGACGGGAGGGGGGGGGGGGGGAGAAAGAAAAAAACGGATTGCCCCTACTCGATCTCTTTGTGACACGCGCATAAATGGATCAACACACAAACTATGTACAATCTTTCACGACATGAACTAAATTACAACACAAACAAAACAAATGCGTTGTCGGATACCCCCCCCCCCCTCTCTTTCCCACAGCCACCCCACCCTTCACGTTCCTTGCCCACTATCCCTGCCCAAAGCGATCCTGGAAAGAAGCCACAAAAACCAGACACTCAACAACAAAAAAATCCGTTCGTCCTGCACTCACGGCACTGATCGTCCTCGCACTCCGCGTCGGTGATGCAATCGTCTGACAAGTCGCCGGCACAGCTTCCTCCAAACGGAACCACTGAAAGACACGTGAAGATCTTCTGTATACTCCTGTGTAAGTCTGTTTATTCTGTCTCACTATCCTTGGCACTCTAGCAGCATTCGCTCATCCCGGCTTCCCTCCCCAGCCGTGTCCCGGCTTGTTCAACCGCAGCCCCGGCAACGGCAATCCTCAGAGAGAGTTTGTTTCAAATCGTCAGGATGCAACCCACCACAGGAGACACTGCACTGCCGGCAATGACTTTGCTGGTGTTCAGTGGTGCCTGTTCTGATCTAACATAAGCGGGACTCAGCCTACTAAGCCTCCCATTGACGACAACAATCGCTTAGTTGCGGAGCCGGTGTGAGTTCCGCGTTCTCTCCCGGACAGCACCACCACGTCCCCATGACCTCTTCGATACCGACAACCTTGACATGAACTCACCAAGGACACAAACGAAATCAATACTGTGGTCATCGGGTGAACAGGGCGATTCGGCTACAGAATCCGAGTCTTTTCTTATCCTTGCTGATCGAATGGTGAAGATGATGCTATTGTGTTCCGATCTGCTCTGAGACTGCGTGGTAGCCGTACTCAAAGCTTACTATTGTAACGTATCCCGACGTCAACCAGACGCGAGAGACACAGACTCGTAAAGTGTTAGAAAATTTAAGCAACTCTCTTAGAGACGAGTCCATTAATGGATAAAAGTCTACCGAGCAATTCCAGTCTCCCCAGCTGAGCCCAAAGCAAACTCACATCTGGGTAGAAGGTGGTCATTGGCTGAAAAACCCACAAATATAAATGACTCTGGAGGGAATCGAACCCACGACCTCCAAGCCGGGAATCCACGATGCTAACCACCGCATGGCGGCAGATCGTCCGCCCGCTTTACGCTCACTGCGACAGTGGCCGAGAACCTCGGCAC
>CM031616.1:3312440-3357440 GCA_018398815.1 Conus ventricosus
GACGGGTCATGTCGTCGCAAGAAGAATCAGTTCGGGAGACACATGTGCCGTTGTGTAGCTGACGTCAGTGAAGGAAGACCTGTTGCAGCTGAAAAAGGTCAGACTGGAGAAAGGAGTCAGGATCTGTTGATACTGAAAAAGGTCAGATTGGAGAAAGGAGTCAGGATCTGTTGATACTGAAAAAGGTCAGACTGGAGAAAGGAGTCAGGATCTGTTGATACTGAAAAAGGTCAGACTGGAGAAAGGAGTCAGGATCTGTTGATACTGAAAAAGGTCAGACTGGAGAAAGGAGTCAGGATCTGTTGATACTGAAAAAGGTCAGATTGGAGAAAGAAGTCAGGATCTGTTGATTCTGAAAAAGGTCAGACTGGAGAAAGGAGTCAGGATCTGTTGATACTGAAAAAGGTCAGACTGGAGAAAGGAGTCAGGATCTGTTGATACTGAAAAAGGTCAGACTGGAGAAAGGATTCAGGATCGTTGATTCTGAAAAAGGTCAGACTGGAGAAAGGAGTCGGGATCTGTTGATACTGAAAAAGGTCAGTTACAGAGAAGCAGGTCCACCTGTAAATACAAAGTTGACACTTTAAGCGTAACTAGCAACAGACAGGTTCTGCTGCACTTGGTTGGGAACAAATCGTCATATCAGTTCTGTGTGTGAATGTGTGTGCGTGCGTGCATGCGTGTGTGCGTGTGTGCATGCGTGTGTGCGTGCGTATGTGCGTGCGTGCGTGTGCGTGTGTGTGAGGAAGAGGGAGGGAAGATTGGTGTTTGAGAGCGTGCATGTGCGCACGTGTGTGTGTGTGTGTGTGTGTGTGTGTGTGTGTGTGTGTGTGTGTGTGTGTGTGTGTGTGTGTGTGTGTGTGTGTGTGTGTGCATGTGGGGAAATGAGGAAGGAAAGAGTTTACTTACTGCATATGTTTGATGGACACTTCATGTCATTTGCACACGGACAGGTCTCGTTACAGTATCTTCCAGGAGCATACTGGGGACAATCTGTAACAGATTATTCTCATTAAGCACGTGACAATAACCGTCATAACGGTGATGGTCTCAACGGCTGTGCCGATTGCAAAATGATAAGAAAGGCATTAATATTTGTTAGGAGGGTGTGGGTTTTAAACGTAATGGAAACTTTTGATTTAATTACCATCTTTATAATCTGTTTAGAAAATTATGATAAAACAGTGTCTTTATTAATCGTATGTTTGAAAGCTGGGCGTTGCTCCACATGGCAGAAGGGCTCCTGAATGACACGCCACGTGCCGCCAGCCGCCGTGGCGAAGTGGTTAGCGTTACGGACTCCCGGCTGGGAGGTCGCAAGTTCGATTCCCATCAGAGTCATGTGGGATTTTTCTGCCCCGACCGGCTCCTACCCAGAGTTGAGTTTGCTACGGACTCAGTTGGGAAGACTGGGGCCACACAGTCGAGTTTCATCCACTTAATGGATGCGTCTCTGAAAGCGTTGCTCAAATTTCCTGACCAACACTGCAGGTGTCTGTATCTCTCGGGCCTATTTGACGCAGGGATATATTATGAAAGGAAACGTAGAGTACAACCCTGTCATGAAGTCTCAGACCGAAACGGAAATCCGTAGCATCATCTTTATCATCCTCATTCTCATCGATCAGCATAAAAAATGTCAAATTCCGTGGCCCTTCATGCCCCGCTCTCATGGTGACCTCAATTTCGATGCCCTCTCCACGTCTGTGGCCTTGGTTTGGTTTCGTCGGGGTCACCGGTATCGGCGAGTCCATGGGGGCTGTCGTTGGACGGACGTGGTGGCGCCCTCCGGAGGGAAGGCTCACTCACACCGGCTCCGCGACAAAGCAATTATTGGCGTCAGTAGGGGGCTTAGTAGGTGGTGTCCTGCGTATGTTGGATCAGAACAGGCGCCACTGAACACCACCGAAGTGACTCGGCAGCAGTGCAGTGTCTTCTCCGGTGGGTTGCCTCTTGACGACTTGACATTGACTGCTTTCTATTGCCGGTGCCGGGGCTGCGGCGGGACCGATAAGGCTGTGGCTGTGGACGGGGTGTGTCACGGTCGCAAAGCCGGACGGCCCTAACATCCCTACCCACGCCTATCACACACTAGGTCAGACAACACAGCACACTAACACAGCTTTACAATCATGCACACTTCTTTATTTCACACACACACTATGGCGCCACAACTCACGTCCATCCACAACCGCACACAGGTATCACACTTCCCCGCTGACCCACTCTACCCTACTGCGACATGGGAACCCTAACCTAACCTAAAGCACCAGTTGCGGTATATCACTGTGACATGGGGACGCAGCGATAGCCCGCACACGTGGTGGCTAACTACTGGGGACAAGGATTTACCCAAGGGACTCTAATCTCTAAACTACTACCACCCACCCCTATCCCCGGGAACCGCCATTCTTTTTCTACCCGGGGACCACTACCGCACCGGTCGCTGCGTCCCTAAGGGAGGCAACGACAGGCACTCTATGCCGTGCTGGCCACTACGTCCCTAAAGGAGGCAGCAGCTAACACCCCTGACCCTACTGCCTATCACTACACCCACTTCCTACTACAAGACATGGACACCCTTCCTCCCCGGGAAACACTGCTCCACGGCACTGTCCGTGGCCTCTCACAGGTTGACTCCGCCCCGGACGACCCGCTCCTCGGCGCTGTCCGTGGCCTCACGAAGACGACTCCTCCCCGCGGAACACTCACACACATACGGCCCCTCACAACGGGCCCGTCTCTTGAGGGAACCCCTCCTCCACTCAAGGCTCTGCCGCAACCGAGGGTGAAGGAAGGCCTGGCGCAGCACCCCCTCACAAGGCGCCTGAACAGGGCGGTCCTTCCCTCCTGGGAAAAGGAACAGGTAGCTGGAGAACTGCCTCACCGACGGCAGACGGCCTGGGTGGTCTCTCTCTCCCGGAAGAGCAGCAGGTAACGGGAAGCCACTACTGTAGTGTTGCTACTACCCGAGTCATCCAAGCACATAGGCTACTTGGTAAAGCTTTAACTCTCCATCTCTGTACTTACTTCCCACCTTGGGCATGAGAGTGACTCCTTAAATTTCGAATACACACCCCAACCCGTTACTCGCTTTGGGGTTAGACCAATTTCCTGCCAACCCTTACAACAGCAGAAAAGCAATATTCTCCCTAAGCCAATCCACATTATTACATATGAAATTAGATATCACACCCAAATATCAGGAAAAGGAAATAACCCAAACGACCCAACGCGGATTCCATGGGCCCCATTAGGAAATACTAAGTAGTCTAGGAAATGGGCAATTTCACAAGGAAATGTCTTCACATAATACTCAACAGTAATGGACATCTCTCCACAAAAAAAATTATCAATTTTCAGCGGTTCACACTTCCAACATGTTCACACAAAAGAATCGGCTCGCAGCCACAATCCTTCATATTCTTACCCCTCTTTGCACTGTCAAGTATAATCATATATGGAAAACCAACATGATTTGCTCGCCAAAATTTCCATCCAGCACCCCACTCTCACGTCATCTCTTGTTAGTTAGCCCAGTTCTTAATACTTGTTAGGCCAACATAACCACATTTCATACAATATTACATGCTGCACACCATCCATTCTTTATCCTACCGATTGCTAAGCCACTCGCCTTAACTTTACCTCTCCCTTCTTCCCGACTACAAAAATTCATAATGGGACTGCCTCCCCACAACCTAAGGTATATTTCATCCAACCCTGTTCTGTCACAAACACATATATCCCTGCATTTGTGACGACTGTCACTCGCTTTACAAAAAAGACTTCCAGCCATATGGACTCACTGTCCTGTACAAAAATGCGTACATCACAGATCCAGTCTGCACGCGCACGACACCCACGTCGAGAACCATGACCCGTAACGAAAGAGAAAGGACACCAATATAACTTGAATGGTCACGACCTTACCTCGGTATAATCCACTCAACCACAAATCGGCCTTGGTCCTACTGCACAGTTAACCGATTCCAATGCTGTGCAGGGCAACTCCGGAATCGTTACTAAACTTCAACGCACTACTACTATTTACAACTGGAAATTGAACACAATTATCACACCCCTTTATGATTCACGCAGAGACATTTGCATCTGACTCATATTATGATCCTCAACAGAATGCAACCTCATAGTACCCTCTTACTGAACCGACTGAAATTAACATGAACTAGCCACAACCAATATCTGCCTCACCGTCCATCAATGGTTATTATATCGAACCCACATTGTCTAGCATTGTCTAGCCAAACTGTCCTGTGCCAATCGAACTCAGGAACCACTATGTACACTACTTACAGAATATACAGAAAAGAGGTGACAACACAACCCGGCTGACAACCAATTTCAACCACGGAACCCAGACGACATCATACCAGACAACAGTATACGCAACGAACACAATACCAACTAATCACAACATGAGACAACTACAGTACAACTCGCCATAATACAAGACAACAGGCTAGGATCCCGAATGCATACATCCTTATGGGAGGGGATTTCAACTTCCCTGGTTGGGACTGGAACACTTTGACACTCAAACCTGGTACTAATTGTGCTGAACTCCACAGAAAATTCAGAGACCTACTGCATGACCATGGTATGCAACAACTAATGCTAGAAACCAGAAGAATAGACAAAAGAAAGGAACCCATAGCACGCTAGATCTTCTTATTACCAACTGCCCGCATCTCATCCCTAGGGTCGAAGTCCTTCCTGGCTTGTCGGCTCATGATATCCCCTGTTGTGAATTCTCGTTAAGCCCACCACGTATCAAGCAGTCTCCAAGGCAGATCCCCCTCTACGATAAGGCCAACTGGGAGGTGATGAGGAAGGACATGAAGGACCTGCACTCGGCGCTGGTGAGCGATGAAAACAACCTCACCACAGAGGATCTTTGGACCATGTTCAAGGACACCCTCATCGCAACAGTCCAGACCAATGTCCCCCACAAAACAGCGCGTTCCAGGGTCTGTAAACCGTGGATCACAGCTGACATCCGTAAGATTGCCAAGCGCCATGTCAGAGTCTACAAGAGAAAGAAAAAACAAGGTATTCCTCAACTAGAAGAACATAAACAACTCAGAAGACAGAAGCAGCGCATGATAAGACGCTCGTACTGGGAATATGTCCATAGGTCAGTCGCAGGTGACCCTGAGACGGCAGAAGGTTCACCCCTGAACAGGCGATTTTACACCTTCGTCAAGCACCAGCGCAGCTCCAACTCTGGCGTCGCACCCCTGAAAGTCGATGGAAAGCTTGTGACGGATCCCACCGCAAAGGCGGAGGCTCTCAACAAGCAGTTCCAGTCAGTGTTCAGCGAGGGTCGCGAGTACACAGATGAAGAGTTTCGTGCTAAGTGCAAGATGTCTGACATTTCTCCCAGCACGACCCTCTCTGATGTCTTGATTACTGAACAAGGCATTCAGAAACTCCTTTCCAAACTCAACCCTTATAAAGCCTGTGACCCGGACAACATCAGTCCTCGCATCCTGAAAGACCTTGCCCCTGAAATATCCCCAATCCTTACAATGATCTAGCAGTCCTCTCTTGACACTGGTTATGTCCCTTCTGATTGGAGATATGCAAACGTTGCACCAATATTCAAGAAGTGAGAACACTGTGACCCATCTAACTACTGCCCAGTCTCTCTGACCTCTATCCCATGCAAAGTCCTGGAACATGTCATTGTCAGCGCTCTCATGTCTCACATAGAATCCAACAAAATCTTATGTTCAGAACAACACGGCTTTCGCAAGTTTCGGTCCTGTGAGATACTACTTAATTTTACCGAAGAACTGTCTGGAACTCTAGAAAAAGGAAATCAGGCAGATGTTATCATTATGGACTTTGCGAAAGCCTTCTATAGAGTGAACCACAGCCTCCTTATCACAAAACTGAAACATTACGGTGTCCTGGGAAATATCAACAAATGGATAGGAGCATTCTTGAAAGACCGGCAACAATCGGTGGTAGTGGATGGCACAGCTTCCAGCCGGGTCAGTGTGCAGTCTGGGGTCCCACAAGGCTCTGTTTTAGGGCCGGCGCTTTTCTTGGCGTACATTAATGACTTGCCAGAAGAACACTCCTCACTGACACGCCTGTTTGCTGATGACACAGCTGTCTACCGTTTGAAGGACTCAAAAACCGACCGAAGCTTACTTCAGGAAGACCTCAAGAAGTTAGAAGCATGGGAGCACAGCTGGGATATGGCATTCCATCCTGGAAAATGTACTACTCTCCAGTTACAAAATCATCTTCTCCTGAAAAATCCGACAACACCCTCCACAACCATTCTAGAAACTGTCTCTATCTCCAAGTATCTAGGCGTTACGATCACAAGTGACCTAAGCTGGGACCTGCACATCAACGCCATCTGTGCTAAAGCCAACAAGACCCTCGGCTTCCTTAGAAGAAACCTGAAGATCCCAGCAGTGCGCCTCAAAGAAAACAGTCTATAAGACTTTTCTCAGACCGATCTTGGAGTACGCGTGCACTGTATGGGACCCGCATACCCAAGGCAACATCAACAAGATTGAAGCTGTCCAGAGACAGGCAGCACGGCTCGTGGTCAACCGGTACCACAACACATCTAGTGTCACCGCGATGATCGACAAACTGCAATGGCCGACTCTGCAGCACAGACGCAAGGTAGCTAGGCTTGTCATGCTACGGAAAATAATGAACGGAGAGGCAATCGTCGACAAAAGCTGCATCGTGCCAGCCCCTTCCAGACAAAGAAGGAAGCACTCCCGCCAGCTCAATCAGATTCTGTGTAAAACCCAATATCGACAAGCTTCCTTCTTCCCCAGAACAATACGTGACTGAAACAACCTGCCTGAAACAGCTGTGGCCGCGGACACCTTGGACACCTTTAAGTCTAGGGTGCCCCCCAGTCAGTAGTTAGTTAGATAATAGGTCCCTTCCCCCCCCCCCCCCCCCCTCCCCCTCCCCACTCTTACCCCAATAGCTTTTTGTTTTGTTCTTTATTTTGGGGGCCCTGCTGTCTTAGATCAGCAAGGGACCGGCTAGCTCGGAGGGGCGAAAAGTGAAGTAACAGTAGCCTGCCGGAGAACCCACTTAGAGCAGGACTAGGTTTTTATCCTCACTTTGAGGTCTATCGTTTTCTATCATTTGTTTTTCTCATCGCAACCCCCTCAAAACGGCGTAAAAATCAATTGGGTGATTGTGGCCGTATACCCTGAAGAAGAAGAACACGACCAACCACAACACCACGAACGTCACAGATCACCACCCTGGACAGACAGACGATCAGCCACACCAGTTCTGCAACTGGCTGAAAGTGGCTGCCAACGAAGACGACACAGAACTCGGCACAGGCCAAGGGCACACCAACCGACGAGGACCTGGCCCTAACTATGACTCGAAGTCACTCGCTCAGCAGAACTAACGGCGCTCCCGCCGCACCTACAAGGAGCACGTCCACTCCGACGAACACCAGGGACCGAAGTGAAGCTACCCCCAACGCATTCCGCCCTGGTCGGAATCAAGTGAGCCTCACTCACAACACTAAACAACCATTGTTCAGAACAGTGTATCCTCCGGAAACTGACACACCTGACCAACGGACTAGTTGTTGTTCGTGCAACAACACAATTTACAACAACTCACTGACTTGACAACAACAACAGCTGATATCCTGCCCCGCCCCCTCTGGTGTAGAACCAAAGTAACAAAAGGGTAACAGTCGGAAACTAAACCAACCTCCAGCTTCCACTCCTTCCATAAGTGAAGACTGGAATTCAAGAATATTGTATGTCCTACTTCCCCAGCCCCTACCTAGCCTAACCTTCCAACCTAACCCCAAGGAACTTAGCCTAACCCCCACCTAACTACAACCCCAACCTTACATACACACACACACACGCGCGTGCGCGCACACACACACACACGCACACGCACACTCGCACACGCTCTCTATCTTGAACCACCACCACTCCAAACACACGGACATGCTGGTTTAGTACCGCCGATCGGTGACAGGGTGTCGGAATGAGCGGCGTGGGTGCACTGCCACTGAGGTGGCACAGACGTTGGGACAGCAAAAACAAAAAACAAAAACAAAAACGACACACCACGTGCCCACGTGCCAAATAAAACAGTGACATAATCCGGAACTAGTGACCACAGTGTCTAGAGGGGAAGGTAAGGAAATATCACAGATCTCCTTTGATGTCAGTTCACTCCCTTCAGTGACAGAAGTGCGTCTCTAGGGAAGGTGAGCGGAGACAGATTCATTTCCAAGCAAGCTGTTTGTTTCTCATGTGGTGTTTAGTACACCATGTCCACACGTGTCTTTTAAAAGGCGAAGAAGCTCCTGACGTATTGCATGTGAGGTGCCTCTCACTGCAAGACATGTTTAAGGGACATACATCATGTCATACATACACACTTTACTCCATGAAAACATTACATGTGTGAGCGCGCTCGCACGCGTGTGTGTGTGCATGTGTGTGTGTGTGTGTGTGTGTGTGTGTGTGTGTGTGTGTGTGTGTGTGTGTCTGTGTGTGTGTGTGTGAGCGCTAGCGCGCGGGCGTGTGTGTGTGGGTGGGGGGGAGCACATGTGAGCGTGTGCGATTGTGCGTGTTCGTATAAATGTGCGTCACCACACCACAGACCGTATCAAGCGAAAAATGGCTGCTCGTCCGTGTGTGTGTGTGTGTGTGTGTGTGTGTGTGTGTGTGTGTGTGTGTGTGTGTGTGTGTGTGTGTGTGGTGTGTGTGTGTGTGTGTGTGTGTGTGTGTGTGTGTGTGTGCTGCAGAAAATCGGTGGACCGCCATAGAAGGAAGAAATGAACATGCAACATGAGAGAGAGTAACAGAAAAGAGGAAACTACTGCATGGAATTTCCAGAAGGTGGGGTGCAGTTTAAGTTTACACCGAAAGACTCCTCGGCATCCCCATGGCTTACCGAAGCAAAAGTCAGTGCCGATAATATGAATATTTAAAAAAAAAAATATTCTGATTGATTTTTGAGAGAATCTTAACACTACCCATCCTAGCACTACCAAAAAAGCCCTCAAAGTCCGTACATGTCTCACGTTGTGAACAGCAGTTTATGAAGACCTTTTGATGAGGGTAAGAGATAAGGTGGGTGCAGAAGAAACTGGATGCATTTGATTGCAGGAAAATGGTGTCAGAAACACATGTCAAAGAACTTTTTAGCGCCTCTCCCCCCCTCTCCCCCACCGAATTTGGGCGTTGGACAAGGAACGAGACAATTTATAAAGATGCACTGGAGTCGGTTTCCAACTGAATATGGATAAGATGGAAGCAAGTGCAGCTTTGGAGGACTTGGAGTGGAACTTTGGAACAATGAACCGATGCTCCACTGGTAAAATTCCGAAAAGTGGAACTGTAGGGACAACGCTGAAACTGCGAACGTCGACTCAAGAGAACGTAATAATGCCGGCATTAGCTCAACCGCCCTCAACCAGTTTCGGGCGGTTGACTCTAATGCCGGCATTATTACGTTCTCTGCGCTAGTGGCAGACCGCTCTCTCTCTCTCTCTCTCTCTCTCTCTCTCTCTCTCTCTCTCTCTCTCTCTCTCTCTCTCTCTCATATATACGCAATCTCTCTCTCTCTCTCTCTCTCTCTCTCTCTCTCTCTCTCTTCTCTCTCTCTCTCTCTCTCGTTTGTGCGCAGGCATTTATTTTCTCCTTTTTCAAAACAAAAATAAGCACTATCTGACAATCAAATTGATACGACTTCGATGTGTGTGTGTGTGTGTGTGTGTGTGTGTGTGTGTGTGTGTGTGTGTGTGTGTGTGTGTGTGTGTGTGTGTGTGGTGACACAATATGTACCGCCTATGGCACACCCAAAAAAATTGTGCACCCCCAGTACACTCCCTCAAGAGCAGCTTTAACAAAAAAATAGGGGTGTAAAAATAAAAAGTAAAATCTGGGTAGTGAAAAAAAATGGGAGTGGGGGTTGGAAAAGGAGGTATGAAGGAAAGTGGGGAAAAAAGGGGAGAAGAAAAGGGTGAATAGTTTTAGCCGGGGATCCGGTTTCGCAATGCTGAGGAGTGGTGAATAGCGTGCAATGACTTTCAAAAGCCTATTGAAATTCTAATGTCGGTAAGCACAAACAGTTCTAGTCATGTCTCCCGCGTGTAAACCTCTTATAGAGAATATATGCCAAAGCAAGTTCTGTGACATATTTCTACCTGTGCAACCAATTTACTTTTGGTTTGACCGGTGACATTATTTCTTGCTGTTGACATATAAAAAAGGTATTGACACTGTTTATAGTTACATGTTCTTGGAGACATGCAGTTAGTTTCAAAATGTCGGATCAGGCAACAGCATCGATGAAGCAATGCAAGTGTGTAGAGTCCATTGATGTGTGTGTGTGTGTGTGTGTGCGTGTGTTTGTGTGCGTGCGGGTGTGCGTGCAATCGTGTTTGTATATATGCTGTTATCGTTGTTGTTGTTTTGTTGTTTTACTGATAATAACTATATTATATTCTGAACATCCGTTTCTTATAAATAATCAAAGGTGCGCGCACACACACATGCACGCACCCTCCCCCACCCCACCCCACCCCACGCATGCACACACTCAAGTCACTTCTAAGTTCTTAACTCAAGTTACCCCAAGTCACCTCTAAGTTAAATAAAGGGAAAAGGTGGCAAAAGGAGTACCTGGAGAGGGGATGTCCAACGTTTCGTGTCGTAGACACTTCAACAGGGAATGAAGCTTGATTTGAATACGAGTACAGCAGTCACTACTTTACTTTTCACCTCTAAGTTCTTACTCAAGTCGTCCTCAAGTCGTCCTCAAGTCATCCTCAAGTTCTTACTCAAGTCACTTCTAAGTTCTTACTCAAGTCATCCTCAAGTTATCCTCAAGTCACTTCTAAGTTCTTAATAAGTTCTTGATCAAGTCATCCTCAAGTTCTTACTCAAGTCACTTCTAAGTTCTTACTCAAGTCATCCTCAAGTTATCTCCAAGTCACTTCTAAGTTCTTACTCAAGTCATCCCCAAGTAACTTCTAAGTTCTTACTCAAGTCATCCCAAGATCATAACTAAGTCATCCTCTAAGTTCTACCAAGTTCTTATTCAAGTCAACTTATAATTATTTATTAAGTTCTTAAAGTATTATTCCATCTGAAATGGATCAAAATGATCTTTTGTTGTTGGTGGTTCTGGCATGCTTTTTTGTTTGGCTTCTGTATTTAGTGGTTGAGATTTTTTTGACTGCTTCGGTTTTTGCTGTCGTTGTTTATATATTTTATAAACGTAATAACCACCCCCAACAGCAATGGCGCTCAAAGTGACAACTGTTTTAAGTTCAATATTCCATGAAGACTTTGGTGTTGCAGGCCTTGAATCAACTTGTTCTTGTTCTGGTGTTTTTATAGCTGGCATTGAAACAACTGTTGGCATTGGCGGTGTTATGTTTTCATTATGAGTTATATTCTGTGATTGTAAAATATTTTTTTTTGTTTGTTCCACTCTGCTAATCTTTTTCCTGCTGCAACACGCCCAGGATGAGGAGGCTTTTTACTGGTCACTTTCTCCACCTGTTTCAATGTTTTCTGACTCTGATTCTGCTGATTTTCTGGCTCGGTCATTTTTAAGGGAAACAAAATCTATGTGATTAAAAGTAATTAATCCCATGATTAGCGGTGAAAATAATGTTCCAAATCTGTAATACAGATCACATCCTAGAGACTCTAATGACTTTGTTAAAACTGGATCCTGCGTTAAATCATACATAAAGTCTTGTTCAGAATCAATAGGCGCAAATTTACTTACTAGTTTAGTGTACAAACTAAGAACCGTTTGTCCTACACTTTTTACCATTCTTGATCCCAGCTGCACTTCATACCTGTTATGATACTTTACAATGTCTTGTGGCGACATTTGTTGAATCTGTTCTATGCTGAATTCATTTCCGAGGAACTGTTTTGTTTTCCCACATGCTGCCAAAGAACACAGTCTTTTTTTTTTTGGCATAACAGCTTGGTCATCAACTTGTTCATTTGTAATCATAAGTTCAGGAAGGTTTAGTAGGTCATCGCTGTTCATGTTTTTTATTAATTATAATTATTTTATTTTTTAAAAATGAGCACCGAAAAAACTGTTACCAACCTTGTATACCATTCTGCTGTTATTGGAGGCCTAAGTGTAGGATACACAATGCTTGGTAAAAGCCTGTTAAAAATAAAACCGGCTGATCTTGGCAAGCTAGGCTTTGAAGACTCAGCAAAGCTGATTGCTGTTATTACAGCTTCATTTGCTACGAAAGATTTTCTAGTTAAGCAAGGAATAATTCCTGACAGTATCAATATGTAAAATTAAAAAAAATACATTTATAAAAATGGCTTCATTCGTAATGATGATAGGCGGCGCCAGTAGTGAATGCGCTTGCTTTTAGCGGAAGTAATTACGCGTTTAGTAAACTGCGGGATGACGGCGAGAGAAAAAGACATAACAAAGCTATGGAGCAACTAGCCGCAGCACAAGACGCCTATGAAAAGCAGAGAATTGAGCAGTTAGATTGTATTAATGACAAACTGAAAAAACAGGGACATGCGGCTTACACATTTAAAGATGTTGATCAAGCAATAAAAGAATATTATCTTGTAACAGGCAAACCAATCAAGGCATTACCCCCACCAAAATTCAGCGACTTTTATCAACCATCAGAAAAACAAAAGATGCAAGAAATCGTGTTTATCATCTTTGGTATGACCGTTGTGTATTTTGTTGCACATAATATTGGCTGAATAAAAATGAACAAAATCTATTATTCGCCAAAAGGATATTGGAAGGGAATCACGGCAATAAAAAAGCTAAGCCAAGCAGCGGGAGTCAGTGAACAAAAAGCAAAGGAATGGTTATCTAAACAAGCGATTTGGCAAATTTACTTACCTGCGCCTAGACGAATACAGAGACCACACTTTGTGAATACAATACCGAACGACACCCATCAAATGGACCTTCTATATTTACCCCATGATACGATTGACGAAACGATTTAAGTACGCACTTGCAGTCATTGACATAGCTTCTAGATATAAAGATGCAGAACCATTAACACAAAGAGTAGAGAACTGTAATATGCCGACTCTAGGCCACTTTCGCCCTCAACCAGTTTTCGGGCGAAAGTGACCTAGAATCAGCATATTACTGTTCTCTGACAAGTAAGACTTCAATGACCAAAAAATAACGAGTTATCTACAAACAAACATACTGTGTAGGGTTATCCGTTTTCAATACTAATTTACTAAACTTTTCAGATTTCAGTTTTTGTTTAATCCTATGTTTTTCCTGGTCATTTTCAATAACATCATTTTCGCGCAAACATTCTTCAAATGAGTCTCTGTCTTTCATGTGAAATAAAACTACAGTCTTTAACTGTTCTCTAAAGTCTTTAAAACCGAGTTATATTTCTGGCATAAAATCCACACACTTATCCTGGCATGTCTTCCACTGAAAGAAAGTTTTGATAAAGTGTTTCTCTTTTTAACTATGTCTCTTTCTGCTGAACAGTCATCTATAATAAATAGTGTCTGCGTTCCTTCAAACAGTCTATAAAACTGTTCTAAACACTCACTCAGTTTATTGCTAGGATCAACTAAATATATGTCATCATCTGTCCATATAAACCTTCTATCATGATATGCTTTGTTCCATTTAAGTGTTGGGCAGAAAATTACAATATGATCAAAATTATAACGATAAACTGTTTGTAACAGGTCGAGGATAAATATTGTTTTTCCACAACCAGTCTGCCACAAATCAATGAGCAATGAGGAGTTTTTGTCATAAAGTTTAACTGCTCCTAGTTTTATAACAGAACTTAATCTATCCAGTTATTATTTTTATCATACTCTCTGTTAAAACTTGTTCAGTATAATAAAACCCTATAAGGCCTAAATGTGTAAGATTAATCCAATTCAGTTCTGTAAGATTGTTTCTATTTAAGTCAACAGTGATTTTGTTGCTTGTTGTTATAACCTTAATATCCTCACCATTGTGAAGAACGACGATGGTAACTGTAAGGCGTTTAACGTCTAAGTTTTGCCAGCTAATATAATTCCTTTTATAAGGTCGTCACTAACGCCCACAAACCCATCCTCTCCACATCTTTAAAGACAGAAATTTCAAATATTATTGTGTAACGTGTCTCCTAATTTTCTGCTTGGAAAGAACTGTAATTTTGTAGAAGCTTTTTTTTACAACTGTTTCTTTTCTGTGGAGGATGTACTGCTTTTTCCCATTACGGCGTTATTTCAATTTCTTTCGACTATTGTCGTCTGGCATAAGACTTACATGTAAAGGGCCAGAGTTGAATGCTTTTCTGAAACTTTTTTGACGGCTAAAATATGTAAATGGGCTTATGAATTCAAATTTTATGTCCCATTCTAAATATGGTTCTAAGTGCCATTTGAGGTCAGGTTTTCGAACTATTTTATATTCATACTGGTGCATGTGACGTAGCCTCACATCAAGGCATGTGACGCTCCATCACATGTAGTTAGTGATATGAATCATTTCCCCGTGCCACAATTAAAGGAAGAATATTCATATGGCTTGACTAGTGTAGCGGGCGTCCCCAAAATAATTGTGAGTATGACTCATTCAGGAAACGAATGTGGTCATTGGGTGAAAGTGACCACTGAGTGATAGTTTAACAAGGGCTGGTAAGGTAAGGTGCTGGTCATGTGTTTTGAACACTGAGTATGCACTCACTAGGAGAAGGGGGAAAGAGTCAGTTTTAACCCAGCAGATGGCCTAGAGACTCGAACCTGTCAGGACGGTGGTCCTCGTTGCTGACCAGTCATTACCAGGTGAGCGATTAGATAGTTGGGGAAAGCTACAGGGGGAAAACTTAAAGAAGAGAGAAAGAATTCATATGTTGAATTGAGAAGCAGGTTACTTACACGAACCTTATTCGTGTTTCAGCCCTTCACCCTTCACCCGTCACCCTTCACCCTTCACCCGTCACCCTTTACCCTTCGCCCTTCACCCTTCATCTTTCACCCCGTGAGGTGGTTGAAGATGGCCATGGTGTGGGGAATACACCGGTAGTTCAGCCCCAGCCAGTACCAACTCCAGGGAGAGGAGTTGAAGCTCGTCATTTCGCAAGAGACAGAAGAAGTCGCGGAAGAGAAGTCGAGACTCGTATCTCCAGGACAGGAGACTTCGAGGGGGCAGTATATTGTCTCAGAGAGACAGGGAATTGAGAAAGCAGGGGAGCTTTTACTTGAGGCAGGCAGGTCCTCAGTGATTACGGGAGTTATGTATTCTCCTGGTCCGGAATTTTGGGATAACGGAATGTGAAGGCCATAGCTTTATAGAAGCGGAACTAGATTATTTTATCTCTCAGTGTAAAGAGAGATACATGTGTGAAGACTATTTTTCTCTCAGTGTAAAGAGAGATACATGTGTGAAGATTGATTTGTCTCTCGGTGTGAGGAGAGATACATGTGTGAAGATTGATTTGTCTCTCGGTGTGAGGAGAGATACATGTGTGCAGATTTATTTGTCTCTCAGTGCGGAGAGAGATACATGTGTAGAATCTGTTTACAAGTTGTTGATGTGAGTTAGTAAGTGTTTTCCCTGAAGGAGAGGGGGAGAAGAAAACATTCGGTAGTGCTCCTTTTGGGTGATTGGAAAGATTGCATGTGCGTATGGAGTAAATGCTGTCATGAATGCGGGTATGCAAGAGTGACAGTGTGACAACTGGCCAACATTATTTGCCTCTAGATTGCGCAGTTGTTCTAGTTTAGGAAACTTTTTGCTGTCAGCAACCTCTTTACGTTTATAATCACCATCTTTAGTGTACTCAAAACCATACAAAGCGCCTATCTCGCCGTTCTGTTCAAAGTCCGCAACGTCTGCAAGGTCTTTTAATTCTAAAGTTATACACCTCACAGGAGCTAATGTAACTCCGATTCTTCTGGCCCACGCGACATTATTTTTTAGTAGCGTATTATTTTATTTCTAAAACAATGTGTAGGTTATCGCATTTTACAACTTTTCCTGCTTTGTCTTTGATTTTTATATTAAATGATCCGACCCTCCCACAAACTAATCTTTTAAACTGTAAATTAGGGAATTGTATAATTTCATAATCGCAATATGCAGCTTTCCCTGATGGAAGAGCTCTTAAAACAGTTGAGGGCCTTCCGTCATATAAGTTTTCATCAGTGCTCAGCTCATCCAAATGAAACATAGAGTAATGAATGTAATGCAAGATCGAGCGGACTTCCCCCTCATAAGTAGTTTTGTTTGGTGTAACTCTAAATCTATAATTGTTAGCTGTAAAGCCTAACATTTTAGCTAGCTCTTTATCAAAATAGTAACCTCCTTCTTCTTCAGGCTTGAATGTTAACATTGTTTTTAGATTTGCATTGTTAAGTTTGAGAGTAATGTCAAAGTTACTCATTGCTTCTTTTAGTGAGCAAAACCCGTAATAACCATCAGGTATTGTTAACTGGCTAACTTTGGCCCTGTTTTGTCAACTTTTAGAACCGTATTATTCTCCTTGGCTTCGCTTATATTAAACCATACGACTTTGTAAAATATTTCATGAAGCGCGACCGTTTGACCCCGCAATTGTTATCAATAGCATGTTCTAAAACGAAGGACGGTCTTGCGTTGTTATTGTTACAAACATTTTTTAAAACAAATTAAAAATGAGTGCATTCAAATATACTGATGCAAAATATTCTGTTGGGGCCGCACTACAATCTTAAAAATATAGCAACTGATACTCTTGACATTGCTGTGACCCAGACTGCCTCTTTTCATAAAAGGTGAGTACTCCATTAAGCAGATATCTTAACCCCCCTATTGAAAACGACCACACCAAGAAAGCGTGGTTTAGTCATCCGATGCAGTTTTATCAGAACCAGTTAAACTTTGCTGTGTTTTGCGCATCAACTGGGTGTGGAGTGGCGTATGCTGATCATTTAAATCACCATGATCCTTTGGTGAGGTCAGTGTACAGATTTCATTTCTATTACACCTTCAGACGTATTTTGACTGAACTGCAAGCTCCATTACCAAATGACAAACCGTTTAATCCACTCAGCAACAGAATAGACATGAAGGCTTTTGAAAGGATTTGAAACGAATTCAATATTAACATCAAGACAGCCTTTAGACAAAAGTTGGATCATAATCATGGCTTAGGCGACCTTTATTTTCGGGGCACGCACAGAAAGTATAACTATGACTGGCATCCTCCTTTCAAAACTTTCTTTTTGGCCCAACTGTTCAGCCCGGGTCCCTACAGCAAGAGCATAAAACAGCATGGACAACATTTATCTTAGACACTTCTAAGGGCCTAACTAGAGCGGGAATAGAACGAATAAACGACTCTATTCGTACTTACGTTTGGTGTTTGCTAGGTTCGCAAGCACAGGCAAGATCGAGCATAACTGATCTTTCTACTGGCTTTGATGCACAAAAACAATACTTAGCAATTTAGAGGACGCCATTAATTCTACAGTTTGATTTGCCTTCAAGTATTAAAAGGTACCAAAATGTTTTACAATACGCAAGATCGAAAGTAGACTTTGCTGTTGGCACTGGTTTATACATGCTGCCTTCTGACCTCAGACTCCAGATAGGTACAATAATAAACTATAATAATGAAATTCTTATAGCAGGCAATGAACAGAAGGTTGGGAAAAAACGACATAAATTCTGAGCCAGTAATATTACAACACAATAAAAGAACGCCCAAGATTAAGTCATTCTAATTCCTGAAGTCCAAACCCCAAAGTCATTGAAGACTCAGCAAAGCTCGCGGACTCTGTTCGCGATGACCATGAATATGAAAAGACAGCGCTTGTTCTTGGATTAACTGGCATAGGATTACTTGGTCCTTTATCTTACTAAATAGTAACCCAACTATTACGAGAACTAATGTCCATAAGTGCTCGGCCATAAAGCCAACTACTTTGCTTGCAGTAGACAAAAGCCAGCTGACAATACTCCCCCAATATTCCTGGTAAAGCGTCCACGGCTTTACCAGCTAATTTTTTTAATAAACTTGCAAGATGATTAAGCTGTTTTTTTACCATGATTTATCAGGCGGAGATGGAGGCGATGGCGGCGGAGGTAATGAACTTTGACCACCGCCGCCTGTAATAGCCATCACCAGTGTACTTATTGCAAATCCTAAGGCCGTTATAACGCTTGCCAATGTGACTCCCTGCTCTCTAAACAATGTTCTTATTCGTTCTGCTAGCGTTGCGTCTTCATATAAAAAATTTTTCGATAGTTTCTCTTATTCTATTCACTTGAGTTCGTAATAGGTCTCGGTTAGTAGTTAGCACTTCTAGTCTTGCTGATCTTTCTTGCTCAAGATTTTTTAGTCTTTGGGCTATTCTTTCTTTAATCTCACGCCCTACGATGCGGTCGTCAGCCTCAACGAGTTTTTCTTTTTCTCTTTTTATATGCCCATCTAGTTCACCTAGTTTTGCTAAATTGTTTGTTAATTCGCCTCTGATGCTTCTCAAAGCATGATCAAGGGCCGTTAGTTCTCGCATGGGTAGCGGTGAGTCGTGTATAGTCTTTAACGCTGTTTCTTCTGAAAAACTGGATTCTGCTTCTATTACATTTATTAATTCACCTGCTGATGATTTAATTCTTTAAGTTCCATGTTTTGCATTTGGTTATCTGTCGGGAGTTCTTGCAGTGTGTTTTGAAGTTTAGCAACTGCATCCCTATTTAATTTGGTCTAGCATGCCAAGGCGATTTTGTACGCTCGCAGGGAGTCTATTTCTAATTGAACCCACGGCTAAAAACTTTGATGGGTCTTTTTTAGTTGTAAGCTGAACAAGTTCTCCTCGATCGTTTTTCACAAACAAATGGTCATCTTTTACTTCAAAATCATTAGGGTCTATAAATTCGGGAGGTTCTTGACCTAAACTTTGGTACAATGATTTGGCCTTACTTTCTGTTAATTCACGCCGCAATGAGAGCGTGAGCGATGCTGTGTCAAAGGGATCATTTCACTCATGTCGTCTCCAGGATCAAAAACATCATAATCTTCTTCAGCTTCAATTCTTGCCATGTTTTAAATAATTAACTTTTTATTTTGCTTCATAAAAATGGCACAAGCACATGGCTCGATTCTTGACCCGCATAGAAGCCTGAAAGAGCCCTTAGGCGTGAAGGGAAATAAGCGGAATATTACTGTTCCAAATAATCCATCTACTATTGATGCGGATCAAATTCTTACTGTCAAATTTCCAGACCTAGGAGCGGATGAAGTGATTGTGCCAGGCTCTGCACGTCTTACTTTCAAAATAGAACTCGCTTCAACAACAGACACAAACAGGACAGTTGTACAGAATCTGGGGCGGGCAATCGTTAAGAAAATTTCTATAAAACTTGAGGGGCAAGAAATATTTTTCTTTACACAATGCAGACATATTTTTAACCTATTCTGATCTATGGCTAACCGGGAATGAAAGGGCTGATCTTGCGTTTCAAGCAATCGAAAATGAAGAAGCACTAAAACATAGAATAGGCGCCGCAGATACTAAAGACGGCAAAAAGTATGTAGCTGTAAAGTTTGCGTATGGAAATCGCTTTTCCATTCCCTTAGATTTTGAGTTGTTAAAAGCGCATGCACCATACTTTCAAGGAGCATTAAAAGACAGATTGTCATATGAACTAACTTTAATGAATACAAACGGGTTATTAAATCATCAGACCGAAGCAAAGTACAGCATTTCTGACATCTCGTTTAGAGTTTGACGTTGTTAGCAACCATGAATTAGCAAGGCTGATTGAGCGCCAATATCAGTCAAAATTAGCAATATATTACGAAAGAGTGATTCATCATACAACATATCCCAGAAGCAGGGCAGACACTATATGGAATTTTAGTTTTAGCACCACAGCACATTCGCTTAAAGGCATTTTATTGCTGTGCGAAGATGAAGAACCATTCAAAAGAGCAAGTGAAAAGTTTTTTAATCCTAAAATAACGAAAGTGCAATGTACAATTGACGGTAGTCCTAACCAAATCTACGCTAGCGGGCTTAGACCTTATCATCATTTTGACGAAATAAGAAAATTGTTTGGGGGTGGGAGGGGTAGAAGTCTAACAGCAGACCTAGTGTCTAAGATTTACATCTTCACAATGTTAGGCTTGATGATTATTTAACAACAAAATACGGTTTATGGATTGACCTAAGGTCAACAGAGGATAATCAGTTGCATGGAAGCGGGAGAACTGTGAGAGACGTAATAAACATTCAAATTGATAAAGAAGAAGAAGCCGATAAACCGCTTAATGTACATTTGTTTTTAATATATGATGCGCAGCTGAATATTGAAAATAACAGATTAAAAGATGTAGTATACTAAATTATTTTTATTTTATAAAAAGCATGTCTGTTCAGGTTTATCCAAATGTGCCTACAGCACCGCCAAAGAAGGGATAGTAGAAAGTCTAACATAAAAACCTTCAGATTAACCAACATTACGCAAATGCAACAAAAACTAGAGCAAGACCTTTCAAAATACAGCAAAACCAAACGAAGGTATTCTGCTGCCTTTAATGCTGTTACATATGTTAATACTGGAGCATCGACTATAAGTGCTCTATCAGCAGGAACGAGTGTTGGTCTCTTAGCAACGGGCATAGGCGCACCCGCAGCTTTCCTCTAGGAGGTTTGTCTTTAGCTCTCGGCCTGTGTTCATTAGCTGTAGGTGCTGCTAGCAAAAAATTAAAAACTAAACTCCAAAAGCACACAGCTATGGTTCAACTAATAACGGCTAAACTTAGTTCGTTTAAACTGACAATAAATAAAGCGCTTGTTGACTCAAACATCACGGATGAAGAATTTAATCGTTTACAGGCCGATTTTGATGACTACAAAAGACAAAAGTTTGATCTTCAAAGAAAGGCGAGGGCAAGTTTTTTCTCAACAGCCAGACGCCGAGCAGATAAAAAAGGAATGCTTAAAAAAAGTAAACGAGACATTAAACTCTGTTTCTAAACAGCTCACAGTAACAACATCGAAGGGTGTTATACTTTAGTTTATGAGTCCAAGCACAAAAAGACCGTTGATATTGATTCTGATTAAGCCGTTGTATTTTTTTTTAATTTAAATAAATATGTTGGCTTAGAAAAGAAAGACAGCATGGCTAAGATATATGAAGGCCCAGATGAATTGTTTGAAGGAATGCTCGAGAAAGAGCGTTTGTCAAGAGCACTGAATGATATTGATTTAGAAGTCATGGACCCAACAAACGTACAGGCAAGCGTTGTTCATGCTATTTCTCAAGTTCCAGGCAAACTAACAATAGACCCGCCAGTTAAAGTAATGTTAGCTGTTTTAATCGACTATGTAACAATAAATGAAGAAAATCTAGAAGTCTGGGTCTCAACTAAACAGCAGACTATTCTTTCTCATAATGACTTAACACCCGGTTGGGCAGACGAACTGCTTACACAGTTTGACGCTGCCGCTGAAGAAGCTAAAATGAGAGGCTCTGGTTGGTCAGAGGGCGAAGTCTTAGAGATTAGATTAAAACAGGCTAAGTATGCACCGATTGTAGGCAAGGCTTACATTCCGCTACCTCGGGAGTTGGTTTTAAAGAGAGCAGTTTTAAACATAAAAAATTCAGACAACAAATGTTTCATGTGGTGCGTTCTTGCAAGGCTGCATCATGTCCGCGAACACGCAGAAAGAGTGACTAACTATCGGCAATACGCCAAAGATCTTAACTTCAATGGAATATCCTTTCCTGTTAGTGTAGACCAAATTGATCAGTTTGAAGAACAAAACAACCCAATAACTGTTAATGTATACACATGGATGAGGAAACAAATTTGGTGCCAATTAAAGTGTCCAAGAACAGTCCAACAATAGGCGAACCAGCCAAAAGTCATGTGGACTTACTCCTAATGTTTTCGCCAGCAGGGCTGCCCCATTACACATTGATACGCACAATGAGCAGATTATTAGCGCATACTTCAAAGCATGAACATAAACAAGAATTCTGTAGAAAATGTTTAACAAGAATTCCAACCGCTCAAGCCGCGCTTGAACATATAAAACATTGTAAAAGTTCTGTAGACTGTAAGACAGAACTAACTACGCCCCCGCCAGGATCTAAAGTTAGTTTTAAGAACTGGAAACGGCTGCAAACAAGTCCATACGTAGTTACGCAGACTTCGAGTCGCTTATTGTCCTTATGAAGGGCCAGCCACCACAAAACTTCGAAAAACAGTCTTAATGAGTAATCATCAGATTTGTTCATTTGCCTTCATTATTGTTAGGTCGGATGGCGTTTATTCAGAGCCAGAATTATATAGAGGACAGATGCTGCAGAAACATTCTTAAAACGCATGCAGCAAGTGCGTAACGCCTGTTCTAATAATCTAAACTTATCTGAAATCATAATGGCGCCTGAAGACCAACAACAGTATGACTCAGCCACGCATTGTTGGATTTGCGGTTTAGAGCTAACGCCAAGAGTGTAAACCCCACAGTAAGAGACCATGATCACATTAGTGGGAAGTTTAGAGGTGCAGCGCACAGTAAATGCAATCTTCAACTAAAGTTTGATCCAAAGACATGGAAGCTGCCTGTATTCTTTCACAACTTGCGAGGTTATGACTCTCACCTTATAATGCAAGCAGTAACCAGCGCCTTCAGGGTAGCATGCATTGCACAGTCATCAGAAAAGTACATGTGTTTCACTTTAAATAACATGTCTTTCTACGACTCTATGCAACACATGATGGGCTCATTAGAGGCACTGGCTATGTCCTTAAAGTCTGCCCAATAACGGAAAAATATTTTGACTCAACTCTTGTTAGAAAGGGTGTTTACCCTTATGAATACATGAACAGTTGGGAAAGGTTTGACGAAGATACACTTCCGCCTAAAGGCGCGTTCTTTTCTAGTCTTAGAGGAAAGACATCAGCGACTCCGATTACCAGCATGCTCAAGATGCGTGGCAGAAGTTAGAGTGTAAAACGATGGGGGACTATCATGATTCATACTTGATGGCTGATACATGTTTGTTGGCGGACGTCTTTGAAAATTATAGAAAGACCTGCATGAAACATTATAGCCTGGATCCCGCGCATTATATTTCTGCGCCCGGGATGAGCTGGGATGCTTTCTTAAAGTTTACTAAAGTACAGATTGATTTATTGTCAGATTTACCAATGATTCAGATGATTGAAAACGGATTGCGTGGAGGAATTAGTATGGCGTCGCATCATTACTGTAAAGCAAACAACAAATACTTGGACGACTATGATCCGAGTAAAAGGTCTAACTATCTTATGTATTTAGATGCAAACAATCTGTATGGATGGGCAATGGCGCAATCACTTCCGTTACGCAACTTTAAAATGTACACAGGCGGTGATCCGAATAATATTCAAAAGGCATTAAAGTGGTTAAACAGTTTGACGCCAGATCAACAGCGTGGATACATTCTAGAAGTTGATTTAGAATATCCTCATGAACTCCATGACCTGCATAATGACTATCCATTAGCAGCAGAAAAGTCTAAAGATGGATCCAAGAGAACCGCCTAAACTTGTGCCTAATCTTCGCGGCAAAAAAATTATGTCTGTCATTACAGACTTCTGCAATTTTATTTAAGACATGGGTTGAAGTTGACAGCAGTTCATCGCATAATTGCTTTTGATCAAGAACAGTTCATGAAACCATACATCATGAAGAACACTGATCTTAGAACTAAATCCACAGATGCTTCAGAAAAAGACTTTTTCAAGCTGATGAACAACAGCTGTTTTGGAAAGACTATGGAGAATTCCGCACAAGCGTAAAGATGTCAGATTAGTCACCAAAGAGAACGAAGCAATTAAGCTGACTTCAAAACCTAATTATCAGGACTTTAGAAGATTTCATGATCAGCTTTTTGGCATAATGATGAAAAAAAAGAAAGTCAAATTAGACAAACCTGTATTTATTGGGTTTACTGTTTTAGAATTATCAAAGCTTTTGATGTTAGAGTTTCTTTATGACTACTTTAAGCCCTCGTATCCTGAGTCCAGAGTACTTTACACAGATACAGATAGTTTTGTTATAGATATCCCTACTGAAGATATTTATAAAGACATGGAAATGGAAGTGGCTAAAGGTTATGCGGGATGGTACGACACGTCCGATTATCCTAAAGATTCGCCTTTACATTCAATTACTAATAAGAAGGTTTTAGGAAAGATGAAGGATGAATTATCTGGAAAGGTGATTAAGGAGTATGTTGGTTTAAGGTCAAAAATGTACAGTATTTCGAGCCAGGAGAAAATCATTAAGAAAGCAAAGGGAATATCTCGCATGTTGTGCAGTCAAACATATCACATGGCAACTACAAAGAAGCATTGTTTGGCAATAAGACTTTTCATCATGACAACGTAAAACTGCGATCTAATCTACATGAGATCAACACAACAGTTGTAACAAAGAAGTCATTAGATAGAACAAACACAAAACGCGTGTTTGTTAATCCAGAGTTTTCATATGCAATCGGACACTGGAGGACTGCATAAACAGGGGGGTTTATATTTTTCATCAACCTTTGTTATAAGATCGATCATAGCTTCATCCAATTCATTTAAATTTTTTCTCATGTTTGCTTGATGCTTTCAATTTTTTTTATTATTTCAAAAAATATTCTTTTTTCCCAATTTGGGGGTTTGGTTGTAGGGGGGTTTTGGATGATTTGCATGAAATTAAATTAATCCCAAAATGTTTCCTTAATGCATTACACCTGAAATGTTTCCCCCTTTATCTTTTTCAAGGTCTCTTCCTTTCCATTTTGTTTGGGTTTGCGTTTCCCTTTTGGGGCCTTTCCCCTTTTTAAACCCAAAAAATTATTTTTACGTAAATTAAACAAAGAAACGGGAAACGTGTCTTGGGGGGAAAATTATCTGCGGGTTTTTCCCTTTCCCAAAAAAAACTTTGGGAGCTGGTTTTTTGGTTGGGGCAGTTTCTGGGAAAATAATACACGGGCGGATTCTTTTTTTTACAATTTTTTTTTTTTTCATAGGGATAAATACCCCAAAAATTGGTCGGTTGCCCGGATGCAGGCCCCTTCTGCCCCCCCGGTTAAAAAAAAGGGTCCCTTTACTTTAAACCCAAAAATGGTAATGGGTTTGTGGATAAGATCTCCTTCAGCAACATTTATTTTTTTTTCTTTTAAATTGCTTGTAGGGTTTTTTTTGGGCCCTTTTTAAATTCTTTTTAAATTCTTTGGGCGCGAAAAACGGGGGCCCAGTTTTCTAACCCTTTCCTGTTTTTCGAAATTGCAAAAAAGCTCTCGTGATACGGTAAGAAAAAAGTCTTTGGGCAAAAATTGTTTGTTAAAGTTTTCAACAAAACCCTGTGTTCTTTTGAACTCCGGGAATCCCCTTTTTGAGGGTTTAAACCTATGTTTCAACAAAAATTTGATTCACTTGGCCTTTTTTTTTTTTTTTTCCATCTTCGATTTGGGAAATCATGCGAGGGATAAGTTAAAGGCCCTCTTTTGGGTATACCCTTTTGGTAGGGCCCAACACCCCAACACCCGAAGCACTTTTGTGTTAATGGCCCCCCGCATTTCTTTGATCTTGAACCCAATGTAAAATGATTG
Source organism: Conus ventricosus (assembly GCA_018398815.1). Classification (NCBI taxonomy): domain Eukaryota; kingdom Metazoa; phylum Mollusca; class Gastropoda; order Neogastropoda; family Conidae; genus Conus; species Conus ventricosus. Next base: position 3,338,085 of record CM031616.1, read on the forward strand.
TGGTGCGTATTTTAAATTTTTTTGTTTTAATCGTACCAAGGGAAAAGGAAAAATAAAAGGGTCCATTTGAGGGGTTTGTCGTTTGGAGTTGTGTTACAAAGTGTGGCCTCTGTATTCGCCTGGGTTGCAGGTAAAAAATTTGCCAAATGCTTGTTTTGAAAACCATTCCTTTGCGTTTGTTCACTACTCCCCCGCTTGGTTTTAGCTTTTGTATTGCTGTGATCCCTTCCAACCCCCCCTTTGGGGGCGAATAATAGTTTTGGGTTCATTTTTTATTCGGGGGGGGGCCAAAATTATGTTGCAAAAAATACACGGGGTTTCAAAACCCAAAGGCAAAAAAACGCGATTTCTTGCCATCTTTTGTTTTTCTGTTTGGCGAAAAAAAGTCACTAAATTTTTGGGGGGGGGCAATTTTTGGATTGGTTTGCCTTTTTACTAGATAATATTGTTTTATTGCCTGATCAAAAATTTTTAAAATATTTTAAGTTTTTGCAGGGGCCCCTGTTTTTTCAGTGTGTATTAATAAAATCTAACTGCCCCGTTTTTCTGCTTTTCTAGGCGGTCTTGGCAGCTGTGTTGCTCCCCTAGCTTTGTTATGTCTTTTCTCTCCCCCGTCAACCCGCAAATTTTCTAAAAGCGAAATTAAATTCCCCTAAAAAACAAAACGCATTCACCAAGGGGCCCCCTTTCATCATTCCCAGTGAGGGGCCCTTTTTTTTAAATGTATTTTTTTTTACATAATTTTTTAATGCCCCGGAATTTTTTCCCTTGCTTAACTAAAAATCTTTCGGGCAAACAAAGGCAATGATAAAATTTAGTTTTGCTAAATCCTCAAAGTCTAGTTTGCCAAGATCTGCGGTTTTTAATTCTTAACACTTTTAACCAACATTGAGTATCCTACACTTAGGCCCCCAACAAAGAGAAAGGATAAAAGTTTGCAAAATTTTTTTTTCGGGGGCTCATTTTAAAAAAAAAAAAAATTTTAATTAAATAAAAACATAACAGCGATGATCTACTACAGCTACGGGGGCAGCCTAAACCTTTCCTAAATTTAGAAGCCAATTTGATGACCCAACTATTATCCCAAAAAGGAGGCTTTATTTTTGGGGCAGCATGGGGAAAAAAAACATTTTCCTCGGAACTAAATTTCCCGCAAAACCAGTTCAACAATGTCAACCAAGACATTATAAAGAAAATCATAACGGGTATGAAGCGCCTGGGGCAGAATGGTGAAAAGTGGGGGCAAACGGTTTTTTGGTATAAACTATCAGAAAATTTCCCCCCAGTTTCTGAAAAAGATCTTACTATGATTTAACCAAGATCCATTTTAAAAAAAGTCTTTAGAGTCTCAAATTGATCTATCTACAGATTTGGGGAACATTGTTACCCCCATTAACGGGTTAATAATTTTTTAATCAAAAAGATTTTTTTTTAAAAATGAACGAGCTGGAAAATCATCAGAATCAGGAAACATTGAATCGGTGGAGAAAAACCAAGCCGAAAATCACAAAAAACCTAAAATCGGTGGAACCATGAAAAGCACCCTCATCCTGGACGGTTAAAGCAGGAAAAAATTCAGAGGGGAAACAGAAAAAAAAAAATTAATGTTACAGAAAAAAACTCAAAAAAAAACCAAAAACCGCCAACGCCAGAAAAAGTTGATTCAAATGCCAGCTAAAAAACTCCATGTGATTCAGGCCTACAGCACCAAAAGTCTTCAGGGTATATTAAATTTAAAAAACTGTTGCCTTTTTTGGCGCCCTTGCTGCTGGGGGGGCGTTTTTAGGGTTATAAAAATAAACACAAGGCAGCAGAAAAAAACAATCAAAAAATCTAAACCACTAAATACGAAGGCAACAGCACGCCAAAAACCTAAACAAAAAAAGATCATTTTGATCCTTTTTATAATGCAAAAATTTTTTTTTTAAATTTTTTTTTAATAAAAAAGTCAGGCGATTAAAAAATGAAAAAGCCCATAAAAAAGACAGGTCTATAAAAGACATTTCCATAGACCAGAATTGTAATCATGGGGTTGCTTGGGATGTAAGACCTTCATTAAGATCTTGCAGAGAACGCTGAGCAAGACTCCCAACGATGACGCTTTTTTAGGCGTGTTATACTAATTAGACATCTGCTTTTTAAGATAAAAACATAGATTTTTTTTTTTTGAAAATTAAAATAACTTGAATAAAAATTTGGTTTGTATTTAAAAGGATGACTTAGTTATGATCTTGAGGTGATTTAAAACAAGAACTTAAAAAAAAACTTAATCAAGAATTTAATTAAAACTTGAAGAAACTTAATTAAAAACTTAATTAAAAATTTTGGGGTGACTAATTAAAAATTTAAAATTAAAGAACTTGGGTGACTTGGGGTGGGGTGTGTGTGGTACACAGAGCTTTATTTTTTGTCATTGTAACCCACTTAGGGAAGACAGTGCTGCGTTTTTGTGATGCTTGGCCTTTTTTTGAAAAAGTTCAAAGCACCACCAAGTGCAAAAAAAAAGTTTATGCCACACCCCCCTTTTTTTTTCACCGGGGCTTACGGCTTTGGCAAGTTAGTGTTTTTTTTTTTTTTTTTAAAGTAAAATACTGTTTTGGCAGAGCAAAAAAGGCACCCTAAAGTTTGTAACGGGGGCGAAAGCGGGACGTTGAAGCGGTGAAGCGTAGACAGCAAAGCGCAAAGCACAAAAAAAGTCGACCACTGCTGATAACCTTTTAACCGCCTGGGGTGGGGGGGGTGGAGCTTGAAAAACGGCTTGCCACTGTGACCTTTGACCGCTCTGGGAGAGCGAGAGAAACGGCTTGCCCTGGACCTTTGACTGCTCTAGGGTAGAGCGCGAAGAAAGGGTTTGCCACTGTGACCTTTGACTGCCTAGGGGAAGCGCTAGTTCTCTCTCACTGCTGCGACTTTTAGAGGATTTTGGTTTTGGAGTTGTATTGGTTCTTTTACAAGAGTAGTCCAATAATTTCTAATCTCCTCACTGCTTGAAAAAAATTTAAAATTCAAACCTTCCCCCATAGCGTAACCTATGAAAGAAAGGACCAACTGTAAAAACCTTTTTTTCAATGGATTCACCAAACGAGCAATTTTTCTTAGTTTCGAGAATTGAAGGGGGATATCCCCACATTTCCTTCAAAAACCCCCATCCCATTTTTGAGTAGGGGCCCCACTGTCTTTTTCTTTGAAAAAAAAAAACCCTTTAAAGGGCTGTTCTAAACCCAACCATATTTCAAGTTAAAACACATTGTTGTAGCTTTCTGCCTTTTTTAAGGCTGCCTAACCCCCCTTCATTTATAAAAAGCAACAGCTAGATTATTTTCCTCTCCCCAAAAAAAAGAAAACTTTTTTCCCAACGTCTTCCCACATCAACCCTTTGTTTTCAAATATGGTGGAGTTTTTTCCCGGGTCAACTTTTTTTTTTTTTTTTTTCTTGCTCCCATAAAAAATCAGTAGCTTTTTTTGGGGGTTTAGGGGAAGGCGGGGAGTTTTTTTACTTGATAGGGCCTGCCCCCTCCTCACCTCATCCAAAGCACTAAAAAATTGGCTGGTACCAACATGCTCGCAATAATGTCACTTAGAAATCTCCCACTGCTTTGTTTCTGCCCTGATCAAAATATTTATAAACAAAACCCCAACCTCACAAAACCCGGGAAATATCTTTTTCCCCTACACCACACACCTTCACATCCAACGCCACCCAAAATAAAGACAAACAACCGGGGCTTGCGACTGGGGGGCCACAAAGTGGGAGGACACGTAACAGTCTAGAAATTCGCTAACCGGCCGCCAGGGGCGCTTTATTTTATTTTTTGGGCCAGTTTGTAAGCAGGCCTTTCAAACCCCTTTTTTTTACTGAAAAACACCGCTCTTTCCGCCACATCCCAGTATCGCGTGATGAATTGTTTTGCTTTGGCCGACTTTCAAAAAATGGGAGCGCCATTTTTTTTCATCGAAGCCAAACGATTAAAACTGGGTGTATATTTGTCAAAAAATTGTCTTCAAAAAGAGCCCAAAAAACCTTTAAGATACACAATTCGTTCTTCTAAACCGGTTACACACCCATAGCACAGTAAAACCGCGTGCTTCCCGGGAGTCATGGAAGAAGGGGGTTTTTCCTAGTCGTGGGGGGGCGGGCCGTAAGGGACGCTTAACCCCGCGTTGGGGCCCGGCTGGGGGAACAGCGCCGCCCGCGGGAAAAAAGTTGGCGTAGGACAGACTTCTAGAAGGGGTGATGTAATGCTAGGCAGGAAGGAGGGGGGTGAAGAGGAGGGGGGAAGAGGGATAGAGGAGGTGCGGCAGTATTGATTTTTTGGCCTGTGTGTTTTGTGTGTGTGTTTGTTGTGTGTGAGTGAGTGCAAGTGTGTGTGTTGTGTGTGTGTGTGTGTGTGTGTGTGTGTGTGTGTGTGTGTGTGTGTGTGTGTTTGTGCGGCGTGCGTGGATGCGTGCGCGCAAGTGTGTGTGTGTGTGTGTGTGTGTGTGTGTGTGTGTGTGTGTGTGTGTGTGTGTGTGTGTGTGTGGTGCTTTACGAGTGTACGCATGTATGTGTGTGTGTGTGCGTGTGTGTGTTCAATTCAATTCAATTAAATTCAAAAATTTTATTTATTCAATTCAATTCAATTCAATTCAATTTCAATTCAATTCAATTCAAAAATGTTATTTATAGATGGAAACATTGAATAAGCGAACAAAATCACTTTTTTCATCAAGCCATCTTAACAATGCTAATAATTATAATAGAAGAAGTGGGATGGGAGGGGGAAAGGGAATACAAACAATGCAATGGATAAGGAAGAAAAAAAATTAAATCACTGAACTTCAAACAATTAATTTTGCGCATTTAGCAATTCTGCGTATGTACGTATACAAAGTAGCATATTCACGCATACAAAATTCTGTTTAAAATTATCAGTACATATGCATCAAATACAATCATTATTGACAATTTTTAAAAGACATGCCAAGGAACAGCCATTACAGCAAAGTTGGGAAAACAATTATAAGTCATTATTTCTGTTTTTTGAGATAAACTTTAAGATTTCTTTTGATGTTTTAAGGTTTGTCATACTTTTAAAAATTTGGTGAAAAGACCATTCCATAACGTTCCACCAGAATAAAGGAAACTTGATTTAAATAGGTTATTTCTAGGTCTTGGAAGCATAAGTAAGTGTTGTGTCTGAATTTATTTATTATGAATGTGTTAATTATCTTTTTAGGAGCATCTCCGTTTAAAGTCTTGTGCATCAAGACTGCCTTATTGAAAAAAAGTCTATTACGGAAAGTGAGTATATTCAGTTTTTCTATAGTCTTCAGTGGTTAGAGAATTTGATTTTAACAACACAACTTTATAGCTCTTTTATACATGCGATGAATCAATTTAAATTTGTCTCACTGCAGCTGTCCCATAAAGTTGAAGCATAATCAACAATGGGTAAAACATGGGCACTAAAGAATAGTTTACGAGAATGAGCATCAAGAAAGTTTTTTATTTTACTTAATTGAAAATTTATTCTAGACAAACGCTTTCCAGGCTGTAATGTGCTCTGTCCAAGACAAATCTTTGTCGACAATGACTCCAGAGTTTTGTGTGATTGTACTTCGTGTATTACTTTTCCATCAATAAATAGTGGTTGAAATGAGTCTTCTTCTTTTTTCGTTTTTGCCTAACACAGGCATACATACATTTAGTTTTCTGGTGGTTTAAGGACATGTGGTTGAATTTTGTCCAGTCAATTAGCTTTTGAATGTTTTCTTGAAGATCCTCTGTTAGTTTGTAAGGATCTGAATTGCTAGCATGTAAAGATGTGTCGTCTGCAAACATTTCACAATTGCATTTTACAAAAACAAGGCAAATCATTGACATAAATGGAAAAATAACAGAGGCCCTAAAACAGAACCTTGTGGGACTCCGTATTTGACGGGCATAAAACTTGAGCTGTGGTTATTTACAAATACTAACTGTTTTCTATCTGAAAGAAAAGATGACATCAAATCTATGAAATCTGTTGTTAAGTTATAGCACAATAGTTTTTTTAACAAAAGATCGTGGTTTATAACGTCGAAAGCCTTTTCGAAATCAACAAAAAGTATACCAGTGAATTTTTTTGGTTATATTGTTTAAAACACTATCAAGAGTTGTATTAGAGAAGTATGACATGAGTGGTTTTGACGAAAACCAGACTGATCTTCATGAATCATGTCATTTTTCATAAGATAGGAGTACAACAAATTTTGAACGTGCTTTTCTAAAGGTTTTGAAGAATTGATAAGATTGAAATTGGTCTGTAATTACAGGGATTAGAAGTGTCACCTGATTTATAAAGTGGTATAACTTTAGCTTGTTTAATTTCAAGGGAAAACTTTTTTTTTTTCGACACACAAATTGTATAGTATGTTAATGAGTCAACAATAACTGGGGAAGAACGTTTTAATATTTTCCCGTCAATCTCATCCAAATCACGAGTACCAGTCTGTTTCAAAAGAGATAGGCTTTTGTTTACATCTGTTATCGTCATGTAGGGTAGGGTGAAGGGACAAAGAAATTTTTGGAATCAATATATTGTTTTAAATGAAAGAGATCATTTGACTAGACCTGTCATTTGTTATGATTTTTTCTGGCAATGTTTGAAAAATGATCATTTAAGTCATCGGGAGTGATATCTGTTATGATGTGCTGTTTTTTTGACACATGCTTATTATTCAACATATTTATAGCTTTCCAAAAATTTTTCTGGTATCCTTTGTGGAAACTAACAATTCTTGAAATAGTTATGTTTAGACTTTCGCTTCAAAGAAGTAACTTTATTTCTTTGTTTTTTAACTCTTCTTTTGTTCCGGAATTTTCTTAGAAAATCCCTGATATATCTTTCGGCGTCAATTTCTTAGATATCCACGGTGGTTTTATATCTAGTCTGACGCGTTTCTTTATAAATGGAGCGTGTTTATTGTATACAGAATTAAAAGTATTTATCCAAAATTCACTTGCTTCGTCTGGATCCCTTATCTGATATATGTAATTTAATGTTGAATTTGCTAGATCAGACAGAAATCTTCTTCAATAAAGTTTTTAAAGTTTCGATAGTATATGATTTTATGCCCTACCTTAGGAAATTTTATGTGTGTTTTATACCAAGTGAAACATACAGGATTATGGTCACTACAGCCACATGGAGGAGAACAAACTTCTACAATGTTTTGTTTTGTAAGTTTGTCAGAATAAACGTGGTCAATTAAAGTAGCAGATGTTTCAGTTACTCTTGTAACAAATCAATATTAAAATCTCCCAAAATAATTGTTTCATAGTTTATCATGGTACTTCATCCATTACAGAATTAAAATTGGGCTTGCCAAACGATGGTTTCGAGGGATTTCTATACATATATCCGACTAGAAGTGGTTTGTGTGTGTGTTTTGTGTGTGTGTGTGTGTGTGTGTGTGTGTGTGTGTGTGTGTGGTGTGTGTGTGTGTGTGAGTATGTGTGTGTGTGCAAATGTGTGCGTGTTTTGGTTGTGCGCGACGTATTTTGTGAAACGCAGAACACGTATGTCTATGGCTCCGTGTCTAAAGAAAATATCAAAAAGCAATCCTTCTCCACACGGCCAGGTGCCGCCAGCCCTTCCTTATGGCGTCAGCTAATTACAGGCCATAGGATCCGCCCAAGGCCGCGGTACATGGTACGCCTGCCACAAACCCCAAGCCCTCTAATTAGGGCTGTTCGCACAGTGTCTCAGCCAAGTCTTAGTTTGGTGACTGTCTCCGCAAAAATGATGTTATTGAAAATGACTGTATGCGCGAAAATGATTAGGAAAATAGGATTAAGCAAAAACTAAAATTTGAAAAGTTTAGTAAATTAGTTTTGAAAACGGATAACCCTACACAGTTGTTTGTTTGTAGGGTCGTTATTTTTGGTTTATTGAAGTCTTACTTGTCAGAGAACAGTAATATGCTGATTCTAGGTCACTTTCGCCCGAAAAACTGGTTGAGGGCGAAAGTGGCCTAGAGTCGGCATATTACTGTTCTCTAGAGTGCTTCTGCTGTTGCTGTTGCCATACAACTGATATATCAACGAGGCCGCTAACTTATCCTCGCATGATTCAAGTCGATTGATGGAAAAGAATTTAAAGGCCAAGTGAATCAATTATTGTTAAAACATAGAGTTACCATTAAAAGAGGCATTCCAGGAGTTCACGATCACAGGCTTTAGTTGAAAACTTTAACAAACAGTTATCTGAAAGACTTTTTTCCTACCAGTATCACAGAGAGCTAATTGACAATTCTCGCAACACAGAATGGGTTAGACGATGCCCTCAGTTTTGCGCGCAATGAATAATGAAGAATTTAAATTAACAGGGCTAAAACCAGTACAAGCAATCAAAAAACAAACAATAAATGTTGCTGAAGACTCCAGTACAACCAGCAAACTATTACCGTTTGGTTTAAAAGTAAGGTAACTTTATTTACCGGGGGAAGCAGAAGGGGACACTCACATCAGGGCAACAGATCCAGTTTGGAGTGTTGATCCATATGAAATAAAAAGAATTGTAAAAATGAATCCGCCCGTGTATTATTTACGAGAAACTGGCACAACATAACAACCAGCCCTCAAAGATCTTTTGTGAAGGAAGAACTGAAGATAATCCCACCAGATACAGTTCCAGTTGCTTAATTAATTTTTAATTTACATAAAATGGAAGCTCAGAAGGAAGCACAGAACGAAACAAGAATGATAAAGGAAGAGACCCTGGAATTGATACGGGAATCATATGATACGAGTTCTACTATTAAGGAAATATTTACGAGGATTTATCGGCACATGGCAATGCATCCAGATCGTTTACAGCCCAAAATCCCAAATTTTGATTATCAAATATGGAATAAAGAATATCTTGAAATAATAAAACAAAATTCGAGCACATCAAGCAAACATGAAAAATAATTTGACCGAATTGGATAATGATATGATTGAGCTTATAACAAAATTTGAGGAAAAATATGATATAAATGAGCTTATAACAAAACTTGAGGAATATATGTAATTATGCCGTTCTCCAGTGCCCAATTGCATATGAAAACTCTGGATTAACAAATACTCGTTTTGTTGGTGCTGTCAAGAGACTTTTTTGTTACAACTGTTGTGTTGATCTCATGTAGATTAGATCGCAGTTTTACGTTGTCATGATAAAAAGTATGTTTATTGAACAATGCTTCTTTGTAGTTGTCATGTGATATGTTTGACTGCAGAACACTGCGAGATATTCCCTTTGCTTTCTTAATGGTTTTCTCCTGGCTCGAAATACTGTACATTTTTTACCTTAACCCAACAAACTCCTTAATCACCCCTCCAGATAATTTATCCTTCATCTTTCCTAAAACCTTCTTGTTAACAGTTGAATGCAAAGGCGAATCTTTAGGGTAATCAGATGTGTCGTACCATCCCGCATGCCCTTTAGCTACTTCTAATTCCATGTCTTTATAGATATCTTCAGTAGGAATATCTATAACAAAACTATCTGTATCTGTGTAAAGTACTCTGGACTCTGGATACAAGGGTTTAAAGTAGTCATAAAGAAATTCTAACATCAAAAGCTTTGATAATTCTAAAACAGTAAACCCAATAAAAACAGGTTTGTCCAATTTGACTTTCTTTTTCTTCATCATTATGCCAAAAAGCTGATCATGAAATCTTCTAAAGTCCTGATAATTAGGTTTTGAAGTCAGCTTAATTCCATCGTTCTCTCTGGTGACCAATCTAACATCTTTACGCTTGTGTGGATTCTCCATAGTCTTTCCAAAACAGCTGTTGTTCATCAGCTTGAAAAAGTCTTTTTCTGAAGCATCTGTGGATTTAGTTCTAAGATCAGTGTTCTTCATGATGTATGGTTTCATGAACTGTTCTTGATCAAAAGCAATTATACGATGAACTGCTCTCAACTTTAAACCATGTCTTAAATAAAATTGTAGAAGTCTGTAATGACAGACATAATTTTTTTTTGCCTCGAAGATTAGGCACAAGTTTAGGCGGCTCTGTTTTTGCCATCTTTAGACTTTCTGCTGCTAATGGGTAGTCATTATGTAGGTCATGGAGTTCATGAGGATATTCTAAGTCAACTTCTAGAATAAAGCCTCTTTTACGATCAGCTGTAAGAGTATGTAGTTGTTCTACAAATTTTTGAATGTCTTCAACACCTTTTGTGCACATTTTAAAGTTACGTAATGGAAGTGATTGCGCCATAGCCCAACCATACAGATTGTTTGCATCTAAATACATGAGATAGTTAGACCTTTTACTTGGATCATAATCATCTAGGTATTTGTTGTTTGCTTTACAGTAATGATGCGACGCCATACTAATTCCTCCACGCAATCCGTTTTCAATCATCTGAATCATTGGCAGGTCAGACAATAAATCAATCTGTACTCCAGTAAACTTTAAGAAAGCGTCCCAACTCATCCCGGGCGCAGAAATGTAATGCGCGGGATCCAGGCTATAATGTTTCATGCAGGTCTTTCTGTAATTTTCAAAGACGTCCGCCAACAAACAAACGTCGGCCATCAAGTATGAGTCATGATAGTCTCCCATCGTTTTACACTCTAACTTCTGCCATGCTTCTTGAGCATGCTGGTAATCAGAATCACTAATGCCCTTTCCTCTAAGACTAGAAAAGAACACGTCTTTAGACGGAAGTGTATCTTCGTCAAACCTTTGCCAACTGTTCATGTACTCATAAGGGTAAACGCCCTTTCTAACAAGAGTTGGATCAAAATATTCTTCTGTTATTGGGCAGGACTTTAAGGACATAACCAGTGACTCTAATGATCCCATCAGGTGTTGCATAGAGTCATAAAAAGACATGTTATTTAAAGTGAAACACATGTACTTTTCTGATGACTGTGCAATGCATGTTACCCTGAAGGCGTCGGTTACTGCTTGCATTATAAGATGAGAGTCGTAACCTCGCAAGTTATGAAAAACTATAGGCAGCTTTCATGTCTTTGGTTCAAACTTTAGTTGAAGATTGCATTTACTGTGCGCTGCTCCTCTAAACTTTCCACTAATGTGATCATGGTCTCTTACTGTTGGATTGGCTTCCTCTGCTGTCGCGTCCTCACTGTTAGGCATTAGTTCTAAACCACAAATCCAACAATGTGTGGCTGAGTCATACTGTTGTTGGTCTTTAGGCGTCATCTTGATTTCAGATAAATTCAGATTATTAGAACAGGCGTTACGCACTTGCTGCATGCATTCTAAGAATGTTTCTGCAGCATCTGGTCCTCTATACAATTCTGGTTCTGAATGGACACCATCCGACCTAACAATAACAAAAGCAAACGAGCAAATCTGATGATTACTCACTAAGGCTGTTTTAGGAAGTCTCTGTGGGATTGGCCCTCATAAGGAACAATGAGTGATTCGAAGTCTGCGTAAACAACATATGGACTAGTTTGCAGCCGTTTCCAGTTATTAAAACTAACTTTACTGCCTTCTCTCGGTGTAATTAGTTCTGTATGGCAATCTACCGGGCTGATACAATGTTTCTTATGTTCACTCGCTGCTTTAATGGATGGAATTTTTGTTAAACATTTTCTACAGAATTCTTGTTTATGTTCATGCTTTGAGTTATGCGTCAATAATCTACTCATTGTTCGTATCAATGTGTAATGTGGTAGCCTGCTGGTGAAAACATCAGTAGTAAGTCAACATGATTTTTGTCTGGTTCGCCAATCGATGGACTGTTTTTGGACGCTCCGATAGGCAGTAGATTTGTTTCCTCATCCCATTGTGTAGATATTAACAGTTATTGGTTGTTTTGTTCTTCAAATGATCAATTTTGTCCACGCTAACAGGAAAGGATATTCCATTGAAGTTAAGATCTTTGATGTAAGGTTCATAGTTAGATACTCTCTCTGCGTTTTTGCGGACGTAATGCAGCCTTGCAAGAAACACACCACATAAACATTTGTTGTCTGTATTCTTTATGTTTAGAACTGCTCTTTTCGCTACCAATGCTGGGGGCAGCGGAATGTAAGACTTGCCTACAATCGGTGCATACTTAGACTGTTTTAATCTGATCTCTAAGACTTTACCTCTGACCAGCCAGAGCCTCTCATTTTAGCTTCTTCAGAGGCTTCATCAAAACTGTGTAAGCAGTTGGTCTGCCAACAGGTGTTAAGTCATTAGAGGAAAGAATAGTTGCTGTTTAGTTGAGACCCAGACTTCTAGATTTTCTTCATTTATTGTTATATAGTCGATTAAAACTTTTAACATTAATTTAACTGGCGGTTGTATTGTTAGTTTACTTGGAACTTGAGAAATTGCATGTACAACGCTTTCCCGCACGTTTTTTTGGATTAATAACTTCTAAATCAATATCATTCAGTACTCTTGACAAAACGCTCTCCTCGAGCATTCCTTCAAACAATTCGTTCTGGTCCTTCATATATCTTAGCTTGTTGAGTTTCTAACATAACACATTTATTTAAATTTAAAAAAAATACAACGACTCCAAGTCGTCTTATCAAAATCAATATCAATGGTCTTTTTGTGCTTGGACTCATAAACTAAGTATAAACGCCTTTTGATGTTGTTAATGTGAGCTGTTTAGAACAGAGTTTAATGTTCCGTTTACTTTTTTTAAACATTCCTTTTTTATCTGCTCGGTGTCTGGCTGTTGAGAAAAACTTGCCTTGCTTTTTTTTGAGATCAAACTTTTGTCTTTTATAGTCATCAAAATCGGCCTGTAAACGATTAAATTCTTCATCCGTGATGTTTGAGTCAACTAGTGCTTTATTTATTGTCAGTTTGAACGAACTAAGTTTAGCTGTTATTAGTTGAACCATAGCTGTGTGCTTTTGGAGTTTAGTTTTTAATTTTTTGCTAGCAGCACTTACAGCTAATGAACACAGGCCAGAGTTAAGACAAACCGCCTAGAGGTAAGCTAGCGGCGCACCTACGCCTGTTGCTAAGAGACTACACTTGTTCCTGCTGATAGAGCACTAATAGTCGATGCTCCAGTATTAACATATGTAACAGCATTAAAGGCAGCAGATACCTTCGTTTGGTTTTGCTGTATTTTGAAAGGTCTTGCTCTTAGTTTTTGTTGCATTTGTGTAATGTTTGTTAATCTGAAGGTTTTTATGGTGGGGGGTTTTACTATCCTTCTTTTGGCGACTCTGGTGCTGTAGGCACATTTGGATAAACCTGAACAGACATGCTTTTTTTTTAAATAAAAAATAATTTAGTATTGTATATTTTTTAATCTGTTATCTTGAATATTCAGCTGCGCATCATATATTAAAACCAAATGTACATTAATTGGTTTATCGCATCTTTTTCTTTATTCAATTTGAATGTTTATTCCATCTTTAACCGTTCTCCCACTTCCATGCAACTGATTATCCTCTGTCGATCTTAGGTCAATCCATAAACCGTATTTTGTTGTTAAATAATCATCGAGCCTAACACTGTGAAGGTGTAGATCTTTAGACACAAGGTCTACTGTTGGACTTTACACCTCCCACCCCCAAACAATTTTCTTATTTCGTCAAAATGCTGTAAGGTCTAAGCCGCTAGTGTTAGATTTGGTTAGGACTACCCTCAATCGAACATTGTACTTTCGTTATTTTAGGATTAATAAACTTTTCACTTCCTCTTTTAAATGGTTCTTTTTCATCTTCACACAGCAATTAAAATACTTTAAGTGATCTTGCTGCGGCACTAAAACTAAAATTCCATTATAGTGTCATTCTTGCTTCTGGGATATGTTGTATGATGAATGACTCTTTGTAATATATTGCTAATTTTGACTGATATTGTTGCTCAATCAGCCTTGCTAAATTAGGGTTGCTAACAATGTCAACTCTAGGCGATGTCAGAAATGCTGTACTTTGCTTCGGTGTCTGATGATCTGATAACACGTTTGTATTCATTAAAAGTTAGTTCATATGACAATCTGTCTTTTAATGCTCCTTGAAAGTATGGCGCATGCGCTTTTAACAACTCAAAATCTAAGGGAATGGAAAAAGCGATTTCCATACGCAAAATTTACAGCTACATACTTTTTGCCGTCTTTAGCATCTTCAGCGCCTATTCTATGTTTTAGTGCTTCTTCATTTTCGATTCTTTGAAACGCAAAGTCAGCCCTTTCATTCGCGGTTAGCCATAGATCAGAATAGGTTAAAATATGTCTGCATTGTGTAAAGAAAATATTTCTTGCCCCTCAGTTTTTATAGAAATTTTCTTAACGATTGCCCGTCCAGATTCTGGACAACTGTCTGTTTGGGTCTGTTGCTGATTCGAGTTCCATTTTGAAAGTAAGTTGCGCAGAGCCTGGCACAATCACTTCATCTGTCCTAGGTCTGGAAATTTGACAGTAAGAATTTGATCTGCATCAATAGTAGATGGATTATTTGGGAACAGTAATATTCCGTTTATTTCCCTTCACGCCAAAGGGCTCTTTCAGTCTTCTATGCGGGTCAAGAATTGAACATTGCTTGTGACATTTTTTATAAAACAAAATAAAAAGTTAATTATTTAAAAACATGGCAGGAATTGAAGGTGAAGAAGATTATGATGTTTTTGATCCTGGAGACGACATGAGCGAAATGATCCTTTGACACAGCATCGCTCGGCGCCCTCATTGCGGAGTGAATTAACAGAAATTAAGGTTAGATCATTGTACCAAAGTTTAGGCCAAGAACCTCCGAATTTATACCCCCTGATGATTTTGAGTATCAGATGATGGCCATTTGTATGTGAAAACGCTCAAGGTCAACCTGTTCAGCTTACAACTAAAAAAAGACCCATTAAAGTTTTTAGCCATGAGTTCAATTAGACAAAAACTCCGTGTGAGCGAACAAAATCACCTTGGCATTTCAAAAACCAAAATTAGATAGGGATGCAGTTGCTAAACTTCAAAACACACTACAGGAACTCCCAACAGCTAACCAAATACAAAACATGGAGCTTAAAGAATTAAATCAATCAGCAGGTGAAATAATAAATGTAATAGAAGCAGAAACCAGTTTTTCAGAAGAAACAGCATTAAAAACTATACACGACCCCCCGCTACCCAAGCGAGACCTAGTGGCCCTTGATCATGCTTTGAGAAGCATCAGAGGTGAATTAACAAACAATTTAGCAAAACTGGGTGAACTAGATGAGCATATAAAAAGAGAAAAAGAAAAAACTCGTTGAGGCTGATGACCCAACTTAGGGCATGATATTAAAGAAAGAATAACCCAAAGCCTAAAAGATCTTGAACAACAGAGATCAGCAAGACTAGAAGTGTTGTCTACTAACCGAGAACAATTATGAACTCAAGAGAGCAGAATAAGAGAAACTATCCAAAGAATTTTATATGAAGACACGACACTAGCAGAACGAATACGAACACTGTTTAGAGAGCAAGGAGTCACATTAGTAAGCGTTATAACGGCCTTAGGATTTGCAATAAGTACACTGGTGATGGCTATTACAGGCGGCGGTGGTCAAGCCCAGTGCCTCCACCGCCATCGCCTCCATCACCACCTGATAAATCATGGGTAAAAAAACAGCTTGATCATCTTGTGGGTTTATTAAAAAAATTAGCCAGTAAAGCCATGGACGCTTTACCGGGTATATTAGGGGGTATTGTTAGCTGGCTTTTATCTACTGCAAGCAAAGTAGTTGGCTTTATGGCCGAGCACTTATGGACATTAGTTCTCTTAATAGTCGGGTTAATTTTTAGTAAGATAAAGACCAAGTAATCCTAGGCCAGTTAATCCAAAAACAAGTGCTGTCTTTTCATATTCATGGTCATTATTTTTTTTTGACTTCGTGTTCTTCAACGGCCTTCGGGCTTTGGGTCACGGGAATTGGATGACTTATTCTTGGGGGGTCGACTTGTTTGTTTACTGCTTGCAATATTACTGGCTCAGAATTTATTTAGTTTTTTCCGACCTTCTGTTCATTGCCTGCCACAAGGATTTCATTATTGTAGTTTATTATTGTTCCTATCTGGAGTCTGAGGTCAGAAGGCAGCATGTATAAACCAGTACCAACAGCAAAGTCTACTTTCGATCTTGCAAATTGTAAAACATTTTGGTATCTTTTAATACTTGAAGGTAAATCAACTGTAGAATTAATGGCGTCCTCTAAATTTGCTAAGTATTGTTTTTGTGCATCAAAACCAGTAGAAGGATCAGTTATGCTCGATCTCGTTTGTGCTTGCGAACCTAGCAAACACCAAACGTAAGTACGAACAGAGTCGTTTATTCGTTCTATTCCTGCTTTAGTTAGGCCCTTAGAAGTGTCTAGGATAAATGTTGTCCATGCTGTTTTATGCTCTTGCTCTATGGACCCGAGGTGAACAGCTGTGCCTGAAGAGAAAGATGTGTAAGGAGGATTCCAGTCATAGTTATACTTTCTGTGCACGCCCCAAAAATAAGGGGTGCCTAGACCGTGATTAAGATCCAACTTTTGTCTAAAGTCTGTCTTGACCTTAATATTGAATTCGTTACAGATCCTTTCAAAAGCCTTCATGTCTATTCTGTTGCTGAATGGATTAAACGGTTTGTCATTTGGTAATGGAGCTTGCAGTTCAGTCAAAATACGTCTTCGAAGGTGTAATAAAAATGAAATCTGTACACTGACCTCACCAAAGGATCAGGATGATTTAAGTGATCAGCATACGACACTCCACACCCGGTTGATGCACAAAACACAGCAAAGTTTAACTGGTTCTGGTAAACCTGCATCGGATGACTAAACCACACTTTTGGGATGTAGTCGTTTTTAATAGGAGGGTTGAGATAGCTCTTCAATGGAGTACTAACCTTTACTTGAAAGGTGTCAGACTGAGTCACAGAAATGTCAAGAGTATCAGCTGTTATATTTTTAAGATTGTAGTGCGGCCCAACAGAATATTTTGCATCAGTATATTTAAATGCACTCATTTTTATTTCGTTTAAAAAAATGTTTGTAACAATACCAACTCAAGACCATCCTTCGTTTTTAGAACATGCTATTGATAACAATTGCAGAATCAGAATGGTTGCACTTCATGAATTTTTTTACAAAGTTGTATGGTTTAATATAAGTGAATTGAAGAAGAATAATAAGATTAAAAAAGTTGATAATAGAGGAAAATTAGTTAGCCAGTTAACCATACCTGATGGTTATTACGGGTTTTGCTCACTAAAAGAAGCAATGAGTAACTTTAACATTACTCTCAAACTTAACAATGCGAATCTAAAAACAATGTTGACCTTCAAACCTGAAAAAGAAGAAGTAGGTTACTATTTTGATGGAGAGCTAGCTAAAATGTTAGGCTTTACAACTACCAATCGACCCATTCATAGTTTTAGAGTTACACCAGACAAAACTACTTATGAGGGGGAAAATCCGCTCGATCTTGCATTACATTCATTACTCTATGTTCATTTGGACGAGCTGAGCACTGATGAAAACTTATATGATGGAAGGCCCTCAACTGTTTTAAGAGCTCTTCCATCTGGGAAAGCTGCATATTGCGATTATGAAATTATACAATTCCCTAATTTACAGTTTAAAAGATTAGTTTGTGGGAGGGTCGGATCATTTAATATAAAAATCGCAGACAAAGCAGGAAAAGTCGTGAAATGTGATAACATGCACATTGTTTTAGAAATAAAATAATACGTTGTACTAAAAAATAATGTCGCGTGGACCAGAAGAATCGGGAGTTACATTAGCGCCTGAGAGGTGTATAACTTTAGAATTAAAAGACCTTGCAGACGTTGAGGACTTTGAACAAAATGGTGAGATAGGCGCTTTGTATGGTTTTGAGTACAGCAAAGATGGTTATTATAAACGTAAAGAGGTTGGCGACAGCAAAAAGTTTCCTAAACTAGAACAACTGCGTAATGTAGAAGCAAATAATGCTGGCCAGTATGAATATAAAATAGTTCGAAAACCTGACAGCAAATGGCACTTAGAACCATATTTAGAATGGGACATAAAATTTGAAATCATAAGCCCATTTACATTTTTTGACCGTCAAAAAAGTTTCAGAAAACCATTCAACTCAGGTCCTTTACATATAAGCCTTACACCAGAGGACAATAGTCGGAAAGAGATCGAAATAAAACCGTTTGGGAGCAAACAGTACATCCTCCACAGAAAAGAATCAGTTTTAAAAGATGCTTCTACAAAATTACAGTTCATTCCACAAATGAAATTAGGAGACACGTTCACAATGATATTTGAAATTTCTGTCTTAAAAGATGAGGAGAGGGATGGGGTTGTGGGCGTTAGTGACGTCCTTTTAAAAGGAATTCTAATTAGCTGGCAAAACTTAGACGTTGAAAAACTTAAGTTACCATCGTCATTCTTCACAATGGTGAGGATATTAAGGTCATTACAACCAGTGACAAAATCAATATTAGTCTAAATAGAAGCAATCTCAGAGAACTGACTTGGATTAATCTTACACATTTAGATCTTATAGGATTTTATTATACTGAGCAAGTTTTGACAGAGAGTATAATAAAAACAATAACTGAATTAGATTAAATTATGTTATAAAACTATGGAGCAGGCGACTTTGGTGTCAATGCCGATGTTAAACTTTATGATAAAAACCCCTCATTGTTCACTGATTTGTGGACAGACTGGTTGTGGAAAAACAATATTTGTCCTCGACCTATTACAAACAGTTTATCGTTATAATTTTGATCATATAGCAATTTTCTGCCCAACACTTAAATGGAACAAAGCATATAATGATAGAAGGTTTTATATGGACGGATGATGACATATATTTGATTGATCCCAGCAATAAGCTGAGTGAGTGTTTAGAACACTTTTATAAATTGTTTGAGGGAACGCAGACACTATTTATTATAGATGACTGTTCAGCAGAAAGAGACATAGTTTAAAAAGAGAAACACTTTGTCAAAACTGGCTTTCAGTGGAAGACATGCTGGATAAGTGTGTGGATTTTATGTCAAAAATATAACTCAGTTTTAAAAGACTTAGAGAACAGTTAAAGACTGTAGTTTTATTTCACATGAAAGACAGAGACGCATTTGATGAATGTATGCGTGAAAATGATGTTATTGAAAATGATCAGGAAAAACATAGGATTAAGCAAAAATTAAAATCTCAAAAGTTTTGTAAATTAGTATTAAAAACAGATAACCCTACACAGTATGTTTGTTTGTAAAAAAATCGTTATTTTTTTGGTTATTGAAGTCTTACTTGTCAGAAACGTAATACTGCCGGCATTAGGGTCAGCCGCCCGAAACTGGTTGAGGCGGTTGAGCTAATGCCGCATTATTACGTTCTCTACTCATCTGCACAGCAGCAGCATTAATTTACAAGAATTCTGTTTGTTTCTG
>CM031616.1:3362440-3382440 GCA_018398815.1 Conus ventricosus
GAGCGCACAAAAGGCAGCACACCAAACATTGATACGCCAAGACCTTGCTCAAGGAGCCGAGTATTTATAGACTGGTACAATTAGATTGTTTTGAGAATTTGTATTGTGTCTGAAAGTCGATTCTCTTCGTTTCTTTTCATATGGCCATCAAAGTACAAGCCATGTGGTTCCAAGCAGATAGATTTATTTTAAAGAAAATAGGGCAAATTTGGGGAAACCACTGGCGCGAAGATGGGGTCACGGGTGAGTGCAGAGGCCTGAAATGTGAGTTTCGCTAAGATACAGTTCCAACAGACCCAGCGGTGGGACGCAACAACGTAACGGAACTGCCTTCTTATAACTGTGTAGGCCTAGCAGACTGGACACTGGTGGAACTAGGCCTTATTGGCTGTGGGTACAAGCGGTGTTCTAACCACTGGTGTGAACTAGGCCTTATTGGCTGTGGGTACAAGCGGTGTTCTAACCATGGTGGAACTAGGCCTTATTGGCTGTGGGTACAAGCGGTGTTCTAACCACTGGTGGAACTAGGCCTTATTGGCTGTGGGTACAAGCGGTGTTCTAACCACGAGCTAGTCCTCCTTACTAGTGGAGCGGTATCCAGGTTTACCAAGTCATGGGATTATTTGATATATTGAAAGCAAACACACACCACACACACACACACACACACACACACACACACACGCACGCACGCACGCACGCACGCACGCACGCACGCACGCACGCACGCACGCACACACACACACACACACACATACACAAACCTTCAGATTCATAAGTATTTACATGACTATAGTTAAGTAAACTGTAAAACTATGCAGTAAGAGGAAACACCAGAACAAGAAAGAATGAAACGAAGGCTGGAAAGAAGGCTGGAAGCAAGAGAGGAGAGAGGCGGTTGAGTTTCTCTCTCTCTCTCTCTCTCTCTCTCTTCTCTCTCTCTCTCTCTCTCTCTCTCTCTCTCTCTCTCGCACACATACACACCCATACAGAGAGAGAGAGAGAGAGAGAGAGGAGAGGAGGAGAGAGAGAGAGAGGAGGAGAGAGGAGAGAGAGGAGAGAGAGGAGAGAGAGAGAGCAGAGAGCTGCGAAAGGGTGGGTCGTGTGAAAATAGAAGTCAAATTTCTTCCTATTCCCCATTACGGTGCGGTGTTAAGTTTAAAGTGGTGTGCGCGCGCGCGCGCGTGTGTGTGTGTGCATGCGTGCGTGCGAGCGTGCGAGTGAGTGAGTGATGAGTGAGTGAGTGAGTGAGTGAGTGAGTGAGTGAGTGTGTGTGTGGTATAGGCACTCCACATATCTCACACATGATTAAAGTTCAAAGAAGGCGCTTTTTTTTGTCGGCTCCAGCTCTGTGTCTAGCGGACGCAGGTAAACCCCATCAGAGTGATACGAACATATGGTTATTCTGACGGACCGCAGGTAAACCCCCATCAGAGTGATACGAACATATGGTTATTCTGACGGGACACAGGTAAACCCCATCAGAGTGATACGAACCATGGTTATTCTGAAGGGACCGCAGGGTAAACCCCATCAGAGTGATTACGAACACATGGTTATTCTGAGGGACGCAGGGTTAAACGCCCATCAGAGTGATACGAAACACATGGTTATTCTGAGGGACCGCAGGTAAACCCCCATCAGAGTGATACGAACACATGGTTATTCTGACGGACAAAATACCAAATAATAGCATGGCATAAGCTTACTCTGGCTCTGCCCATTTTGTTCCCCATTTTTCTTTTTGTTCATATTTCTGCTTTTTTTTCCAGAGCATGTCACGGAGAAGGTAAAAATGTTCTGCATTTATTGTTTTGTTTTGCTTTGTTTTGTTTTTCTTTTGTTTGTTTTTACCTTGTGTATTGACGTCAATCAAATTCATCGCGGGCCAGGTTTGCAAATCCTATCTAAGTGCCATATGCCATTGCTCTGGAAGGCTGCTTCCATTGAATGACATCAGATATGCATTAATATCCACGGATTAACACTTACTTCTTTAAAAAAAAAAAGGGAAGAAGTGTAGCAGCACATAGCATTTAAGCGCGTGCAAGCACACTCACGCACACACACACACCACACACACACACACACACACACACACACACACACACACACTCGCATGCACGCACGCACACACACAATGGCATGGGGATGTTTGTGCTGCTCTCCTGGTGTGACCATGGAGACTTTGTCATTGCCTACTGTAGGCACAGTTGTCACAACAAGCATTCAGACAAACGTGTAGGTATCAGGGCGGTGGGAGAGGTGGGAGCGAAACTGGTGGCCATGGTTACCCTGCTACTTCTGTAGGAGCGCCACCCTGCACGCCCAGCCGATCTTCCTTTCTTCTGCACCATTTCCCGTTTCTCGCCAGGCAGGAGGGCTCGCATTCTCTGGAACGCAAAGCCAAGCCAGTCGACCTCCCTCTGCATTAAAGAAGTGACCATGCGTGATTGTTTTCATTTCCATAGTGGGCTGTCCATTCCCGACGGCTAGCAACAGTAAGAGCAGAATATGGACAGCCGCAAAATGTCGTTACAGCGTTGTGCCGGTGTGTGTATTCACTCGGCATTGAGACCAGAGCTTTTCGGTGTCCACGGGGTTCAAGGCAGAAGACAACAGAAGCTTTGTCCTTATAAGACGTCGTGTTCTGGGCGAAGACAACAGAAGCTTTGTCCTTATAAGACGTCGTGTTCTGGGCGAAGACAACCTCGATCGGATTCTAAGCCACGCCACGTTTTGCTTCTTCCTCGAATGGAAGAGACCCTGCTGGGCGGCAGAAGCCAGAAGAGCTGTCAGCCATACCTATCCACGTCGGTCTTCTAGAAACTGAGGCATTCTTCGAGAACTCTCTCAAGACCATGCAATATGGGAACCGTCGTCGTCCCACAAGGACTGAGACCATGCACTCTACAACCCAGGCCTTCATAGCCCCAGTCTCTCCCTTCTCCATCTGTATTCCAGGATTACTAACTGTGTACCATCGCCTTTGTTTCAAAAGAAGCCAGTCTCTTCGTTTTGGTCGCGCAAGACATTTGTGCCCTCAGAGCATCTACCATGAACCCTCGACATAGTTCTTGTTGATCTCCGCCAGTTCGGCTGGGTATTCCAGCTCCATACGCAGCATCCTGGTCGTTTTGGTCGTGATCGCACTCTGATTTTAGTCTTGCCCAGGTGCAACACTGCTGTCCTTTGGTATGCACTGCATCTTGGATACCTCGGAAAACGCTTCTCACGCCCTTGCATCGACAGCGTGGACGCCTGACCTATCCTTGGCGATTTGGGGAACCTCAAGAACTGGAATGCAGAAATATCATAGTCATGAGATTGGCATCTGATGGCCCTCAAGGCCCAGGTGATAACAAAGGCATGAAATTGGCATTTGATGGCCCTCAAGGCCCAGGTGATAACAAAGGCATGAAATTGGCATTTGATGGCCCTCAAGGCCCAGGTGATAACAAAGGCATGAAATTGGCATTTGATGGCCCTCAAGGCCCAGGTGATAACAAAGGCATGAAATTGACATTTGATGGCCCTCAAGGCCCAGGTGATAACAAAGGCATGAGATTGGCATCTGATGGCCCTCAAGGCCCAGGTGACAATAGGGGCATATGACGTCAGGGGCACCGGGATGGGACGGGGTCAGTCTTTTGCTAGCGGCGAAGATTGTGGGCGCTGTAATGAGTCGGCCGAATGTTCTCGAGCATTTAGGCAAATTAAGGGTAGTTGCTGTTGTTGAGAGCACATTCCTTGGGTCTTCAAGTGTGCGAATTCAGGCATCACCAGGGGGGGATACCCCGAGTCGTATACTGAAGGAGGGAGAGTGCTGGGAAGTGTTTCGCATGTCCGAGGGATAGTGACAAGGAGTTGGCGACCTGCCAGTCCTGGGTAGAGAAGAGTGTCCACTTTGAGCACTGGCTATTCACTGGGCTCTCCCGTGGGCCTGAAAGGAAGGCGATCGTGTCAGGTGACCGTCACGGGTAGGTGACCGTCAGCCTGCCGGCAGAGTACAGCGACCATTCAGTCGTCCCTGTTCTGAGGAATGAAGGGAAGGCTGCGGCCTATCGAGTGGTTTGCGCCTTGTTGTCTATAGAGGTAGTAAATACTTGAAGCATCAGTCATGGCTGGTAGAGAGGTCCAAGCTGTTAGTTCAATGGGTAGCTTGGGGGAATCGAACATGAGTTTGAATAGGAGGTTATGCATTAACCACTGGGTGCCCAAGTCTTTGTTGGCGCTAGCAGCTGTGGTGTGTGTGTATGTGTAGGTGACTAGTGATTCCATTGGTGGAATAAAAATAACTTGGGGATTTATTGGTACAAATCGTGTGATGTGTGTTTGCCAGTGATTCCATTGGTTGAGCCAGTTAAACTCGGGTCCTCTCTTGTTTGAGAATGAATATAAGGTGCTTGGAAAACCAGGAAGGGTGTGACTCACTTAAGGGAAAGTGAACTCGCCCGTCTTGCTGAGGGCTCAAGAAAATACAGCGTGAAGCAGAGGTTAGCTGTCGCCTCGTTGTCTCCTGGATGGGGACGTATGACAGTGGAGGTTGCTGTAGCCTCGGAGCCGACGACGAGAAGAATTGTCTCCCGTGTGGGGACGGTCGACAGCAAGACGTGACAGCCTGTTGGAGCCTAGACAGGGAGCTGCCAGACAACGGTGGGGTGTTTGCAGCCAGAGAAGACCTGTGGGAGAGGCCGACAGGAGCCCTTTCCGTGGAGAGGGCGAAGTGCAGTGGAGTCCGGGAGACTCGGTGCGAGGGTACAACTCAAGCTACGTTGCCAGTGTCCCCCAACTGGGATTTGGCCAATCGGGAGGACACAACAGTGTGGCAGCTTCAGCTCGTGGTCGCACAGTGTGATGAGAGAAACTGGTCAACCAAGGAATGCTGGCAAGTTATGGACGCTTTATTTGCTCTTAAGGTTATAAGTGTGCAAACTGAATAGTGGAATATTGTCTTTCCTGGCTAAGTAAGAATAACTGAAGAACAGGGGATGCGATTTATTAAATTGTCTGTATGCTGTTTACATTGTTGTATGATACAGATAGTTGTGTTGTGTAGTGACGGGTGGGGGCTCGGAGTCAAGTTGAATAAAAGTTGATTATTTTCTATGAAATGTTATTGGTTTCCCGTCACCTTTGTGCGGGCCCGATGTGAGTGACAGAGTGCGTGTGCCTATGCGAGAGCGCATTTTGGTTGTGAAAGCGTAAATACTTCTGTCTATAACCCCCTGCATCCCTGAATATGAAAATCATATTTTAATAACGAGGGGGAGCGTCGGAGACCCGTCACAGGCGCAAAAGCGTCTTTGTAGCACCAGAGAGGACCACGTCCTATACCATCTTGTCAGGATAAGTACGAATGTGAATGCAGAAGTTGTGGAAGGCATGAAAGCCCAATTCAGTGACAGTCCACTGTAGGGCCTCTGCCGAGTTTTGTTGTCCGTGTTGGCCTTTGCGGAAATGGACTCTGATGCCCCAGCCGCGATTGTCTTTGTGGGCACAAAGTTTTCTGCTTGTGGATAGTCTGCCAAGACCAGCCGGCAGCAAGCAGGCATCAAAAGTCATGTAATCTTTAGTGGAAGAGGCAGAGGTTTAAAGCTTACTGGACCACAAGGAGCGTAAAATGCCCCCAATCATCTGGCAGTTCTTTCGGCAAGACTAAGGCCACTTCTTATATGTTTTCTACGATTGATTTACCACATACTAAAACCTCCGACAAGCACAATAAAGTGATCTCAAAGCAGGGTCAGCCCTGTGCACATATCTCTGTGATCAAGAAGGTCAGGCAAGTGTGATTTGGGGGAGAGTCAGTGCAGTAGGTAAGGTGGGTACTGATGGGCTCTCAGACTTCGCCTGCCTCAAAGTTCGAGGAGACCTCGTTTGAAAAGCTTGGTTCACCCTGTGTGACTGACTCTTCTGCTGCAGACACAGTGCAGACGTGGTGCCTTACCCTGCTGCTATTCTCAAAGATTGGTGAGGGGTGTTCGTGGCGCTAAATGCCTTGCTTGCCAAAACCCTGAAGTGTGCGGAGATGCTCCATCAATGGTTCCCTGTCAAGAATGTTGGCGCTATCTTTCGGCTCGTCGATGGAACAGAGGCAACTACCCAGAGTCAGCAACTGGCATTCAGAAACTTGTAAGGTGGCTTCCACCTCAGAATTATGGATTTCTGAGGCGTCGACCTTTCGCCTCAAGAAAGTCTCGCGTGAAGAAAGTAGTTGTGGTGGTCATATGCTCTTCTGACGGCTCAAATTGCCTCTGTTGTACATGCACCAACTACACTTAATGCCACATCTATGTTAAACGTGAAGGTCTTTGACATGAAAATCGTGATAGCTATGACTGAAACGCTCACAGGCGTTCAACAGAAAAAAGCTACTCCCACATCAGCGCTACCTTGAGCAAAAAGTGGTGACAATGGGCAGAGAAGAAATCAGTATCCTCGGTGGTTGTTATATGGTCTGTGAACTTCAACTGGTTGTTTTCCAGCTAATTGGGCTTCAATGGAATCATTCACACCCAGAGTCCATTCACTCATGCCAGGCAACATAGCAGCTGATGTGCCAAACAGTACGATGGAGGCGATCTACAGATTGCAACGTGCTACCAAAAGCGATCTGCACGGATGACTAACAATCCACTCTGGCTGTCCATCGACAGATACCCAGTTCAGCGGGCAGAGCACTTAGAGAATATGTACTGTGGCGCGCAATCCACATGGCTGTCTACCTGTACATGTAGGGAATGAAAAACCTGCAGTGTCCGTATGGTAATCTGTCAAGGAGCGTGAAAACCTCTCACAAAAGGCATTAGATGCTTGGAGGGCAAAGGGACGTTGTACGTGGTATACAAATAGGTAATAGACCAATTAACCAGGGTACCTTACCCATCGCACACGGCCGAACTGTGTGAACGAGGCCGAAGTGGTCAGATGACAAACAACACCTAGGAGAGAGTTCGGACCTGCCCGGTGGCGAAAGGGGGAAGGAATGTAACCACTACGACCTCGGCGCCCCAAGTGAGCGCTAAATGCTCGGTCAGCTGAGGTTCTTGTGTAAACAGTCAGTGAAGAGAGGGGTCTTGGATTCGTTCGGATGGTGTTGCCGAGGGTCACTGTGTTGGTTCTATTGTCAGGCTGGCTGAATGTGTGTGGAGGTTGTAGTAACCCTCCTTAAGATAATTACTGTGTTAACTGACCCCCGAAGTCGGCGGGAATTTTCGATGTCCATCTGGGGCTAAGTGTGTGTTTGCTAATCAATTAGGTAGGGGTGTGTGTAAATGCTGATGTGTGTGGAATGTAGCGAGTGGAGAATTCAGGGTACTTGTGAACTAGGGGTTTGAGAAGCAGCGTGGACAAAGGCATGGCCCGAAGGGGAATCCTTTGTTTCCCTCCCTATATAAACTGAGGGAGAACAACGTGTCGGAGAACAACACAGGAGAGAGAGAGAGAGAAGGCTGAGGAGAGAGAGAGAGAGAGAGAGGAGTGAGCAGGACAGAGAAAGGGTCGAGAGAAACGTGGTCTGGGAGATAGAAGAGACAGCTAAGTCTTAGGGTTGAAGACAAGCTGGAAGAGAAGGAAAACAAGTTTGAAGCCCAGAGGTGGGTGAAGACAGACAAACTGAATTTGAACCCAGAGGGTGGGTTGAAGAAGACGAAGAAGAAGAGTTCGGGCGTCGAGATCCCAGAGACGACCACGAAGACCCAGTCCTGAAGCCTGAAGCCAGTCAACCAAGGGCATCACCATCAAGCAGTGCTGAAGAAGACGTGAAGAGACTTTTTTCAAGAACTGTGGTGTGGTGTGAAAGCGTGGTTGTGTGTGTGAAAACCTGGCCAGGTAAGAAGTCATTTTTTATAACCCGGATAGGAGTATTGATCTTTTATGTTCTGATATTTCATTGTGTGTGATTTGATTGTTCATGATTAATTATAAGTAGCATAGAAATTGCATTTCTTGTTCATCGTGTTAGGAGAGAGACGAATGCGTGACATCCCATTCCCAGAGAGAGGCGAATGTTTGATGGGCGCATGAGTGTGCATATGCGTGTATGAGTGCAAAGATAACCTTGGTGTGTTAAGCCTGACTAATAATACATCAACTTAGTGCACTTAAGCAATACCATCACGATATCCCCCGTCCTGGACAAAGTGGCGACCCTGCCAGGATTGCATGGCCCAAATTAGTCTCAGGCGGGAAACAAAGTGAGTACTAGAGTAGTACTGGAGCGAAGCATCCACTAAAGGCAATTATAATTAGCTCTTCTAATTATTTCCTTTAGTTCTTTGAGTGCTGAGTATTGACTTGTGTGTAGGGTGGTTGTATTAATCAGAGGTCGTTCAGAGAAACGAAGAACGAGGTTCTAGTCTTAACTCTCACAGAAGCTGTGGTTTAAGATTAAGGCTCCTTTGTGTTAGGAACACTACCACTGTTGGTGTACTCGTAACGTTTAGTAGATACACTGTTGACTGACTCTTTTCCGGGTTTATAAGCGTAACTGTTTTTAGTGGTGCTAAACATATCAAAAAGAAAATGGCTGAAGAAAGTTTTACCCCCATAGAGAAACTAGTAAGTTTGGGGAAAGAAATGGGATATACAGGAGATAAACTGCGTAGATTCATTGAAACTCAGCAGAAGACTGAGAGTGATGAAAGGGCTGAAAGGAGGAAATTTGAAAAGGAACGTATAGAGGCAGAAACCCTGCGTCAAAGGCTAAAGGAGATGCAGAGAGGGCGAGAGCAGAAGCGGAATCGGAGATTCTAGCCAAACAAATTGAGTTGGAAAGAATAAAATCTGAAAATCGTAGTGAAATAGACACACAGTTCTGAGTCAGTAGGCCGCAGACTAAGTTGCGCACCTAGACCTAAATCCCACTGTTCAGAGAAGAAACTGATTCGATCGATGCCTATATCAGTCGGTTTGAATCGTTTGCCGAGCACGAGGGCTGGCCCGAAGATGACTGGGCAATAAACCTGTCTGCCTTGTTGACAGGTCGTGCGTTACACACAGTTTCCACCTACCCAAAGGTGATCAGAGAGATTTTGACAAGGTGAAACAAGCAGTACAAAGGCGTATGATTTGACTGAAGAAGGTTTTAGGCGTAAGTTTCGCGAGGCGAGAATCGAACAGGGTGAGACATACACACAGTTCGGTGTTAGACTGGATCACTATTTCAACAAATGGGTAGAACTTAGTGGAATAGACAGTGATTTTGAAGCCTCAAGACACTGGTGATGAAGGAACGATACTTGATGGTTGTGGGACGGGCCTTACCATCCACATTAAGGGAAAAGGTGCAACCACAATAGCTGAGGTACTTGAGACAGCAGAGACTTACCGGGAAGCAAGGCGTGATTTACCTGAACAAGAGGAAAGCCCGGAAGCATATTCAGAGGATAGCAGGCCAGCACATGACTCACATAATGAGTCCGTAGTACACACCCGTAGGCCCACGGCGTCACGTGAGCAAACAAGGGTGAAAACCAATAGCCACGTGGCTAGGAATGAGCGTGCTGTTTTTCTGTGCAATAAGACAGGGCACTTGGCTAGGATTGTATATTTAAGTCACAGAAGGCAGCAGCAATGAGGATCAGGCCAAGAGAGAGGCAGGTAGAAAAAGATGAACAAGATGACAGTGTTATTTTGTCTGGATTGTGCTGTGTGTTCACAGATTCAGGCAATAACATGGATGTGCACAAAGGCAGAGTAGGGGACAATGTGGTTGATGTCATTAGAGACTCTGGGTGCACTGGCGTAATGGTGAAGGAGTCCCTGGTTAAGAAGGGACAATTCACAGGAAAAACACAGAGGTGTAGACAAATAGATGGAACAGTAAGCAGAATTCAAAACGGCACTGGTGTTCATTTGATACACCATTCTATAGTGGAGTCGTACAGGCTTTGGCTGTTCCAAAGCACCGTATGATTTGGTAATTGGGAACATTTCAGGAGCACGTGGATACGAAAACCCAAACCCTGACTTCTCTGTTGAATCAGGGAAAAGAAATCACGGGAGAGAAAGGCCCCAGGCGGTCACTCACTTCAGAAAGCACTGGAGCGTGTCCGTGAGACTAACCGCACTCACTTAAGAGCAGAGCAAAAGGGCGATCACTCGCTTAGAAAATTGGTTAGCCTTGCTCACACAGGACAGAAGAAAGGTGTGAACGAGGCACCATCCGGTTCGAGTTAGACAACGGCATATGTACCGAACTTTTACTCATTCGCGTTCGGGAAAAACAAAGAAGCAGGTTGTCGTTCCTAGGCAACGCAGAAAGGCGGTGATGTTCGACAATCATGTGATGTCAGCCTCGGGCCATCTCGGAAGAAGGCCACACAGAAGAGGGTGACGCGAGAGTACTAACTGGCCCGGTGTCCTTGGTGATGTCAGGCGTTTCTGTGCACAATGCAGCACATGCCGCGGGGTAGGCAAGGTGTGTGTACAGAAAGGGGGATCAGACTGGTCTTACCAAAAGTTGGCCAAAATAAAATGGTCGGTCGAGAAGTCAGGTAGTGGGTGCGTGTGTCTTTTGCAGTGTCGCGTATGCGTGATGTGGCTAGTTGCGGGCCATGTGTATGAGAGAAGGGGAGAGAATTTCCGTAGAAACATAATGTTTATCTTTATATGGCCACATGACTTAGAGCTGGTGGAGATCTCAGATTATGTTGATATTTGCTGGATAGTGTTATGTATTGATTTTTCTCTAATTTTTGTTGCAAGACACATCTTGCGTGCGTTCTCTGGTGGTAAGTAGGCTTATGAGAGGCCGATATTAGCACTGGTTTAAATGGGAAAATTATGAGAGTTTTCATCTCTTGAATGTTAAGTTTTAGCCAATGCAGGGCATTGTCTTCGAGTGGGGGGGAATTTGTCAAGGAGCGTGAAACCTCTCACAAAAGGCATTAGATGCTTGGAGACAAAGGGACGTTGTACGTGGTATACAAATAGGTAATAGACCAATAACCAGGGTACCTTACCCATCGCACACGCCGAACTGTGTGAACGAGGCCGAAGTGGTCAGATGACAAACAACACCTAGGAGAGAGTTCGGACCTGCCCGGTGGCGAAAGGGGGAAGGAATGTAACCACTACGACCTCGGCGCCCCAAGTGAGCGCTAAATGCTCGGTCAGCTGAGGTTCTTGTGTAAACAGTCAGTGAAGAGCAGGGGTCTTGGATTCGTTCGGATGGTGTTGCCGAGGGTCACTGTGTTGGTTCTATTGTCAGCTGGCTGAATGTGTGTGGAGGTTGTAGTAACCCCTTAAGATAATTATGTGTTAACTGACCACCGAAGTCGGCGGGAATTTTCGATGTCCATCTGGGGCTAAGTGTGTGTTTGCTAATCAATTAGGTAGGGGTGTGTGTAAATGCTGATGTGTGTGGAATGTAGCGAGTGGGAATTCAGGGTACTTGTGAACTAGGGGTTTGAGAAGCAGCGTGGACAAAGGCATGGCCCGAAGGGAATCCTTTGTTTCCTCCCTATATAAACTGAGGGAGAACAACGTGTCGAGAACAACACCAGGAGAGAGAGAGAGAGAAGGCTGAGGAGAGAGAGAGAGAGAGGAGAGGAGTGAGCAGGACAGAGAAAGGGTCGAGAGAAACGTGGTCTGGGAGATAGAAAGACAGCTAAGTCTTAGGGTTGAAGACAAGCTGGAAGAGAAGGAACTAAGTTTGAAGCCCAGAGGTGGGTGAAGACAGACAAACTGAATTTGAACCCAGAGGTGGGTGAAGAAGACGAAGAACGAAGAGTTCGACGTCGAGATCCAGAGACGACCACGAAGACCCAGTCCTGAAGCCTGGAGCAGTCAACCAAGGGCATCACCACAAGCAGTGCTGAAGAAGACGTGAAGAGACTTTTTTCAAGAACTGTGGTGTGGTGTGAAAGCGTGGTTTGTGTTGTGAAAACCTGGCCAGGTAAGAAGTCATTTTTATTATAACCCGGGATAGGAAGTATGATCTTTTATGTTCTGATAATTTCATTGTGTGTGATTGATTGTTCATGATTAATTATAAGTAGCATAGAAATTGCATTTCTTGTTCTCAGTCGTGTTAGGAGAGAGACGAATGCGTGACATCCCATTCCAGAGAGAGGCGAATGTTTGATGGGCGCATGAGTGTGCATATGCGTGTATGAGTGCAAAGATAACCTTGGTGTGTTAAGCTGACTAATAATACATCAACTTAGTGCACTTAAGCAATACCATCACGATTTCCCCCGTCCTGGACATAATCATAGCCAATTTGCAATACAAAATTGTCGTTGGGTGCAAACTTCCATGACAGATGAGGATTTAGACGAACAAGAACGCGTGTTGATCTCGACTATATGAGTATAGTCTACACCACCCACCGAGTATGCAGACGTAATGTGCAAGCATAGGCTAACTGGTCTTCAAATCTGGGAAATAATGAGTTTCGAACAGGCACCAATGGTGTTTTAGCTCTAAAACAGCGCCAATAAGGAAGTAAAGGGACATGTTCTGGCCCCCTAGAGTGCCTTTCTAAACTTTGGTGACCTGATTGATGGACTGTGGGATATGTGTTGGCTAGTTGGCTTTATAAATGCACCACAGACTGGTTTGCAGGAGATGGATGGAAGCGTTTTAAAGATATGATCATTGTTACGAGCACACGCACCTGGAAGTCAAACCTGCTCTGCGCATCTGGGAAAACGATACCATGAATAATTACAGACCAAGAGAAAGCTGCTTGCTGTGTATTTCCCTGTCCACAAGGCGAGACACTGTGGTGAGTTTACAGATCAAGGCTATGTACACTGGGAACTTCTTCTCTCTTTTAATTCCTGTGGAGTCCGGGGGTACCACACAGAGACGAGTTCACCAGGTTCCTCCAGTTCTGTCCTTTTGTGTCAAGGCCTGGGTCTTTACCAATCTTTTCCTCGTCCACTCTGCAATGGTATTAGTTTTATCGTCTTGTTTGTCTCATCCTCTGTCTCCCTCCTTTAAATGTTTCCTGGAGGAGAGTTTCAGCCAGGCTATTGAATCTTGCTACATGGCGATACCAACAGTATTTTTTGTTTTCACTGATATCAGATCTTCCAATGGTCCTGTGTGCTGCCTGATGATTTGACGCTATTTACGGTTGGTGATATTATCAATACATTTTATCTGTAGTACCTTGAAGAACCATCTAATTTCCATCGCCTGGATTCTTCCATCAAGATCCGCTGTGAGGGTCCGCGTTAGGCCCGAGTACAGAAAGGTGGAATATACCAGCGCACGCAGGACCCGCGTTAGGCCCCAGTATAGAACGGTGGAATATACCAGCGCACCCAGGACCCGCGTTAGGCCCCAGTACAGAAAGGTGGAATATACCAGCGCACGCAGGACCCGCGTTAGGCCCCAGTACAGAAAGGTGGAATATACCAGCGCATGCAGGACCCGCGTTAGGCCCCAGTATAGAACGGTGGAATATACCAGCGCACGCAGGACCCGCGTTAGGCCCCAGTACAGAACGGTGGAATATACCAGCGCACGCAGGACCCGCGTTAGGCCCCAGTACAGAAAGGTGGAATATACCAGCGCACGCAGGACCCTGATCCTGTGTTTCATGGAGATGTTCTCTTTCTCTGAGAACTTGCAATGTGCATCCGCCTAAACCGGAGCTGGCCAGTGTCTTTGGTTTCAGAGTTGCTCGTGGTGTTAGAATTTCCGTCGAGGTGGTGGGGACAAATAAACATCTATTCATCTAAACCTGCTTTTCCTGTGGAACCGAACCAAAGAGCGCTTGTGCTCTTTAACAAGCCTGGCATAAAAAAAAACGGATCACAATCAAAGCAACTTTCCCCGAACAGCTCCATCGTGGTCAACTCAAGCCTCTGTCATCTCTACCACCTTATATTTTCTAATTATAAATTTCATCCTTTAACTCCCATCCTGTAAGACAGGGTTCATCCTTTAACTCCCATCCTGTAAGACAGGGTTTTCTCTACTTGCACTTTTTGCCAATGACGTCAATCCTTAACTGTGAAACCGACATTGTGGCCGTTCCCCACTCGGTCGAAAACGAAATCCGATATTCATCATTCAGATACGCGAGATTCGTCTTTGTAAGAGAATGATAAAAACGGCCTGCAATGGCATCGTCAGGCACTTGACACTGACAAGCTTGGCCCAGGTACCTATGGAAATGGTAGCCTGTGGTTGCTGGTGTGGAAACGCCGCTGCTGTTGCTACCTACCCTTACAGATGTGGTACATAAAGTACAGCTCGTCGACAGCACGCCAAGGCCAAATACAAAAAACGATAAATGTGTATCCTTGCACCACACTATTTACACCGTATCTACAAAGCCCTCCATGGTCAGGAGTTTAGTCACCAGGAGATGCCCCAACAGCACCACACTATTTACACCGTATCTACAAAGCCCTCCAAGGTCAGGAGTTTAGTCACCACGAGATGCTCCAAGTCAGCACCACACTATTTACACCGTATCTACAAAGCCCTCCAAGGTCAGGAGTTTAGTCACCACGAGATGCTCAAAGTCAGCACCACACTATTTACACCGTATCTACAAAGCCCTCCAAGGCCAGGAGTTTAGTCACCAGGAGATGCTTCAAGTCAGCACCACACTATTTACACCGTATCTACAAAGCCCTCCAAGGCCACGAGTTTAGTCACCAGGAGACGCTTCAAGTCAGCAACGGAAGTAAGTCAGCCGGGGGTCTGGAAAGCCAAACAGCCGGGGGTCTGGAAAGCCAAACTGGCAGCTATGCAGCATGATAGACAGGGGTCCACAGCATCAGTGTGAACAAGTTACAGAGAAGGTTGGACTGACTGTGGATAAAACGTGAGAGTCCTGGGCCACACATAAACACACACGCATACACACACACACACACACACACACACACACACACACACATACACGCACGCACACGCGCGCGCACGCACGCACACACACACACACACACACACACACACACACACACACACACACACACACACACACACACATCACTCACTCACTAATTCTCACGCACCAACGGAAATCTTTTGTTACCGGAAATGTTTGCTGAGACAGAGATACGCAAAGTGAATAACAAATTGGGGGCCGATCTTTTTCATTCCACCGAGAGACCATGACGACCCCGCCACTCCATACGAATGGAAACCGTGGCTCAATGACATTCTTTAGCTTGCCGACCAGGAAGAAAGTTCAGAAACCTATTGTACTACAGTTGGTGGCGTATAGGTTTCATCTGGCTTGTAAACGGCACCATCCGCGCGCCGGAGTGTTCCTTTATTATTGTACTACAGTTGGTGGCGTATAGGTTTCATCTGGCTTGTAAACGGCACCATCCGCGCGCCGGAGTGTTCCTTTATTATTGTACTACAGTTGGTGGCGTATAGGTTTCATCTGGCTTGTAAACGGCACCATCCGCGCGCCGGAGTGTTCCTTTATATTCCCTTGCGTTGTCCCGATCATATTTCGTTCCGACAGACTGAGCAATGAAATGGATTGAGAAAACACGGAAAAGTTGTGCTGTATTCTTTCAGGGCTTAGTTTTCATTTTGTCCATGTATGTGTTCGTGTCACTCAGCGAGAGGTTTGCTTGTGGGCCACGCGGAACAAGAGCCCGGGCTGGTGGAGGTGGTGGCAGTCCAAAGGGCTGTGTGTGTGTGTGTGTGTGTGTGTGTGTGTGTGTGTGTGTGTGTGTGTGTCTGTCTGTCTGTCTGTCTGTCTGTCTGTCTGCCTGCCTGCCTGCCTGCCTGCCTGTCTGTCTGTCTGTCTGTCTGTCTGCGTGCGTGCGTGCGTGCGTGCGTGCGTGCGTGCGTGCGCGCGTGCGTGTGTGTGTGTGTGTCTGTGTGTGTGTGTGTGTGTGTGTGTGCACCTCGGATAAAAGGTAGGCTATGTGAAGCGCGTATGACACACACGACTTCACTGGGTTCATTCTTGACACTAAAATGAAGGGGGGGGGGGGGGGGTCTAGTCCCTACCCCTTGCTGAGACGGAGAGAGAGAAGAGAGAGAGAGAGAGAGAGGGAGGGAGGGAGGGAGGGAGGGAGGGAGGGAGAGACAGACAGACAGACAGACAGACAGACAGGGGTAGTTTTATGTTCAAAAGTCATCAGACACTTAACATTTCCGTTAAATACAAATATCATACAATCAAATAGACAACGACATAGACAGACAGAGACAGCAATTCTTGTAAAACAAGACTGTCCGCCGAGAAATAAACAATGTGTAAGAAAATTACTTTAAAGAAGTAAAGTACATTAATAGGGGGGAAAAAAGAAAAAAAAGTGGTGATAGAGAAACGAAAGACAGAAGTAAACGATGAGAAACTCGTGTTGTATTGTTCATCAAGTCATCCTCTCGATGAAACAGGAAAGAAACCTTGCAAAACACTTGCAAAAATTCAGAGGAGAAATGTCTTTGTAATTTGGGAGAAAACAAAATCAGTACTTGCCCGCTCTGGATGTACCAAGGGAAGTGAACAACACAATACAAAAAATCGCACTACCCGCAGCGCTGCGAAAGCGATAAACGGACATTTTCAGCAACTGCGTCCACTCTGCCTGAGATAGTCGTGGACACTGTCTCAGTCCCTCCTGCTTTGCTTCCCACTGTGAATAACAATCATTTCACTCTGGAAACGAATAAACAAACACAAGGCTGGGAACGACGACACGAGTCGGTACCTGTCGTCTGCCTCTCAAACTCACGCACGCGGAGTGCGCTAGCTCGCCTTCATTGGCTAGAGAGCGCTGCCTTCTGATTGGACGATCGTATCTAGGCGATGCCGGATGCTTCACCCGTGACATCGATTTCGTCTCATCTCTGTCACTACTGTAAACGTGGAGGAGGAGGAGGAGAATGGGGCGGGTTGAAAGGGCATTGATGGAGATGGGGATGGGGACAGAGAGGGTACTTGGTAAAGACAGACAGACAGAGAGAGAGAGAGAGAGAGAGAGAGAGAGAATAAATGACAGTTATGTACCATGTGTAGGACATAGCGAAAACAACGCGGAAATTCTAAAACGACAACTGTGAGAGACTCGCTGTTGTTTTTTTTCCAAGATTCCGGTTCCAGCTCCAATCATATAACTCAGCCAACTACAAAGAGCATCCTTAAACTCACAAAGAAACAGCAGATCACCGGAGAAAACGTATCCTGAAAACAGACACGAACAATCCCAGCGGTTATGGCATGGGGGCTTCACTGATGACATCGTGTGCTGTGTAAGCTATAGCCGTGCTGAAAGCATTAGGCGTTCACCTTGATTCGTCGCTTCTGAAATACAACAACACTTACAAAACTTTGCCATCAGACCAGCGGAACACACATTGCTTTGCTCATTTACATGTTTATCAGCAGAAGATGATAAATTCCCTGATGTTTGCCTGCTGCTAAAACCATTCCAACGCATTTATTCGCTGGGACTCACTGAAACGCGTCTTAGTTTTCAAATTACAGACGAAATGCTCGTAATTCCTAACCTTAACGTCACTCGCCGTGATGCTACTCGGCATGGTGAAACCTGCTCTGCCTCACATGCCCACAGTAGCACATTTCAGTTTATTCACAGAAAGAATTGATTAAGAGACCACAGAGGTCAAATACATCTGGGTTGAGACAAAGTATCCACAGTCATCTCCGCATTAACTAGCTATGTACACAGAAATCCTGCTTCATCGTATGACTGGCCAGATGACTTTGTACATCTGATGGACGAAATCCGTGGAATCAATCGCAACGTTCTGTTATGACCTGACTTTACGATCTGTTTAAACCCTAAGCAGGCTGCCAGTCAGCTCCTTCACTGTCTGGCCTGCATCAGCCTGTCTGCCTGACAATACTCCAGCCTGTCAGTCATCTGCACTGTCTGCCTGACAACACTCCAGCCTGTCAGTCATCAGCCTGTCTGCCTGACAATACTCCAGCCTGTCAGTCATCTGCACTGTCTGCCTGACAACACTCCAGCCTGTCAGTCATCTGCACTGTCTGCCTGACAACACTCCAGCCTGTCAGTCATCTGCACTGTCTGCCTGACAACACTCCAGCCTGTCAGTCATCTGCACTGTCTGCCTGACAACACTCCAGCCTGTCAGTCATCTGCACTGTCTGCCTGACAACACTCCAGCCTGTCAGTCATCTGCACTGTCTGCCTGACAACACTCCAGCCTGTCAGTCATCTGCACTGTCTGCCTGACAACACTCCAGCCTGTCAGTCATCTGCACTGTCTGCCTGACAACACTCCAGCCTGTCAGTCATCTGCACTGTCTGCCTGACAACACTCCAGCCTGTCAGTCATCTGCACTGTCTGCCTGACAACACTCCAGCCTGTCAGTCATCTGCACTGTCTGCCTGACAACACTCCAGCCTGTCAGTCATCTGCACTGTCTGCCTGACAACACTCCAGCCTGTCAGTCATCTGCACTGTCTGCCTGACAACACTAAAGCCTGTCAGTCATCTGCACTGTCTGCCTGGCAACACTCCAGCCTGTCAGTCATCTGCACTGTCTGCCTGACAACACTCCAGCCTGTCAGTCATCTGCACTGTCTGCCTGACAACACTCCAGCCTGTCAGTCATCTGCACTGTCTGCCTGACAACACTCCAGCCTGTCAGTCATCTGCACTGTCTGCCTGACAACACTCCAGCCTGTCAGTCATCTGCACTGTCTGCCCGACAACACTCCAGCCTGTCAGTCATCTGCACTGTCTGCCTGACAACACTCCAGCCTGTCAGTCATCTGCACTGTCTGCCTTACAACACTCCAGCCTGCCAGTCATCTCCACTGTCTGGCCTGCAACAGCTTGTCTGCCTTACAACCAGTCACTCCAGCCTCGTCTGAATTACCTGACCACATCTACACAAACAAACACGATTCAAGATGTTCAAAACTAGTTTTGCATATTCATGTACGTCTGTTTGGAACTCTCGTTCCCCAAACTTTAAATAGCTTGCCTTTTATAGTATGCTGTCAAAAACGAGCTTCGAAACCATCTCACAGACACTTTGCAGTAGACTACCCTGTCTCATAGAAGTATCTGTAAGGCTCAAAGTACCCTTCAATAACAACTTAAGTTGCATCACCAATAACAGTTGTGTTCGTTGATACTGCAATAGAAATGTCAATAACTGATATTAGTTTCTGTCCTGACCTAGTGAGGATAGTTACTCCTCTTAGAATACTTTATTTTGTTTCTTGCCAGTACCAACACCATCATCATAGTCATTCTGGTCATAATCTCCATCAACAATTACAAACATATTGCAAACAACATCGTAAAAATCATTGTTGATCTAACCAGCTTACAGATGTGTGTGTGTGTGTGTGTGTGGGGGGGGGGGGGGGGGGGGGGGAAAGGGTGGGCCTTTTTCCCCACCACCGCCCTACTCTGCCTGTCTTCCCCTCCTCCCCTGTCTCCACCACCTCTTTTGTTGTTGTTGTTGTTGTTCTTGGTGTGGTTATTGTTATTGTTGTTGTCAGCGTTAATGCCTTCATGAATACGTATCTACGCTCGCTTTGTGTAAGGCCTGTGCATACACGTGTGTGGGAATCATGTTCTCCAGAACCCTGTGTGGTTTTCCAATGGTTTTTCTTTCATCGCATATTTTAACTTAGCAAGGACAAACTGGAAGAACAGGCTCAATTAAAATCTTAATCCTTGAACGAATAAGATTTTTTTTCTGATCTCTCTCTCTCTCTCTCTCTCTCTCTCTCTCTCTCTCTCTCTCTCTCTCTCTCTCTCTCTCTCTCTCTCTCTCTCTAAGAGTGGAAGCAAAATCATTTGCAAACGATCACTTTATGAAATATCATTTATTTATATCATTCATAGGCTAGAGTGGACACCAAATTACTGATAAAACGATCACGTTGTGACGTAATATTTATTCATATTAGTTATACAATTTCAAGGCCCGGGGAGATGTACCAGAACCACTAACATCGCCAGACTCAGACTCTGTCTTAAGGTGAGGTAATGTGATGTTGCTTATAGCCCAGCCAACCGCAAAGGGCCATATCAGGGCCGTCACC
>CM031616.1:3387440-3389940 GCA_018398815.1 Conus ventricosus
GTTTGTACATCGAAAGAGCTTCCTTTTCCACTCTGTGTGAGCTTTCACGGAAAGCTTGTGTTTCGTTCCGTATATTTGTTCCTAGTTTACTCCCTCTTTAACGCAAAGCTTTTTTTTTAACCTTTCTTTTTTTCCTATTTTGTTCAATGTGACAAACGTGTCTGTTTTTGTTCACTGTGACAAAACGTGTCTGTTTTTGTTCAATGTGACAAACGTGTCTGTTTTTGTTCACTGTGACAAACGTGTCTGTTTTATTTTCCTTTTTTTTTTTGGTTTGTTGGTTCCACTCCATTATTCTTGTCCTCTCAGTGATATTCTTCAACAGCCACAAACAGTGCCATCGACTGGCCAAACACCAACACTGCAGTCTCCTCGGGCCAAACACCAACACTGCAGTCTCCTAGGGCCAAACACCAACACTACAGTCTCCTAGGGCCAAACACCAACACTGCAGTCTCCTAGGGCCAAACACCAACACGGCAGTCTCCTAAGGCCAAACACCAACACCGCAGTCTCTACGGCCAAACACCAACACCGCAGTCTCCTAAGGCCAAACACCAACACCGCAGTCTCCTACGGCCAAACACCAACACGACAGTCTCCTAGGGCCAAACACCAACACCGCAGTCTCTTCGGGCCAAACACCAACACGGCAGTCTCCTAGGGCCAAACACCAACACGGCAGTCTCCAAGGGCCAAACACCAACACGGCAGTCTCCTAGGGCCAAACACCAACACCGCACTCTCCTAGGGCCTAACACCACCACGGCAGTCTCCTAGGGCCAAACACCAACACCGCAGTCTCCTACGGCCAAACACCCACACCGCAGTCTCCTACGGTCAAACACCAACACGTCAGTCTCCTACAGTCAAACACCAACACGTCAGTCTCCTAGGGCCCAACACCAACACGGCAGTCTCCTAGGGCCAAACACCAACACCGCAGTCTCCTACGGCCAAACACCAACACGGCAGTCTCCTAGGACCAAACACCAACACGGCAGTCTCCTAGGGCCAAACACCAACACCGCAGTCTCCTAGGGCCAAACACCAACACCGCAGTCTCCTAGGGCCAAACACCAACACCGTAGTCTCCTAGGGCCAAACACCAACACTGCAGTCTCCTAGGGCCAAACACCAACACCGCAGTCTCCTAGGGCCAAACACCAACACCACAGTCTCCTAGGGCCAAACACCAACACTGCAGTCTCCTAGGGCCAAACACCAACACCGCAGTCTCCTAGGGCCAAAACACCAACACCGCAGTCCCTAGGGCCAAACACCTACACTGCAGTCTCCTAGGGCCAAACTGTTTCAGGATATCGGGAGGCAACGCAGCCAAGGAGACAGTGCGCCGCTGCCCAGTCCCTTTGGCGATAGTGGTGAACCAGCATAGGCAGGGCTCTACAGTGCCATAGTGGTGAACCAGCATAGGCAGGGCTCTACAGTGACATAGTGGTGAACCAGCATAGGCAGGACTCTACAGTGCCATAGTGGTGAACCAGCATAGGCAGGACTTACAGTGACATAGTGGTGAACCAGCATAGGCAGGACTCTACAGTGCCATAGTGGTGAACCAGCATAGGCAGGGCTCTACAGTGCCATAGTGGTGAACCAGCATAGGCAGGACTCTACAGTCAATAGTGGTGAACTAGCATAGGCAGGACTCTACAGTACCATAGTGGTGAACCAGCATAGGCAGGACTCTTCAGTCCATAGTGGTGAACCAGCATAGGCAGGACTCTACAGTCCATAGTGGTGAACCCGCATAGCCAGGACTCTACAGTCCATAGTGGTGAACCAGCATAGGCAGGACTTTACAGTCCATAGTGGTGAACCAGCATAGGCAGGACTCTACAGTGCGATAGTGGTGATCCAGCATAGGCAGGACTTTACAGTCCATAGTGGTGAACCAGCATAGGCAGGACTCTACAGTGCGATAGTGGTGATCCAGCATAGGCAGGACTTTACAGTCCATAGTGGTGAACCAGCATAGGCAGGACTCTACAGTGCCATAGTGGTGAACCAGCATAGGCAGGACACTACCAACCATTTTTTGTTTGGCGGCTATGTACTTTTTTATTCTTCGGTAATTCTTACAGGATCAAATCCAAAATGACAGTCCCATGGAAAAGTAGTTTTGATTATATAATTGTAAATGAAATGGTACACGAATAAACAGAATGAAATAAAACATTTCCGGACTGACAAGGCTTTCTTGTGTGGGTCCCCCGACCTCCAATTTTTTCCTACTTTTCTATCTTTCTTTTTTTCTTTTTTAAATGAGGTCTCCATCCTCCTATTTTCCCTGCTTCAATTTCCCCATTGGTTACGGAGAGACTCGCTCACCGTGCACAGTCAGTGTGTTTCATTACTGATGGACATTTGCTTGCTGATTTCACTATTCTGACGTATGATGCAAAACGTCTGAACTTTTGATCGTTCATCTTCGTCTTTCGCCACACCTTTCTTGTGTATGGTATGTTCATGTACATAATCA
>CM031616.1:3395835-3457997 GCA_018398815.1 Conus ventricosus
GTGCAGAGTGTGGGTCAGATTGGGAAAGCCATGGCTGTTCCTGGCCATTGTGCAGAGTGTGGGTCTGTTCCTGGTCATTGTGCAAGTGGGGTCAGATGGAATGCCATGGCCTGTTCCTGGTCATTGTGCAGATGTGGGTCTGTTCCTGGGCATTGTGCAGAGTGTGGGTCTGTTCCTGGTCATTGTGCAGAGTGTGGGTTGTTCCCGGTCATTGTGCAGAGTGTGGGTCTGTTCCTGGTCATTGTGCAGAGTGTGGGTCAGATGGAATGCCATGATCTGTTCCTGTCATGTGCAAGTTTTGGGTCAATGGAATGTCATGGTCGTTCCTGGTCATTGTGCAGAGTGTGGGTCAGATGGAATGTCATGGTCTGTTCCTGGTCATTGTGCAGAGTGTGGGTCCCGTTCCTGGTCATTGTGCAGAGTGTGGGTGAGATGAATGCCATGGTTTGTTCCTGGGCATTGTGCAGAATGTGGGTCAGATGGAATACCATGGTCTGTTCCTGGGCATTGTCAGAGTGTGGGTTTAGATGGAATGCCATATCTGTTCCTGGTCATTGTGCAGGTGTGGGTCTGTTCCTGGCCATTGTGCAGAGTGTGGGGCTGTTCCTGGTCATTGTGCAGAGTGTGGGTTTTGATGGAATGCCATGGTCTGTTCCTGGCCATTGTGCAGAGTGTGGGTCTGTTCCTGGTCATGTGCAGAGTGGGGGGTCAGATGGATGCCATGGCCTGTTTCCGGTCAAATTTTGCAGAGTGTGGTCTGTTCCTGGTCATTGGCAGAGTGTGGGTCTGTTCCTGGTCTTGTGCAGAGTGTGGGTCTGTTCCTGGGCATTGGGGCAAGTGTGGGTCTGTTCCTGGTCATTGTGCAGAGTGTGGGTCAGATGGAAAAGCCATGATCTGTTCCTGGTCATTGCAGAGTGGGTCAGATGGAATGTCAGGTCTGTTCCTGGTCATTGTGCAGAGTGTGGGTCAGATGGGAAAGTCATGGTCTGTTCCTGGGCATTGGCAGAGTGTGGGGCTGTTCCTGGTCATTGTGCAAGTGTGGGTGAGATGGAATGCCATGGTCTGTTCCTGGTCATTGTGCAAATGTGGGGCAGATGGAATACCATGTCTGTTCTGGTCATTGTGCAGAGTGGGGGGTCAGATGGAATGCCATGACTGTTTTCCCGGTCATTGTGCAGAGTGCAGAGTGTGGGTCTGTTCCTGGTCATTGTGCAGGGGTGGGGCAGATGGAATGCCATGGTCTGTTTCCGGGGCATGGCAGAGTGTGGGTCGGGTTCCTGGTCATTGTTCAGAGTGGGGTCGGTTCCTGGTCATTGTGCAGAGTGTGGGGCTGTTCCTGGTCATTGTGCAGAGTGTGGGTCAGATGGAAAGCAATGGTCTGTTTCCCGGTCATTGTGCAGAGTGTGGGGTTGTTCCTGGGCATGTGCAGAGTGTGGGTCAGATGGAATGCCATTGGGCTGTTCCGGGTCATGTGCAAGTGTGGGTCTGTTCCTGGTCATTGAGCAGAGTGTGGGTCAGATGGAATGACATGTTCTGTTCCTGGACATTGTGCAGAGTGTGGGTCAGATGAAATTACATGCCTGTTCCTGTCATTGTGCAGAGTGGGGTCCGATGGAATGCTCTGCCTGTTCCTGGTCATTGTGCAAGAGTGTGGGTCAGATGGAATGCCATGGCCTGTTCCTGGTCTTGTGCAGAGTGTGGGCCTGTTTCCTGGGCATGTTGCAGAGTGTGATCAGATGGAATGCCATGGTCTGTTCCGGTCATTGTGCAGAGTGTGGGTCTGCCTGGTCCCTTGTGCAGAGTGTGGGTCAGATGAATGCCATGGTCTGTCCTGGTCTTGTGCAGAGTGTGGGCCTGTTCCTGGGCATTGTGCAGATGTGAGTCAGATGGAATGCCATGGGCTGTTCCTGGTCATTGTGCAGAGTGTGGGTCTGTTCCTGGTCATTGTGCAGAGTGTGGGTCAGATGGAATGCCATGGTCTGTCCTGTCATTGGGGCAGAGGTGGGTCGGTTCCTGGTCATTGTGCAGAGTGTGGGTCTGTTCCTGGTCATAATGCAGAGTGTAGGTCAGTTGGAATACCATGGTCTGTTCCTGGGCATGTGCAGAGTGTGGGGCAGATGGAATGACATGGCCTGTTCCTGGCATTGTTTCAGAGTGGGGTCTGTTCCTGGCCATGGTGAGAGGGGTGGGGCAGATGGAATGACATGGTCTGTTCCTGGTCATTGTGCAGAGTGTGGGTCAGATGAATGACATGGTCTGTTTCTGGTCATGTGCAGAGTGCAGAGTGTGGTCTGTTCCTGGCATTGTGCAAGTGCAGAGTGTGGTCTGTTCCTGGTCATTGTGCAGAGTGTGGGTCAGATGGAATGCCATGGTCGTTCCTGGTCATTGTGCAGAGTGTGGTTTAAGGAATGACATGGTCTGTTCCTGGTTATTGTGTAGAGTGTGGGGCTGTTCCTGGTCATTGTGCAGATGTGGGTCAGATGGAATGACATGGGGCTGTTTCTGGTCATTGTGTAGAGTTGGGTCTGTCCTGGGCATTGTGTAGAGTGTGGGTCCTGTTCCTGGTCATTGTGCAGAATGTGGGTCAGATGGAATGCCATGGTCTGTTTTTGGTCATTTTGTAGAGTGTGGATCTGTTCCTGGTCATTGTGCAGAGCGTGGTCAGCTGAAATGCCATGGTCTGTTTT
Source organism: Conus ventricosus (assembly GCA_018398815.1). NCBI lineage: Eukaryota > Metazoa > Mollusca > Gastropoda > Neogastropoda > Conidae > Conus > Conus ventricosus. The sequence goes on from CM031616.1 coordinate 3,398,523, forward strand.
CCCGGGCATTGTGCATGTGGGTCAGATGGGAAAGACATGGGCTGTTCCTGGTCATTGTGCAGAATGTGGGTCAAGCAATGACATGGTCTGTTCCTGGTCATTGTGCAGAATGTGGTCAATGGAATGACTGGTCTGTTCCTGGTCATTGTGCCTGTTCCTGGTCATTGTGCAGAGTCGGGTCTGTTCCTGGTCATTTGGCAGAGTGTGGGGTCAGATGGAATGCCATGGGCTGTTCCTGGTCATTGTGCAGAGTGGTGGGGCTGTTCCTGGTCATTGTGCAGAGGTGGGTCAGATGGAATGCCATGGCCTGTTCTGGTCCATTTTGCAGAGTGTGGGTCAGAAAGGAATGCCATGGTCTGTTCCTGGCATTGTGCAGAGTGTGGGTCGATGGAATGACATGTCTGTTCCTGGTCATTATGTAGAGTGTGGGGCTGTTCCTGGTCATTGTGCAGAGTGTGGGTCTGTTTTCCCGGGCCCTTGTGCAAGTGTGGTCTGTTCCTGGCATTGTGCAGAGTGTTGGTCAGCTGAAATGCCATGGTCTGTTCCTGGTCATTGTGCAGAGTGTGGGTCTGTTCCTGGTCATTGTGCAGAGTGTGGGTCTGTTCCTGGTCTTTTTGCAGAGTGTGGGTCCCGATGGAATGCCATGGCCTGTTCCTGGTCATTGTGCAGAGTACGGGGCAGATGGAATGCCATGGTCTGTTCCTGGTCCTTGTGCAGATGCAGAGTGTGGGTCTGTCCTGTCAGTGCAGAGTGTGGGGCGTTCTGTCTTGTGCAGTGTGGGTCAGATGGAATGCCCCTGATCTGTTTCCTGGTCATTGTGGGAGAGTGTGGGTCGGGTTCCTGGTCATTGTGCAGTGTGGGTCAGATGAATGCCATGGTCTGTTCCTGTCATTGTTTCAGAGTGTGGGTCTGTTCCTGGGCATTGTGCAAGTTTGGTCTGTTCCCGGCATTGTGCGCGTGTGGGTCTGTTCCTGGTCATTGTGCAGCGTGTGGGTCGTTCCTGGTCATTGTGCAGCGTGTGGGTCTGTTCCGGCATTGTGCAGCGTGTGGGTTTGTTCCTGGTCATTGTGCAGCGTGTGGGGCTGTTCCTGGTCATTGAGCAGTGGGGGGTCAGATGGAATGCCATGGTCTGTTCCTGGTCATTGTGCAGATGTGGGGCTGTTCCTGGGCATTGTGCAGAGTGTGGGTCAGATGGAATGCCATGGTCTGTTCCTGGTCATTGTGCAGAGTGTGGGGCTGTTTCTGGTCATTGTGCAGCGGTTGGGGCTGTTCCTGGGCTTGGCAGTGTGGTCAGATGGAATGCCATGGTCTGTTAATGGTCATTGTGCAGAGTGTGGGTCGTTCCTGGTCATTGTGCAGAGTGTGGGCCTGTTCCTGGTCATTGTGCAGGGGGTGGGTCTGTTCCTGGTCATTGAGCAGTGTGGGTCAATGGAATGCCATGGTCTGTTCCTGGTCATTGTGCAGAGTGTGGGTCAGATGGAATCCATGGTCTGTTCCTGGTCATTGTGCCTGTTCCTGGTCATTGTGCAAGAGTGGGTCTGTTCCTGTCATTGTGCAGTGGGGTCAATTGAATACAATGATCTGTTCCTGGGGATTGTGCAGAGTGTGGGTCTGTTCCTGGTCATTGTGCAGTGTAGGTCAGATGGAATGCAATGATCTGTTTTCCTGGGCATTGTGCAAGTGTGGTCTGTTCCTGGTCATTGTGCAGTTGGGTCAGATGAATGCCATGGTCTGTTCCTGGGCATTGTGCAGAGTGGGTCGTTCCTGGTCATTGTGCAGTGTGGCAGATGGAATGCAATGATCTGTTCCTGGGCATTGGCAGAGTGTGGGTCTGTCCTGGTCATTGTGCAGAGTGTGGGTCTGTTCCTGGTCATTGTGCAGAGTGTGGGTGAGATGGAATGCCATGGTCTGTTCCTGGTCATTGTGCAGAGTGTGGGTCAGATGGAATGCCATGGTCTGTTCCTGGTCATTGTGCAAATGTTTGGGGCAGATGGAATGCCATGGTCTGTTCCTGGTCATTGTGCAGAGTGTGGGGCTTTCCTGGTCATTGTGCAGAGTGTGTGTCTGTTCCTGGGCCCTTGTGCAGAGTGTGGGGCAGATGGAATGCCATGATCTGTTCCTGGTCATTTGCAGAGTGCAGAGTGTGGGTCTGTTCCTGGTCATTGTGCAGAGTGTGGGTCTGTTCCTGGGCATTGTGCAGATTGGGGTCTATTCCCGGTCATTGTGCAGAGTGTGGGTCTGTTCCGATCATTGTGCAGTGGGGTCAGATGGAATGTCATGGTCTGTCCTGGTCAGTGGCAGAGTGTGGGTCAGATGGGAAAGCCATGGTCTGTTCCTGGTCATTGTGCAGAGTGTGGGTCCCGATGGAATGCCATGGGCTGTTCCTGTCATTGTGCAGAGTGCAGAGTGTGGGGTCTGTTCCTGGTCATTGTGCAGAGTGTGGGTCTTTCCTGATCATTGTGCAGTGTGGTCAGATGGAATGCCATGGTCTGTTCCTTGTCCTACAGGGGAAACAGATCTGTAGAAGATGCCATGTCTCCAGTCTGCCTCTTGTTCTCCACATTTAGTGAGCTCTAATACTTAGGGCCGCATTCTGTTCATGGATTTCAGCTCGGCGTTTAACACAAAGGGCCCTTCCCAGCTCATCCCAAATCTGACTTTGCCTTGAAAGTGAACACCTGTGTGTGCTGCTGGGTTGCAGACTTCCCGATGACCCGCCCCTAAATACAGTAGGGAACCAACGTCTATCGAAATCATTCAAACTCTGGGGTTCCCTCTGGGGGTGTTTATCTCCCTGCTGTTCACACTATTCACCAACGATTTTCGTTTGACAAACTGTTAAACCTTGTTTCAGTCCCGTGTTGTTACAAAACTAGAGATTTTTTTATCTCGCGGCAATGAAAAGATCTACTCGGAAGGAAAGTTGTGGGGGGAAAATTTTGACAGGTGTTCCACAAAGAATCTTGAACGAGTGTTCCAAAAACCAAAGAAATGGAATTGATTTTCGGGAGAGAAAAAAAAGCACAACAATAACACCAATCTCGCCGTTATCCATCAAGGGACAAAAAAAACAGCAAGTCGAATCATTTAAGTACTAGGTTTGCATATCTCTGTCAATCAGTGGGGACGTCAATATCAATCAGCTTGCCAGAAAAACACAACAGAGGGTGTAAGTTTGAAAACTGATGAAGCTTGGTCCAAGTACTGCAGCTTGATCCCAATTCTAACGGTCCATTATTGAAAGTGCATTTTTTTTTAATCGGTATGCTACCAGAGAAAGGAAGAAATCTAACAGTTCGAGAAAGATCGACTCAAATGTTTATCACAGGCGAGAAGTTACCACTTCTGGATACCATCCACAATATGCGCAAAAAACGGAAAGCAAGATCCGTCCTCTCCTGTAGTACACAAACAGCAGACCACTTTCCGGTCTCCTTTCAGGCAGACGACATCGCTGGTTGAGGTGCACAACTCACCGCCTGATGACCAGCGGCGACCCCCTGGCCATTCAACTCACCGCCTGATGACCAGCGGCGACCCCCTGGCCATTCAACTCACCGCCTGATGAACAGCGGCGACCTCCTGGCCATTCCACTCACTGCCTGATGAACAGCGGCGACCTCCTGGCCATTCATTCAACTCACCGCCTGAAGAACAGCGGCGACCTCTTGGCTATTCAACTCACTGCCTGATGAACAGCGGCGACCTCCAGGCCATTCTGAAAATCAGTCTGTAGGCCGCATTTCCCAGCACCACGTTTGCCTTAAAGCGCTCACTTACTTCTTTCCAAGATGGCGACCAAGCAGCAGCTCCTGTAAATACGTCTTGGGAAAAAGTGACCTACCACACACGACCGGGCTACAGAGCCGATACATTTCACGTGTCCTGCATTCAGTGAATATGACAGGTAATCGTGGTGCAAAAAAAGATAAGCAAAAGTTTTATGCAGTCAGTGTGGGGCGACAAACTGGAATTTTCACTTCGTGGAACCTCGCATCGAAGTCGGTGACCGGTTTCCCCAAAGCGGTGCACAAGGCGTACGACACGCTAAATCAAGCCAGAGAAGCCATGAGGTTGGCCGGACACCACGACCCTACAGTGTTCAGTGGAGAGGACATGGTGACTGATCAAGAGCAAACAATGCCTAAAACAGTATCATACAACGAGGGGCAGGGTGAGTACACCATGACAATGCCTTGTGTTTGTGACAGTGTGATGATACAGGCCGTTCTCTAAAATGTACGGAGTGTGGCCGTAAAGTTAGCTGGGAGTGCACAGAATTACCTATATACCAAATTCTGATTTTCACTCGAAGCTCGAGAAGATATACATGCAAACTGTGTGCCCAAATTGTGTACGGGACAGAAAGTGTAGAAGAAGAGATTGCTGCACAATTAGCCAGTGCCGCTGACAACGCTGTGCCAGACAACACACCACCACTCATGCCGGGCCTAGTTACACAAGAGAGTTTCGAAGCCTTCACACAACGGGCAAATAGCACACTTCGAAACCTGGAGGGTGCTGTGAACACACTGGCCGAACAAATGTTTCAGTGTGAGAGGGCCAGGCGTGAGGAAATTGGCCAGCTTATGGCGGCCTGGCGACAGCCGGGAAGGAAACATCACCGAGACCGTCCCTTCCCCACATCTGGCAAAGATGACCAGTGCCCACCTCACCCCGTAAATACCACCCCCTCCCCTGCCTCTACAAACCCTTCTCCTGCCCCCACACCGCCACTACACGAGGAACCATCACCTCCCACCGCTAATCCCACACTTCCGGAGGAGACCCAGAGCGTCAGGGCGACCACAAAAACCGGACATGACCCCGCTGGCAACGCTGCGATAGAGGCGGTGTGGAAAGAAAAAGACCTGCCTTTACAAGAGCAACACATCTCACTTTCAGCGTATCGTCGCCATCCTCATCGTCTTCATCTTCTTCATCATCCACAGACAGTGGTAACGATGGCGACACAGAAGACAGCGACCGTGAGGAGGGCGCCCTTCCCAAAGTGCTACTACTGCATGATTCTGTGTTAAACAGAATTGACGGGAAACGCCTGGGCCAATCCTATGGCCTCACAGTGACCACTGGGAGGACGCCTACCATTGGTGACTGTCACAAACACAGCTTGCACAACATGACAGCGGTGGCCATACATACTGGTGTCAACGACCTTAAGAGTGCCACTCCTCAGACTGCCAGTGGAAATTTGGAGTCCCTGGTGAGAAACATTCTCCGGAACAATGATCAGATCAGAGTGGTCATCAGCAAAGTAGCTCCACTGAAGGACGAAGAGCTGCAGACAAAGGCTGACCTTTTCAATGCCTTGAACTGATAGATCTACGTTTACTGGTGAGAAGCGAGTCAGCTTCGTTTCCCACAACAATCTCAAAGTATGGGACAAGCGGCTGATGAAGGACGCTATCCACCCCACTGATAAGGGCACCAGCATCCTGGCAGGCAACCTGGGCAGACAACTCGCGGGCCTGCTCTGGGAAAAACCCAAACAGCGACGCAGACGACCCATCCGTGACCAGAGAGAGAGAGAAGCCGACAGCAGACCACGCCACCACCAGGGCTTCTACCGACAGCACAAAGGTGCTGCCACATACCACGGTGACACGACACGCCAACATTTCGGGCGTCTCAACCAGCCCGATCACCAACCTGGTCATGACGATTACCGTAGGCTCGGTCGTCGCATGGAAGACCGTCGAGATGGACGCAGATATGGCCGACGGGAAGCCTACAGCCATGCTGCCCGAGGCGACAACCGAAACTACCGCCGAGCTGACCGCCGTGACATCACCGAACATTACCACGGGTACGACCGCCGAGACGAACGCCGAGATGACCGCCAACCCTACTACCGACACAACCGACGAGAAACCTACCACAATGATCGCCGAGACGACCGCCGGGACCATCACGGCAATGACAGACGAGACAACATGCGCCCTCGGCAGTATCACAGTCGGTTTTTCCCTCCCCATAATTCAAACCGTGCCCACAGCGGCTTCTATTAGCTCTTAGTCCGCGAGTGTGTATAAGCTATTTTTCCCATAGATGTATTGCACATTATTTCGTACGCAAAATATCACAACTAACTTTTCCGTTACGTGTGCTATCATGGAATATTTAGAGGTTACAAGGGGACCGATGACGGCTTAAAGATTAACAAACTCCTTGATAAAAGTTTCGTAGCAATCCTATCTAAATATGACATTGTGTTTTTACAAGAAACCCATCTTGATATAGAAAAAAGCAAATGAATTATCTTTACCTGGTTTTGCAGCAGGGGTTCATTATTATCGACCAAAAAGGGGGAAAGCCCCAAGGGCTTCGGGGGGTATCTCTGTCTACATAAAAGAGCAGTACAGAAAGTATATAAAATTCCTACCAAAAAATAACAGCGATGTTGCATGGTTACATATTAAAACAGCATGTACAGTGAAAACCGCAGAAAAGAGAGATGTATATTTAGGTTGTGTATATATTCCACCGGAACATTCTTCCTTTGGCAAGGACTACACTAGACGCATATGGGACTCATTAGAAAGTGACATTGAAGAACTAACAACAAAAGGCAATATCCTCCTGTGTGGTGACTTTAATGCAAGACAGGCAATCAAGCCGACTTTATTAGCCTGGACAATGAAAAGAATTATTATGATTTACCTGCTGACTACCATTTTGATAACGTCTATAAAAGACAGTCGATGGACCTCTTAACTAATAAGAACGGACGTCGTTTATGTAACATGTGTATTGAAAATCAAATGTGTGTTTTGAATGGAAGAGTGCTTGGAGATCTTGCAGGATTGTATACTTGTCATAATCCACAGGGAAGCAGCGTAGTAGATTATTTCCTTTGCTCACAATATATGCTTAGACATGTGTTAAACATGAAAGTAACTGACTTGACACGACATTCTGACCACTGCCCACTAGAGTTATTGATCCAACTGCCCATAGAAAATGAATTACATTACACAAAAGACAAGCCTCTCTCACAACCCACGACGAACAGCAGTTACGTAAAGACCTACTTCATAGGAATTTACAAAAAACACAGAAGACTATCTAGTATTTCAGTGGAATGAAAAGTCTGCCGAAAAAGTAGTAGCAACCTCCAAAATGCCCACCATACGCACCATGATCCAAAAAATCAAGACCGACATTGTGACACAACTTGCAACAAATGAACATGACATCAACATAAATACGACTATTGAACAGATAACGAATATATTTTCAACCACGGCAAAGATGGCGCTTAGACAAAGACGGATGGAAAAAAAAACTAGACAGAGAAAGAAGAAGTGGTTTGACAGAGACTGTCATTCCCAAAGAAGAGAGATAAGATCACTACTGAACGCGGTCAACAGAAACCCCCAAAATAAACAACTAAGGCAAAAATACTTTTCACAATGTAAAATATATAAACGACTTTTAAAGAAAACCAAGAAAATATATCGGAACAAACTCCTTAATTCCCTAAACGAAGCCCTAGAAACTGATCCCAATTCAATATGGAAAACCGTTCGGGAACTGCAAACATACGATCATGAAATTTATGGTCAAGAAAATTGTCTCAGCGCGAACAAATGGTTTGAACATCTAAAAACACTAATAGGTGAAAAACAGAAGATCGCAGATAAACGAAAACAAACAGTTGATGACATGTTAGTAGCATTTAAGAGGTCAAATAATCGTCCTTCTGGGAATTCAGAGTTAGATTATGAAATATTAGAAACGGAGGTAAGGAACGCGGTCAGAAAGCTGAAAAATAAAAAATCCCCAGGCAAAGATGGAATCAGAAACGAAATGCTTAAAGCAATGTTACCTGAAATCGCTCCTCTTCTGAAAGACGCGTTTAACATTAATCTTTAAAATCAGAAAATACCCGGACCTCTGGAAAACAGGAATCACAGTCCCAGTCTATATGTCAGGCGGCCAGTCCAACCCCAACAATTACAGAGGCATAACTTTGAATAGTTCGCTGGGAAAAGTGTTTTGCAACATAATAAATGAAAGGATAATGAATTATCTTGAGGCAAACCACCTTTTGGCAAAGGAGCAAGCAGGGTTCAGAAAGGGATCACGGACCACTGATCAAATATTCATATTGTCAAAACTAGTTGATAAGGTACTAAAAGACAGAACTAAAAGGCTTTACTGCTGTTTTGTTGACTTCAGCAAAGCATTTGATCATATATGGCACGAAGCCCTACTGATGAAAATGATGCAAGCGGGAATAACAGGTAAATGCTACCAAATCATACAGGACATGTACAACGGGGCTACGGTTTGTACAAGAAGCCAATCTGGTTTCACTAAGGAAATATTAATACAAAAAGGTGTCCTCCAAGGTAATACCCTTAGCCCAACCTTATTTAACATATTCATAAATGACATTGTCGGATATCTCAGAGACCATGATTCCCCAAGAATTTCCGATCTAAAACAAGTCGAAATTCCGTGTCTTTTGTATGCAGATGATTTAGCTATCCTCTCGACATCAAAACAGGGACTTCAGCGTAAATTAAACCAGTTACACAACTACTGTTTAGACTGGGGAATGAAAATCAACATAGAAAAAACAAAGTCGTTGTATTCACCAAATCAGATCCAAAGGTACCACTATTCTTCAATTGCGGTGAAAACATAATTGAAACAGTAGAACAATATAAATATCTTGGAGTTATTTTCCATAAAAACGGACATTTTACAGAAGCCCAAGAACACTTAGCAAGACAGGGGAATAAAGCCGCACATACCTTGAAGAGAACGTTTATATGGTCAAAATGTAAATATGAGAACAGTTACAACCCTATTTGACTCGTTAGTCTCTCCCATCTTCACATATGGGTCGGAGGTGTGGTTCCCATCCTCTTACCAATACAAAGATGAAATATGTCAAAAAGAAAATGCAGCATTTGTTCAAAACCTGTCTTGCAAACAAATTCCCACATGAAACTGCACACATTAAATTCTGCAGGCAATTATTAAGAGTTCATAGAAAAGCAATGGCATTACCGGTTTTGGGCGAACTGGGGAGATTCCCGATTACTTTTAAAGTGATAACCCAGACTATCGCATTCTGGATACACATATTAGAGTCAGACCAAGACTCTTACCAACAACAGATTTATCAGTCAATGATCTCTCAAGGCACCGAAGAAAGCAAATGGACGAAGTTTATGCGACAAACCTTGTCAACGATAGGATTACAGCATGTCTGGGAAAATCAGGGTACATTTAGTGTGACTCGCCTGAAGTTTCTGATCAATGCGAAGCTGGAAACGTTTTATATTGAGTTTTGGAAGAAACAAAAGAATGAAAGCACATCCAAGCTAAAATTTTATGCCACAGTTACTACCGAATACAAACAGGCGGCTTATTTGGAGCAACACACTGACACAGATTGCAGACGAGCACTAACTAGATTACGAATAAGTGCCCATGACCTCCAAATTGAGAGGGCCGTTATACCAACACTGACAGAGAAAACAGATTATGCACGACATGCCACGTCGTTGAGGACGAACTACATTTTCTCGATGACTGCAAATTATTTGACCAACATCGTTATGACCTGATGACGAGGATAATAAAAACTGATTTTCCACCACAGACTAACATGACAAAACCCTCGGAGCTTATGTTATTGGACTGCTTCCAACCTGTACTTGCCCAGTATATCCTGTTGTGTTTTTCTCTTCGGAGACAGAAAATTTAATCAGACTCTGATACACACTGTGCTTTTCTTTCTGCTACTAATGATGTTATGTTGCAAGATGTGACAACGCTAGGATTAGTTTAGTTTAGTTGAATGTCTGAACTTGATCATCTGTGCCCCACAAAACCTCTGGTTTTCATATGGCAATAAAATATGTCTTGTTCTTGTTCTTGTTCTTGTTCTTACGTTCTGCGGTATACTTTTAACGGATGTCATTCGGTAAAAGTGCGCGCGCGCGCGGGCGTGTGTGTGGTGTGTGTGTGTGTGTGTGTGTGTGTGTGTGTGTGTGTGTGTGTGTGTGTGTGTGTGTGTGTGTGTGTGTGTGTGTGTGTTTGTGTGTGTGTGTGTGTGTGTGTCTGTCTGTCTGTCTGTGTCTGTCTGCTGGCTCTCTCTCTCTCTCTCTCTCTCCTCTCTCTCTCTCATTCTCTCTCTCTCTCTCTCTCTGTCCATCTGTCTGTGTCTGTGTGTGCGTGTGCGTTCGTGCGTGCGTGCGTGCGTGCGTGCGTGCGTGCGTGCGTGCGTGCGTGCGTGCGTGTGTGTGTGTGTGTGTGTGTGTGTGTGTGTGTGTGTGTGTGTGTGTGTGTGTGTCAAAGTCAAAGTCAAAGTCAAAGTCAAAATGATCTTTAATGAGGGTAAAAGAGTAAGCGATACAGCTTTTTTACATCCTGCCCTCCAAAAACAATAGAAAAGAACATCATAAGGCAACATCAAAGAAAGAGAATCATAAGGCAACATCCAAAGACTAATCATTTCAAGGTAAACAACATAGGCATGCAAACAATATCCATTGGAAATTGGAAATTGTATTTAGACCGATAGAAACACACACACACACACACACACACACACACACACACACACACACACACACACACACACACCACACACATACACACATACACACAAGCACATATATGTAAGGAAAAGGAACATCATGAGCACATATAAAAGTTAAACAGATATGTGAAGTACACCATGTGTAAATACAATTAAAACAGTTATACTACAAACTGGTTTCAATTCAACCTTTTTTAATCATGATTAATACAAGTACGTTATATATCAAGACTTGAAGAGAGAAAAGGAGAGAAGAGGAAGAGAGTGAGAGTGAGAGCGAGGGAGCGAGCGAGTGAGAGAGAGAGAGAGAGAGAGAGATAGAGAAAGAGAGAGAGAGAGAATAAGAAGAAGATCAAGATGAACAAGAAGAGAAGAAGAAGAAAAGAACTATAACAAGAAGATGAACAAGAACAAGAAGAAAGAGAAGAAAAGAGGAAGAAGAAGAGGAGAAGGAGGAAGGAAAAAAGAATAGAAGAGAGAGAGAGAGAGAGAGAGAGAGAGAGAGAGAGAGAGAGAGAGAGAGAGAGAGAGAGAGGAGAAGAGAGGAGAGAGAGATTACATGACAAGCCAAAATAAATAACGTTTTGTTTATAGTTTTTCTAATAAATTTTTTTTAGTGCGTTTTAAAACCAGTTCTAGACCAAATACATTTCAAGTGTACGGGTAGATTATTCCAAATAGATCCACCAGAGTAAGTAAAACTTGATTTATACAGATCGTTACGAGGTCTGGGAAAGGAAAGTTTGTGATTGTGTCTATTTTCATTGATAGAGAAATATCGTACGATTTTTCTCGGAGATATTCCGTTCACAACATTGTACATGAACAAATATTTGTTAAAATAAAGCCTCTCCTTAAGAGGAAGAATATCCAAATTCTTAAAATCATCTTTACTCAACGTGTTAGGACTTAATTTAATTAATTTTATAGCTCTTTTGTATAATCGATTTATGTATTTTAGATTAGTTTCACTTGAGTTATCCCATAATGTGGATGCATAATTAATTAGAGATAGGATGTGTGCATGAAAAAACATTTTCCTGGAGTACAGATTTAGAAATTCTATTTGTGAAAGCTGATAAGTCTTTTTGAAATTTTTTTCCCTAAATCAGAAATATTTTCGGGACCATAGTAAATCGTTGTCGATGGTGACTCCTAAAACTTTATGTGAGACTACTTCGTTTATAATTTGTCCTTTGAGGTATAATGGTGCAAAGGGGAACACATTTTTTTTTTTTTGTCGTGAAGTTACATAAATACATTTAGTTTTGCTGATATTGAGAGCCATATGATTCAGTTCAGTCCATTCGTCAAGTCTGTTAAGGTTATCTTGTAGATAGTTACGAGTTCAGCCGCATTTCTGTTTTTATCTTGTAAAGAAGTGTCATCAGCGAACATTTCACAAACACATTGAATGTACAAAGGCAGGTCATTAATGTAAATAGAAAACAAAAGTGGTCCTAATACAGATCCTTGAGGCACCCCAAACTTAACTGGAGCAACGTTGATCGTTTAGAATTTATTTCGACAAGCTGATAGCGGTTTGTGAGAAATGAAGAAATAAATTTTAGGGTTTCGTTGGTCAATTTGTAATGGCTGAGTTTTTTTAATAGCAGAGTGTGGTCGATTACATCAAATGCTTTTGCAAAATCAACAAAAAGAATTCCTGTAAACTCGTTGTTATTAATGTTTGAAAGACAATTTTCAATAATTTGTGTAAGTGCTGTATGGCAAAGTGGTTCTCACGAAAGCCAGATTGGTTTTCATGAATCAGATCATATCTTTTGAATGAGAATATAACTGTGATTGAACATGCCTTTCAAGGGGTTTAGATAAGAGAGATAGGATAGAAATCGGTCTATAGTTAGAGGGATTTGCAGGATCTCCTGTTTTATAAATCGGTATAACTCTAGCTTTCTTAAATTCGAGGGGAAAGTTGTTCTTATCGATAGATAGATTGTTAATATAAGTAAGAGAATCTGCAATAACAGGGGCACTGATTTTTAGAATTTTCCCGTCTAACCCATCTAAATCTCTAGTTCCCGATTTCTTAATTTTAACAGTCCCATGAAAACTTCATTTACTGCGACTGATGGAATATTGAATTGGAATGAATGTTCTTTGAAGTGCAAAATTCTTCTAACAGCTTTAAATCGTTCTTGTTCGTTTTATTATTTATAACTGTTTTTTCGGCAATTATTGCAAAGTGAGTATTGATTTCTTCTGGTGATAAGTCTTTACAGATCTTTGGACTCGGCTATGTAAGTTGTATTAGTTAGGGTATTGATGGGTTTCCATATCAATTTAGAGTTCTTTGATGAAGACACCAAATCTTGGAAATATTTTGCTTTGCATTCCTCTTCATAGAAGTGACTTTGTTCCTTTGTCGTCTGTTACTTCACTTTTGGATTTGTCATATTTAAATAATCTCTTTCGTCACTTTCCTTTTCTATTTCCTTTGTTATCCAAGGTGGTTTACTAAAATGTTTAACTCTTTTTTTTATAAAGGGAGCATGTCTATCATAAACAGTACTGAATTTATTTAAACCATTCATTAACGGCACAGTCCGGGTCTCTAATCTGATAAACGTTTTCTAATCCTGAGTGAAGTAAGTCAGTTAGAAAGGCATTTTTGTCGAAATATGTAAAACGTCTATAGAAAATTCCTTGTGTCCGTATTTTGGAATTTTTACTCCTTTTTTCATCCAAGAAGACCTATTGTTGAGTGAAACACTACAACTAACTGGAGCACAGCAATTTTCTACAATGTGTTCTTTAGAATTAACGTAAATGTGATCAATAGGAGTCTCAGTGTTTTTTGTAATGCTGTTGGATGGTCGATTAATTGTTCCAATCCAAGCATTGCACAGCTACTAATCCATTTTTTTCCGGACACTGTTAAGGCATTCTTAGATCTATGTTAAAGTCTCCTAGGAGAACGATTCTTTTGATTCCAGGATGGCAGCGTCCATCATCAGATTAAACCTATCGTACCAATCAATTGTTTCAGATGGATTTCTGTAAATGAATCCTACTATTATAGGTTTACAACATTTTAAACTAATTTTCAACCCAAACCGATTCTATATTATAGCTTTCGAGATGTAGTATTCTTTTAAAATTTAATGAGTTCGCACAGTATAATAGCAGTCCTGTTGATTTAGGAGCTGTAGGATCAAACGGATGATGTTATAATTATGCATATACATATCAGCATCTGAAACTACACATGTTAACCTGGATTCGGCGGCAAAACATGAAAGTTCATTCCATTGTTGTTTAAAATAGATGCTATTTCATCAGTTTTGTTTCTAGCACTGTTAATATTAAGATATCCTATTCGAAGCCCTTTCTTGGAGGGCCACGCATCTTGAGTAAATGGCATGGCAACACAATGTTACATCAAGATTATTACAAGTCAAGCAATCAAATAAACAACAAAATAGGTCAATACAGATAAACAAATTATTTGACATGTATGTCTCACTAATCCGATTTGAAAAAGGACACGTTTTCTATTTAAAAAAAAATAATAATAAGTACAGGCAACACAATTGTAAGCCAAGACTTAGATCACACTTTTACGGTGTCCATGAAAGCAAAAATTTTGTTCAGAAAATTAAATTCATAAAGAATTTAAACACACACACACACACACACACACACACACACACACCCCACACACAACACACACACACACACACACACACAAAACAAACCACCTCACCAAATACAACGTAAATACAAATCAAAAATACAAGGTCGCCAACTGCAAGTACACAACTGCAAATATGTGCATACAAATCTGTGTGTGTGTGTGTGTGTGTGTGTGTGTGTGTGTGTGTTGTGTGTGTGTGTGTGTGTGTGTGTGTGTGTGTGTGTGTCCTGTTGGCGAGATGTGTGCGCGAACGTGTGTGTGTGTGTGTGTGTGTGTGTGTGTGGGGTGTGTGTGTGTGTGTGTGTGTGTGTGTGTGGTGTGTGTGGTGTGTTCGTTTGTTATCTGTGTGTATGTGCTCTTCAGTTCACCCACGTTTTCTTAATTGTGTCCCCTTTACTCCGTGTTGAGTCAGTGTGATCTTTGTCTTTCTCCGTGTGCATGTAGTCTGTATGTCGGACCAAAGTAAGACCAAATAATTATCCAATTAATTCATTGGCTCATAGACACTATTGATCGTGAATAATTCATTTTGATCTTAATATTAACTATGCCAGAAACGCCTTTGGCTTTTCCAACCGTTGGGGATTCATGTCTGTATTCAACATGTTAATGTGTCGTCGAGCGACGCAAAGATAACCAATGTTCATTCGGACATCGAAGACATCAAAGCTACCAGACAGTATCACCGAAAGATTTCGACCAGCGCATTTGCACCTCGGCATTTTTTCTGCATCGTAGTTGCTAAGTAGAATTGAACCCCACACCTTCATCACCAGTCAGGCGGACGGAGAGAAGCTGAAGCCAACCCTGGCTGTCATCAGCAAGTGGTTGTTCAGCGGGTCCCTATCTGCTTCCTCTGCCCCGTCTGGTGACTTGATGATTCTAACGTGTTCCGAGGTTGTATTAATTAACGGTCTTCAGTAACCCATCAGTACGTCGTGCCAGATCGACTATAGTTCGTTGAGATGTAACTAAGTGTTCTGCGCATGTCGATACAACCAACTATCGTGAGATCGTATGAGACGGAAGTTTATTCTGTCGTCTGCTAAGAAAGTTCGACCGTAGAAATATCATCACATTTCCCCCCTTTTAATGGAATAGGTCTACTGTGTCCAAGTTTATCATGTATTCACAAATCGTCTGCGAGTGAAGCAGGTAAATATATATGTGCTTGTCTCTTGTTACTTCATAGAAAATTAATCAAAAACGAAAAAAGGAAAACTACAACTTAACACAAACTTTAAACTTAGAAAACTGATGTTATGGTGATATCAACTGCTGAACTGGATCTTCGTCAAGACCACCTCAGCAAAAACACTCAGTCATCGGTCTTCACAATGTTAAACAAAGTCTTTAAAACGTGTGGAGGGTTTGACGATTCTTCCACGACTCGTCTTTGCTGGAGTGGAGCAATGCCTTGGATCCGTCCTTGGATCCTTTTTCCTTTCAGGACGATGATTTTCCTGTTGACTGGGGTCTCCAAGCTGAAGTTCCTGTCGCTCCCTGTGAGGTTCTGGTGTAGGCCTAGCCGTAGGCTGCTCGGGCTGGTCAAACGTCAACGTAGGATTAGCGTGACGACTGGTAGATCCTGTAGACGTCGTAGGGCCAGCAGTTCTAGCATTGTTTTCTGGTTCAGTTGTAGGGGAGACGTTGCACCTCCTGCTGATACCATTGTCTGTATGCGCCCGAGACAAGCGTAGGTGTTTTCTGTTCCTTCTGAACTGTCTTCCTGATGCAGTTCGCACAAGGTATGATCGTGGCGCTATTTTCTCACCACTGTGGCTGGATTTGTCCATTGGCACTCTTGGTCTAGCTTTTGTAGCACAATGTCACCAGGTTGAATTTCTGGAAGATTCTTTGCACCATGTTTTCTGTCAAAGTACTTCTTGTTTCTTTTCTTTGCCTTCTCATTCATTTCTTTCAGTTTTTCTTGTTGACTTGCTGCGGCTCCAGGTTTGCTGGGAGAACTGGAAGAGTTGTCCTTAGTTTTCTTCCCATTGCTAGTTCAGCTGGACTGATTGCAGTTGGAGCTGTAGCAGTTAGAACGATATGAGAGAAGTGCAAGGAATGGATCCTCTGCTGCAAAATGCGTTTGGCAGTTTGTACTGCACGTTCTGCTTGTCCATTTGATTGTGGAAAGTATGGACTACTTGTCATGTGAATGAAATTCCACTTGTCAGCAAAGAGTTTGAATTCTGATGACACAAATTGTCTGCCATTGTCTGTGATGAGCTTTTTGGGATTCCGTGACGAGCGAATATATTTTTCATGGACTGGATCACGGAAAAAGAGTTTGCAGTCTGTAGATGGGCAATTTCAATGTATCTTGAGAAATAGTCACTCACCACAAGATATTGTGCACCCTTGAATTCAAAAATGTCTGCTCCAACCATTTGGAAAGCTCTGTCAGGTAACAGTGTTGGTTTTAGAGGTTCACAGTTTTGGCTTGTTTCTTTTCTTCACAAATTTTGCACATTCGGACTCGCTGGGCAATTTCTTCACCAATTCCAGGCCACCAAACAGAAGAGCTTGCTCTTTCTCTGCATTTTGTGATTCCTTGATGACCAGCATGGATGATTTCCATTATTTCCTTTCTCATTGATGCTGGTATTACGATTCTTGTGCCTCTGATCAAGAGTCCCTCATGAACACTCAATTCATTTCTCTTTGCATAGAAGTCATTGAGTTCAGGCTTGACTTGGTTTCTGTACACTGGCCATCCATGTACTGTGTAGTCAAGAGCTGCTTTCAGAATTTCATCTTCTTGTGTCTTTTCTGCAATTTCATTCAAACGTTTGTCTGACGCTGACCAACTTGATTTCACCAGGTCAATGTGTGCTTCAACGTCGTGTATCATCTGCTGCTTTTGCTTGCTCTCATTTTCGTTTTGTGGACTTCTTGACAGTGCGTCTGCTACGATGAGTTTCTTTCCGGGTGAGAATCTTGCTTTCACATTGAAGCGCATCAGCCTCATTATCAGTCTTTGGCATCTGAGTGGTACCTCTTGAAGGTCCTTTGTGTTGATAAGCGGTATCAGCGGTTTGTGATCTGTCTCTATGGTGAACGTTTCCAGGCCCATCAGGTATCTTTCAAATTTTTCGCAGGCCCAGACCGCGGCCAAACATTCTTTTTCGATTTGCGCGTACCTGCGCTCTGGTCCTGTCAATGTTCGTGAGCAGTATGCAACAGGCTTCATAACTCTATCATGCTCCTGGAGCAGAACACCTCCAATGCCATAGCTGCTCGCGTCAGAACTCACAGTAGTTGGCTTTGTCAAGTCAAAGAAAGCGAGTGTTGGCAGTTTTGTCAGTTCTTTTTTGACTTTGTTGAACGCAGTTGACTGTGGTTCACCCCATGCCCATACTTTCTTGCTTTCCAGCAACTCAGTCATCGGTCGAAGAATTGTTGATAAGTTTGGAATGAATCTACCCAGGTAGTTGATCATTCCCAGGATTCTTCTCAGCTCGGTGACATTCTGTGGATTTTCCATGTTCTTGATGGCTGAAACCTTTGCAGGGTCAGGTTGTACACCATCTTTACTAATCAGATGCCCAAGAAACTCAATTTCATTCTTGCGCAGTTCAGTTTTTTTCTTCATTCAGTTTCAAATGAGCAGACTGTAGTCTCTTCATGACGCTGTCCAAATGTGTTTCATGCGATTTGTCATCTTCGCTGAACACCAGAATGTCATCAAAGTAGCAAACTACATTTTGTTCATTTTTCAGGACTTCCTCCATTTGTTCTCTGAAACCGGTGCCGATGAAATTCCAAATGGTAGTCTCTTATAGTAGTACCGACCAAATGGAGTGATGAAAGTCGTCAATTTTGCAGACTCTTCGTCAAGCGGTATTTGCCAGAAACCTGAAGTAGCATCAAGTTTGCTGAAAATTGTTGCACCTGACAGTTTGTGTAGCATGTCGTCAAGTGTTGGTATGACGTATCGCTCTCGTTTGACATTTTCATTTAAGCGTTTGAAATCCGTGCAGATCCGAATTTTTCCATTTCGTTTCATGACTGGTACCATGCCAGCACACCAATCTGTTGCATCAGTGATTTCTTCAATGACACCATTTTCTTTCATGCGCTCGATTTCATCTCTGACTTTCTCTGTCAGTGGAGTGGGCACTCTTCTTGCTGTTTGCAAGCTGTAAGGCTCTGCACCCTCCTTGATCTTGATTTTTACTGGTTTGCAATTGCAGTGGTTTATCATCCACATCTCCAAAGACTAAGAGATTCATGTGCTTGTCATCGACGTTTTGTAGTCTTTTGACAAGGTTCAGATCACTTGCTGCTTTCCGACTCAAAAGATTTTCTGTGTCACCATCTACAACAAACAGACGTAAGCATACTCACAGCCTTCTTCATGTCTGACATGTGTGACAAACTGACCATGGCATTTCATGATTCCGCCAGGTGAGTTCAGGATAGCTTGCGTTTCGTTCATTTCAGGCTTTGGTCTCAGTTTGTTGTACTGATGAAGTGAAATGACGGAAACGTCAGCTCCCGTATCTATTTTGAATTGGCACTTTTCCCCGTTGATTGTAAACTGAGTGTACCATGGTTTATCACTATTTTCCACAGATCCCAGGAAGTATGTGACACTGCCATCAGTTCTTGTAGTGCATGTGTTGTTCTTGCCAGAAGAATTTCCACCATAGAAAGGTCTGATATTTTGATCTACAGCATGTGGCAAAATGATTCCATTTCCCACAATGGTTGCAAATTTTTCCTTTTGCTGGGCATTCACTGGGTTGCCTGTGAGGTTCCCTGCCACATCTGTCACTTTCGATACTGGCTGTTTCTGTTCTGGCTCTGATGGTCACTACTCTGTGCTCCTGTCTTGTAGTGCTGACCTTGGTCACTATACTGAGCTCCTTTCCTATAGTGCTGACCTCGACCTGCAGAAAAATCTCTTTTCTGTCCAGTTTTGACAGCATCAACAACCGGAGTTCGCTGCTCCAACATTTGAGCTTTAACTTGTTCATGTTGCCTTGCCATGTCAACTGCTGCTTTCAGTGTAAGATCAGGCTGTAACTGAAGCTTTTCAGACAAATCTCTGTCTGCCAGTCCAACAACAAGTCGGTCACGAATTGCTGAATCTTTTTCAGGAAAATCTGCGTTTTCAGCGAGTTCATACAAAGAACGAATGTACGTTTCAATGTTTTCACCTGGTAGTTGCGAACGTTGATGAAAAACTGCACGTTCATGGATCACATTAACTTTCGGTGTAAAATAACCATTGAACATTTCGATCAAACCTTCAAACGTAGCATCCTCTTCATTCACTCTGAAAGTTGAGTAGATCTTCTCAGCATCGGGTCCCATACTGTAGATCAAAGCGCTAGTTTGAACATCGAAAGTGTCTTTTGTCAGTTTCGCCGCTGCTCGGTAACGTAAGAATCTTTGTCTCCACGTCGGCCACTGCTCAGGTTTTGAGAAGTCAAAACTTTCTGGAGGTTTGAAAGCCATTAGCTATCCCACTTCTGCCACCATCTAACGTGTTCCGAGGTTGTATTAATTAACGGTCTTCAGTAACCCATCAGTACGTCGTGCCAGATCGACTATAGTTCGTTGAGATGTAACTAAGTGTTCTGCGCATGTCGATACCAACCAACTATCGTGAGATCGTATGAGACGGAAGTTTATTCTGTCGTCTGCTAAGAAAGTTCGACCGTAGAATATCATCACAATGATGAAAACCCTATCTGCTTCCTCTGCCCCGTCTGGTGACTTGATGATGAAAACCCTATCTGCTTCCTCTGCCCCGTCTGGTGACTTGGTGATGAAAACCCTATCTGCTTCCTCTGCCCCGTCTGGTGACTTGATGATGAAAACCCTATCTGCTTCCTCTGCCCCGTCTGGTGACTTGGTGATGAAAACCCTATCTGCTTCCTCTGCCCCGTCTGGTGACTTGATGATGAAAACCCTATCTGCTTCCTCTGCCCCGTCTGGTGACTTGATGATGAAAACCCTATCTGCTTCCTCTGCCCCGTCTGGTGACTTGATGATGAAAAACCCTATCTGCTTCCTCTGCCCCGTCTGGTGACTTGATGATGAAAACCCTATCTGCTTCCTCTGCCCCGTCTGGTGACTTGATGATGAAAACCGTCTCGCCTCTCTTCATAACTTGAACTGCAGGTATGATGGATTGAAGAAGGGCAAAACCAGATTAAAGACGTGGTGCAGGACCACGTGACGACAAAGCTTTTTGAGAGAGGATATAAGGGACTTAAAACTCGAAAAACCATCTTTTGGCAGATTAAAAATCAAACTTGTGTAATCGAGTCGAAAACTTGAAAACCTTAGAAAGACGATCTAAAAGAAACAACATTATTTTTTTAATAAAAGGCCAAGATATGATAAAGAAACCAGACAAACGTGTTGTCAAGCAGTCTAGGGATGTCCTGGAACACTGAGTTGAACAAACCTCGTTGTCTGCAACGAACCATGACTTCCCTGTCTCTGCAATGTGGGCTACATGTAAGTGTCGGGGCTCTGAGTGCTTCATCGGTGAAGATTTTTCCCTGAGGATGAGAGAGATGACAAGAATGCCAGGAAAGAGGATAAGAGCCCCACCAGTCTCCGATCGTTTGATCAAACACTGAAAGAGGTTTTGTCTGGATTGTGAACGAAAGTGGAATAGCCTGATTATAAGTACTACCTACAACACACACACACACACACACACACGCGCGCGCGCGCGCGCGCACCACCACACACACACACACACACACACACACACACACACACACACACACACACACACACACACACACACACACACACACACGCGCGCACGCACGCACGCACGCACGCACGCACACACGCACACAACACACACACACACACACACACACACACACACACACACACACAATGCACGGAGAGAGAGAGAGAGAGAGAGAGGAGAAGAGAGAGAGAGAGAGAGGAGAGAGAGAGAGAGAGAGAGTCCGAGTCCGAGTCCGAGTGTTTATTGTACATCAGCCATAGGCCATAATACAAACACAAAAAGAGGGTGGCGGAGATGGAAAAGGAGAATGGAGGCGTGGGGACAGGGGTGATCAAAAAACAAAAATCAAGCAAAAAACTACTAGCTCCATTAGTAAACAAAATATATACACAACTCATTTATTATCGTTTACGTGGTCAACTTCGAGAAACTGTTTTCGCATATTAATAGCATGGAAAATATACTTGGTTAGGTATTGACAATCTGTCCTTCTCACTGCTCGGAGTAACGACTGCAAAGGCATTGCTGAGATTTGATGTAAGAACTTCTTTCTGAGATCAGTGTATAAAGGACATTCGAATATGAAGTGATTTTCATCCTCAATTTTTGAAGCACATACCACACAGTTTCGGTCAGATGGACAATTGCTAAATCTATACAAATTATTATTTAGAGGAAGTGTCCCGAATCTAATTTGTGACATAGCTACTCTAAAACAATACGTGTCCATAAACGAAATGTATTTTTCTTTTCGAAGATAGTTTTGAAAGACCTGTATGATTCATACCTGTCCTTATCTCGAATAGTACCCGACCATTCTTGAATGAACATATCAATGAGTCTTTGTCTAAATATTTTTACAAATGCACTGGCGTTACTTCTAGTTGTGCTCCATCATAAAACCATTGCTCGTATTTTGCCAGAAAACCACCTTTTCTAAATACCATTACTTTTGTTTTGTCTTTGTTTACATTGAGTGCCATATTGTCGCAGCATGATTTTAAACAGTTCAATTGATTTTGTAAACCTATGGGTGTCGTTGAAATTAAAACCACATCGTCGGCAAAAAGTAGAATAAACAGTTCCATAATATCTGGCATCAAGTGAACTCCGTGTCTTCCCCTTTCAGACATGTACTCTGCTAACTGATTTATGAAAACTGAAAAAAAAGGTAGGGCTTAATACACAACCTTGTCGGACACCAATTGGACATTGAAAAAACTCAGAATAATCAAAGTTAGCTCTGACACACGATAACAGGGAAGAATACATAGCATGTAACGAACTAAAAAACTTTCCTCTGATACCTTGATTCCTCAAACATTCAAGAAGCTTGTCGTGGCGCACAGAATCAAAGGCCTTTTGAAAATCAACATAAGCAACATATAATTTTTGGCCTTTTTTGCTCATACACTTTTGAACAATAGAGTGAAGATTGAAAATCTGATCCACAGTAGAGTAATTCTTACGAAATCCTGCTTGACTCTCTGAAATCATTTTATTTTCTTCCAACCATTTGTATAACCTTGCATTTAAAATTGAGGAATAACATTTACTGATTGCACTAATAAATGAAACACCTCTATAATTGTTTGCTTGGTTTCTATCTCCTTTTTTATGAATGGGTATTATGATTGCTTTAGCCCATTCTTTTGGATACACACCTTTACTAAACAAGACATTGAACAATTTAACAAGGAACTTGGTGACGTTATGAGCTCCTGCTTTCAACATCTCGGCGGACACACCATCAATCCCACATGATTTACCTGGCTTCAGTTTAGTGATGGCTCTCTCTACTTCATCCTTCCTGATATTCTCATAAAGAATATGATCAAAATCCTCTGTGATATCTAGCTCGATAACATAGCTTTCATAAGCCTCAGTTTCATGACTTTTAAACACATTTTTAAAGTGACTACACCATTCATTAATATTAATGTTATCACTGTTAATATTTCTTTGTTCTCCGTGGCCCATGTTTCTTAACTCTTTCCAAAACACGGAGGAATTCTTAATGTTGTTTTCAAGCTGTTCAGTCTTTTTGCGCTTAAAAGCTCTTGCCTTTCTTTTTAGCATGTGTTTGTATTTCTTTCTTGATCGTACATATTCCTTCCTTTCTTCTTTTTTCCGAGTTGATCTAAATATCTTGAGCTTTTGACGAGTTTCCTTTTTAGCTTGAGCACATTCTTCATCAAACCATCTATTGTGCTTCACTTTCTTATGAATATAGCATTTTTTATGCATACAGTAACTTGCAGATTTCAAACACTCTACAAAAGTAGCGAGAGCATTATCTACATTATATTCTATTTCATCTGTTGCCTCTTGTAATTTTCTTTGAGTTTTACAACTATTTAACTCTTTTATATATTCATGTTCTTTATCATTTCCCCACACGTATTTATCAAAGAATTTACTGTATTTCTGTTTCCTTGTGCTCACATCAGTTTCAATTGAGAAATCATCGATGTTAACGTTTGTCAACCTCGGTGTAATGTCAGTGGAGGAAGGACTAGCGCACAGCCCAAACACACTCACAGCTTGCTTACAATCTCATTCATATATCATGCATTCGTCACATCAAACCACTAGTAAAGTCTATAACTTTACTATACATGATCATAGAAAGAACATCAATGCATATAGACTCAAACAAAATAAAACATTCTCTCTTTCCTTGAAATTCACAAAATCATTTATCTAAAACATCATTAACTAACCCGGGTATAAATAGATTTCTACTTTACCTGGCCAGGTGATCTTAACTATTCACGAATCACTGTCTTTTCTTTTCTTTTCTTTTCTTTTCACTGTCACTTTCACAACACGACACAACTGCCGGCACTGGTGTTGGTCTGATGGCGCCTGGTCAGGTGAGACTGTTGGCGTTGGTCTGTGGTTCTGCTTGGCGAAGTGACGCTGCCAGGTATGAGGTCGAACCCCCGGTTAGGGTAGAACAGTGACTATCAACATCGATCTGTTCTCCTTTCTTTCTTCCTGCATTAACGCATTGCACTCTCTCTCTCTCTCTCTCTTCTAGTCTGCTCTTATCAAATGGACATGGTTGCTTTTCTTTTCTTTTTTTTTTTTCTTTCTTTTCTTCTTCATAAATTAGCAACTCTTTCTCTCTCTCCACATCTCTCCTCAGTCCTTCCTCTGCAGACTATCTCATGCTAATCTCTCAACTTGGTTCTCTTCTCTCCTCATCTCTCTCTCTCTGTCTCTCTGTTCGTTCTTCCCCTCCTTCTCTCCTCTCTTCATCTCTCTGCCTTTTCCCTCGTGCAGAGACTACACCTAAAACCTCCTCATCTCTCTGTCTCTGTTCGTTCTCATCTCCCTGCCTTCCTGTAGGCGAGAGCCTACTCTCCCGAACTCCTCTCTCTCTCTCTCTGTCTGTTCGTTTTTCCCTCCTTCCCCTCTCTCTCTCCCCTCACACATTCCTTTATGCTCTAACCCCGTGTCCAAGGGCCAGTACCATTGGTCAGTTTTTTACCCTTGATCCCCGAAGTTGTCTCCCTCTAATTCCATTGGACGTTCAAATCATGACAGTCCCGTCTACACGCCTTACTCTCTGTGGTGGTCAATTGGTCATTTAATTGATTAGCTAGATTTCACCCCCACCACACACTACCTTCCCCCCTTCCCTACTTCACTGGCGCGGTGTGGCTTAAGTGGTGGACACTGGTCATCTAAATTGGCCAGCTGAGTCTGGGTAGGCACCACGACGTCCGACTAACAATGACGTTGGTTCCACAAATTGGCCGGATAAGGCTGGCCCAGGTACTGAGGTCCGTCTGGGCAGACATCGAGGCGTCGGTTCAAAGCTGCTTAGCCCGTATAGCCGGACAGACCGTCTTCCTGAAGCCTCTCCGCTAAGCTTAATTGGCCGGACCCGACCCATGGCCCGTCTCTCTGACGCCTAGAATGTTTGAGTTTGGACTTAGGTCCGAACAAATTGACTGGCGACTCCCCAAGTTAGGTTGTTCCCCCCAAGTTAGGTTGTTTCCCCCAAGTTAGGTTGTTTCATTTTTTTGTCCGTGACAATTTCCCCCTTGCAAAAGACCATGCTCCGCATTGTCTCAAAACAACGGTACAAAAAAGACAACAACCGAATTTGCTGACACACAGCTACACGCGCAAAGTTTGGAAAATACTTTACAACCAACGGTTTTATAAATTAATAAAATATACCATTAGTGAATACCACTCCAATGAGTTATCATTGACGTGCGCTCTTGCGTTATTTCACTCATTTTATAACGACCTCTGTGCACACTTATGCAATTCCCCTACCTGCGGATTTGCCACATCTTCTTTTCACAATTCTTATGAAAAGCACAATATAATATGATCACGATCCATGACACTTCACTGAGGAATCTCCATCCACGCTTATTGCAAATAATGCATCACTACACAAGCGACTGTATGCTCCACGCATAACTACATCCACATGAACAAGTCTCACAAAGAAAATATGAACAAGTCTCACACAAAAAAAAAAACATGAACCATAGCCAACTGGGAATGAACCCATATCCAATCAACATAACTGGAATCAACACATATTATCAACAAAGCACCCTGGATATGACTGACTTCCTCTGAGTTGCAGCTTGCTAGACTACACGACTTAAATAGTCAGCTCCGACATTCTGTCGACCGGGAATGTACTGCACTCGGTACCTGTAGGGCTGCAGTGCCATTGCCCAACGCAGCACTCTGCTGTTTTTCAACTGCGCCTCCTGCAGGAATTTGAGTGGTTGATGATCCGTCTCGATCACGAACTCTTTCCCATACAAGTATTTGTGGAACTTCTGCACGGCCCACACAACAGCTAAACACTCCTTCTCTACAGTTGCGTACCCTTCCTCACACTTTGTCAACTTCCTGCTAGCATATCTCACAGGGAACTCGACTCCTTCATGCTCCTGCAACAATACTGCACCTATCCCACCACCTGATGCATCTGTCCGCAACAAAAATGGTTTGGACATATCTGGTAGCTTCAAGATGGGACGGGAACCTAGTCTTTCCAACACCGTCTGCAGTGCTTGCTCTGCAGCGTCCTGACCACTCGACCACTGCCGGTTTCCCTGCCTTGACCAAATCACTGAGAGACTCGTGATTGCGGCAAAGTTTGGGACAAACTCCCTATAGAACCCAATAAAACCTAGCAGACTCCTGACTTCTGTTTTGGTCTTTGGGCTCTCGGAATTCATCATCTTCTCCACCTTTCCTCTTTCCGGCTGCTTTGTGTCGCCTCCGACAACAAAACCTAGGAACTCCTACTGTCTAGCCCTTCATACAGTGACACATCCCTGTATGACTCTTCTCCTGGAAACTCAGGCAACAAAATCTCCCCTTCTTCTGCTGGGTCTCTTACACCTCATCAATGATTGCTGCTGCGCCTATGAAATCATCAAAGACTCGTCAGCCGTTTAAAACCGGTGCCGAGATGACTCGCCATGAGCGACTCGTGACCCACTGACATGACAGTGTCACGATAACATGCTGGTACCTCTAACTGAGTGGTCACCTTACCTGTCTTCCCCTTGGTGAACACTCGTACAACAGCCCGCCTTTCACAAGAAATTCTGTCTCACCTCCTCTAACCTCCTGTTTCTCTCCACCTCTTGCCAACTCCCAAGACTTCACGAGCGAAGGGTCTTGTTCCTGCGCTGCCCTAAACTCATCAGGCGACACATCTATGCCCGACTTCCTTCCTGGAACAACTAACGGTTTAACAACCTTTTCCTCCTTCTGCTCCGTGTCTGAACTGCTGCCCCTGTAGCAGTCAACAACTCAGGATCCCCTGGATCCCTTGCCCCTGGAATATTTCCAATGATCAACATCATGAAGGGGTTTGTCCATCACCAACGCAGACAACTCGCCTGAGAAGTAAGGGGTACGTACTTCTATCTTAGCAACTGGAAACTCCCTCACAGTGCCATCGATTAGAGTACAGGTCTGGATTTGCCCTGTCAAATCCCCTTTTAAATCGACCAGCGTTGTTCGTACTACCCCGCATGAACAACCAGTGTCTCGTAACACTTTCACCCTCTGCTGGCCAATCCACCCTTCTTCCACTGGTAACGAACCACTCAGCCTAGTGCCCTCCATCCCTGACACTGACTGCTGTCCAGTGCTAGCCATAGGCTGCACTCCACCCTCTTCAGACTGAATCCCTTTGGGTTCCACTGCAGGTCGTTTCCCTTGACGACCCTTATCCACCTCTTGCAAGGCTGCTGCCTTCTGGAACCTCATGCGACAGTCCCTCGCCACATGTCCCTTCTTGTGACAAATGAAACACCTAATTTCCCTTTGCCCTTCCTTCTGCCCCACCACTGGGTTTGCAGACTTTGCAGAAAACTCTCCTAGTCTCCTTGCACTCTTCTCACCTGTGCCTAGCACCTGTTTCTCCTGCACCCTAGTGCCCAAACGTGCCTCCCTATACACCTCTGCGAACTTCAACAACTCCCCTGCTGTCTCTGGCTGTCTCTCTTTCAAATGTATGGTTAGCTCAGGGCCGCAACCTGACAAAATCTGTTCCTTCATAACTAGCTCTTTCAATTCAGCGAACTCCTTTTTCGTCCCACTCAACTCTAACCATTTCTCAAAATAGTGATCTAGACGTGCACCAAACTGAGTGTACGTTTCCCCTGCTTGCAATCTAGCTGAACGAAATTTCTTTCTGAATCCTTCTTCTGTGAGGTCAAATCCCTTCATTAAAGACTCCTTCACCAGCACCAAAATCAGACTGTTGTTCTGCTGGTAACGCAGTGAAAATCTGCAACGCCTTAC
The DNA here is from genome assembly GCA_018398815.1 of Conus ventricosus. Lineage (NCBI taxonomy): Eukaryota > Metazoa > Mollusca > Gastropoda > Neogastropoda > Conidae > Conus > Conus ventricosus. The sequence continues at coordinate 3,426,300 of CM031616.1, forward strand.
CCGTCAGTAACGCTGACAAAATGACTGCCCACTCTTCTGGAGGCCAACCCTGACTGGTCGCAAACGTTTCGAAACGACTGATGTATGCATCAATCGAATCGGTCCCTTCAGAGAATTTGGGCAACTTTGGTCGGGGGGCATAGCTGCGCACAGAGTCCCCTGGAAACTGAACTACCATCCTCGGTGGTCTCCCTCTGTATTCTAACTTTCTCTAACTCTAATTGAACCTTTAATCTTTCCGTTTCCTGCGCTTCCCTTATTCTTTCTGTTTCCTGCGCTTCTTTATCATTGGTAGCCTGAATCCTTAATTTTTCTATTTCTTGCGCTTCTACTGCAACGCGTCGTCTTTCCGCGCGTTCATCCCTTTCCATCTTTTGCTGGTTTTCGACGAATGCTCGCAACTCATCTCCTGAGTAACCTAGATCACGAGCGACGCTCACAAGTTGTTCAATAGGGGTGTTCTTTTCTTCCGCCATTGTATCTCTTTCTTTTTTTTTTTTTTTTTTTGAACAAGATTTTCTTACGACAGCCAAACTGGTGGTTTCCGACACGAGTGACGTAATAGCACAATCCTATGAATGATAATATTAGCTTGGGACAACGTAGTTAGTTTTTTATAAGACGCCCAGCGCCTGACCCAACTATGAGAGCGAATTATAGGAAATCTGTGCGAAATGAGTACTCTGGGGCTGAAATGCCAAGCCTAGTATTAACTATCTTGGAAGCAATGCCAAGCCTAGTATTTAACTATCTTGGGAACATACAGTAAGACAACCCCTTGTCTTAGGATTACAATACTTGAATCCCACCCAGCTTCCTCTCTGAGAAGTTGAACAATTATAATAAATGGGCCAGAATATCCTGGCAGGCTCGCCAATAAATTGTCAACCTCGGTGTAATGTCAGTGGAGGAAGGACTAGCGCACAGCCCAAACACACTCACAGCTTGCTTACAATCTCATTCATATATCATGCATTCGTCACATCAAACCACTAGTAAAGTCTATAACTTTACTATACATGATCATAGAAAGAACATCAATGCATATAGACTCAAACAAAATAAAACATTCTCTCTTTCCTTGAAATTCACAAAATCATTTATCTAAAACATCATTAACTAACCCGGTATAAATAGATTTCTACTTTACCTGGCCAGGTGATCTTAACTATTCACGAATCACTGTCTTTTCTTTTCTTTTCTTTTTCTTTTCACTGTCACTTTCACAACACGACACAACTGCCGGCACTGGTGTTGGTCTGATGGCGCCTGGTCAGGTGAGACTGTTGGCGTTGGTCTGTGGTTCTGCTTGGCGAAGTGACGCTGCCAGGTATGAGTCGAACCCCCGGTTAGGGTAGAACAGTGACTAATCAACATCGATCTGTTCTCCTTTCTTTCTTCCTGCATTAACGCATTGCACTCTCTCTCTCTCTCTCTCTTCTAGTCTGCTCTTATCAAATGGACATGGTTGCTTTTCTTTTCTTTTTTTTTTTCTTTCTTTTCTTCTTCATAAATTAGCAACTCTTTCTCTCTCTCCACATCTCTCCTCAGTCCTTCCTCTGCAGACTATCTCATGCTAATCTCTCAACTTGGTTCTCTTCTCTCCTCATCTCTCTCTCTCTGTCTCTCTGTTCGTTCTTCCCCCTCCTTCTCTCCTCTCTTCATCTCTCTGCCTTTTCCCTCGTGCAGAGACTACACCTAAAACCTCCTCATCTCTCTGTCTCTGTTCGTTCTCATCTCCCTGCCTTCCTGTAGGCGAGAGCCTTCTCTCCCGAACTCCTCTCTCTCTCTCTCTGTCTGTTCGTTTTCCTCCTTCCCCTCTCTCTCTCACTCACACATTCCTTTATGCTCTAACCCCGTGTCCAAGGGCCAGTACCATTGGTCAGTATTTTTACCCTTGATCCCCGAAGTTGTCTCCCTCTAATTCCATTGGACGTTCAAATCATGACAGTCCCGTCACACCCTTACTCTCTGTGGTGGTCAATTGGTCATTTAATTGATTAGCTAGATTTCACCCCCACCACACACTACCTTCCCCCCTTCCCTACTTCACTGGCGCGGTGTGGCTTAAGTGGTGGACACTGGTCAATCTAAATTGGCCAGCTGAGTCTGGTAGGCACCACGACGTCCGACTAACAATGACGTTGGTTCCACAAATTGGCCGGATAAGGCTGGCCCAGGTACTGAGGTCCGTCTGGGCAGACATCGAGGCGTCGGTCAAAGCTGCTTAGCCCGTATAGCCGGACAGACCGTCTTCCTGAAGCCTCTCCGCTAAGCTTAATTGGCCGGACCCGACCCATGGGCCCGTCTCTCTGACGCCTAGAATGTTTGAGTTTGGACTTAGTCCGAACAAATTGACTGGCGACTCCCCAAGTTAGGTTGTTCCCCCCAAGTTAGGTTGTTTCCCCCAAGTTAGGTTGTTTCATTTTTTTGTCCGTGACAACGTTCAGTGTAACAGGCAAGTGGTCTGATTCGATCACATTTTCAACAGTAAGCGAACATTTACATTCAGACACAAACATGTCACACGACATGATGAAATAATCTACCACACTGGCTCCGAGCTAGAGATATAAGTGAAACTATTATCAAAAGAACCTTCAGATAATCCATTAATAATAATACAATCATATACATTGCACATGTCAATCAATTGTTCTCCAAACGTGTTAACAACATCATCTTGCGATTTTCTTGCAAACTCAGAGGATACGCTTACAGACATATCTTCGAATTCACTTGCTAATTGGGAGTAATTCTGACAAGCAGTTCTGGAATTCAAGTCACCATTCAGTAAACAAAGAAATCATCGAACTCACTGTGCAGGTATGACAAGGATTCTTCCAAACACTCTATACCATTTCCAAATTGTGAAGTTTGCCAAAATGCTGAATCTATCGGAGGAATGTAGCTAGATATGTACATTATATCTTTAGAAGTTCCAAAAAGTGATTTGTTTATTTTTAGCACAATCATGTTTTCAGTATTAAGGATTATTTGCTCAACGTAAGTCTCGTATCTTTTATGAACCAATACCATTACACCACCGGTGTACCTACCATGATAGGATAATTTCTTTGCCTTTGACACAAATATACAGTAATCACTCAAGATGTTTGATTCAAAATTTGTACTCACGAACGTTTCTGTCAAGCAAACAAAATCATGAGAAAGAATAATTTAGTAACATCTGGATTTTTCTAAACTTTGGTAGCAAGCCATTAATGTTGTAGTTAAGAAATTTCACGTTTTTTGACGAATCAGTGGAACCGAAAGAAGAACGAAGAAAGCTACTATTCTTACACATTTCAACGGAGTTTCTGTTTTCATTGAAGGCCCGGCTGAATCCCTATTTGTTGTTCGAACGGGCTTTTCGAGTCACTGAACGCCCCCTACTGACTGTGTGTTGTGAGAGAGAGAGAGAGAGGAGAGAGAGAGAGAGAGAGAGAGAGAGAGAGAGAGAGAGAGAGAGAGAGACGGATACGGATACGGATACGGATGATTCATTCATTATAGGCCATGGCCCCTTATGAAGATGGGAGTTAAACATGAACACAAATGATGATATGCACATATTGAGCCACATGAAAACAACACATAATCAACATGAACACAAATGATAATATGCACATATTGAGCCAAATGAAAACAACACAAAATCAACATGAACACAAATGATAATATGCACATATTGAGCCAAATGAAAACAGCGCATAATCAACATGAACACAAATGATAAATATGCACATATTGAGCCAAATGAAAACAGCGCATAATCAACATGAACACAAATGATAATAATTAATTATGCACATATTGAGCCAAATGAAAACAGCGCATAATCAACATGAACACAAATGATAATAATTAATTATGCACATATTGAGCCAAATGAAACAGCGCATAATCAACATGAACACAAATGATAATAATTAATTATGCACATATTGAGCCAAATGAAAACAGCGCATAATCAACATGAACACAAATGATAATAATTAATTATGCACATATTGAGCCAAATGAAAACCGCACATAATCAACATGAACACAAATGATAATAATTAATTATGCACATATTGAGCCAAATGAAAACAGCGCATAGTCAACATGAACACAAATGATAATAATTAATTATGCACATATTGAGCCAAATGAAAACAGCGCATAATCAACATGAACACAAATGATAATAATTAATTATGCACATATTGAGCCAAATGAAAACAGCACATAATCAACATGAACACAGATGATAATAATTAATTATGCACATATTGAGCCACATGAAAACAGCACATAATCAACATGAACACAGATGATAATATGGACATATTGAGCCAAATGAAAACCGCACATAATCAACATGAACACAAATGATGATAATTATTCACATATTGAACCAAATGAAAACAGCACATAATCAAGAACACGGTATGCTCCGGAGCTTACAGGGCAAACTTTTTAACCACATCCTCTTCAGTACAAGCCATGAGTAAGACGAGTCTAAACACAGATGGTTGCCTATAATATAGAGAACGAATGATCTTATTTCTAAAATCGCTAAAGCCAGTACGCTGTAATACAGTATGAACTTCATGTTCACCGTGCCTTTTTTGCATAATGGACAACGAGAGAGAGACAGAGAAAGAGAGGTTCGAATCTCGCTTGCACAAAATCGAAGTGATTATTTTTTCGCTACCCGTCTCAACGTGTGATGGGTCTGGTGGCATCAGTATAACGTTAGTTACAGTCCCCCCCCCCCCTTCCCACCCATACTCCTGCCATACCCCCTGAAGTGAACGGGCCAGGTTACACCGGATTGTAAGCTAATCTGCTGGGCCTCACGGGACCGGGGAGAGTCGTAAGCATGGTCAGACAATAAAACCCGTCTTCCGGCCATCCATTTTTAATCGCGTTTACTCTCGCGTCAGCAGCTGTGATGGCCATAGGGGGTCTCCAAATAATGCATCAACGGCCGGTGGCAGGCGAGCAGTTATGGAAGATCAGCCATGTATATCATCGTGCCGTGTTTGGCACGGACAGAGAAAGGTTGTCCGGAAAACCTAGACTCTGGAAGAAAGAGGTCGTGGTAGAATTCAAGTGTCACAGATTTCGAGATAGAGTTGTAGAATCTACGCGCTGCAAGAACAAAGAGCCAGCGGTAGGATACACGTACGACAGAAAAAGGAGATAGTGGTAGGATATATATATTGAATTATAAACAAAGCTTGCTCTTATGTCTTATATTGAAAAAAATAGGAGGGATAAGCATTCATATCTGCAGTGCATGTGGTAGATAATTCTGCCTAACTAACAGTATGTGCTTGAGTGGTGAATGGGGGAAAATAAAATAAATGCTTCTCAAAATGAGCCTTCAGCAAGCTGATAGTCTCCAAGGGGGAGGGAAACTCACTAATATATAACTCCTGGTCAGATACCGATATTTCGAAACCTGATATGAATGCTTATCCCCCCTATTCTTCAATCTAAGACATACGAGCAAGCTTTGTTTATAATTCAATATTTCTTGCAGTCATTGCAACACCACGCTGCTCTGTAAGTTGCTGGAATCGTGCTCGTACTTATCCTTGGAATTTATTAGTTTGTGAGTGAATGGGGAAAAAAAAATAAATGCTTCTCAAAATGAGCCTTCAGCAAGCTTATATTCTCCAAGCGGGAGACATCCTCCAATAGGGAGGAAACTCACCAACATGTAACTCCTGGTCATATACCGATATTTCGAAACCTGGTTGTTTCTCCTCAGTGACCGCGGAAAGTGGTAATTTGACTCCTCTGCCTTTTCAGTTTTAAGAAGAATGCAATCCCAGAAAAGGCTGGTGTGCAATACCGTAGTATGTTTGTTGAGTTTTCAAAAAACCAACCAAAGGTGCCAACTAAGAAGCAAAAGAAAATCATGAAAGAGCAAAACAAGCTACATTTTCTTGTGAAAAGTAGAAAATATAAAAAGATATCCTCTTAAGACACAAGTGCTGAGGGCCATTTCTTGGAATAAATCCGCAAGGGACTAAAATACAACAAACTAATAAATTCCAAGGATAAGTACCGAGCACCGTTCCAGCAACTTACAGAGCAGCTTGCTGTTGCAATGACTGCAAGAAATATTGAATTATAAACAAAGTTTGCTCTTAGTCTTAGATTGAAGAAATAGGGGAGATACGCATTCATATCTGCAGTGGTAGATGATTCTGCCTAACTAACAGTATGTGCTTGAGTGGGTGAATGGGGAAAAATAAAATAAATGCTTCTCAAAATGAGCCTTCAGCAAGCTTACATTCTCCAAGGGGGGGGGGGGGGGGAGACATCCTCCAATAGGGAGGGAAGTCACCAACATGTAACTCCTGGTCATATACCAATATTTCGAAACCTGGTTGTTTTCTCCTCATGACCGCGGAAAGGGGTAATTTGACTCCTCTGCCTTTTCGGTTTTAAGAAGAGTGCTATCCCAGAAAAGGCTGGTGTGCAATACCGTAGTATGTTTGTTGAGTTTTCAAAAAAACAACCAAAGGTGCCAACTAAGAAGCAAAAGAAAATCATACCTTCCTCACCCTCAACTGTGTACGCGTACTTCCTTCCTCACCCTCAACTGTGTACGCGTACTTCCTTCCTCACCCTCAACTCTGTACGCGTACTTCCTTCCTCACCCTCAACTGTGTACGCGTACTTCCTTCCACACTCTCAACTGTGTACGCGTACTTCCTTCCTCACCCTCAACTCTGTACGCGTACTTCCTTCCTCACTCTCAACTGTGTACGCGTACTTCCTTCCTCACCCTCAACTGTGTACGCGTACTTCCTTCCTCACTCTCAACTGTGTACGCGTACTTCCTTCCTCACCCTCAACTGTGTACGCGTACTTCCTTCCTCACCCTCAACTGTGTACGCGTACTTCCTTCCTCACTCACTCACTGTGTACGCGTACTTCCTTCCTCACCCTCAACGTGTACGCGTACTTCCTTCCTCACCCTCAACTGTGTACGCGTACTTCCTTCCTCACCCTCAACTGTGTACTCGTTCTTTCTTCATCACCCTCTACTCTGTATGCGTACTTCTGTCATCACCCTCAACTGTGTTACGCGTAACTTTCTTCATCACCCTCAACTTGTACGCTACTTTCTTCATCACCCACACCTCCACTGTCTTCACCCCCAGCCCTCTCCCCCTTTCTCCCCTCATCCTCTTTTCCCTCCAATGCTCTCGTCCACTCTAGACACACACACACGTACATACAGCTACACGCGCACACACACACACAACACACACACACACACACACACACACACACACACACCACACACACACACACACTTTAGTGCGACTATGCCGACGCTCTTACGACTGCTCGCGCTATTGACGCGAACTCACGACAAGTTACTCTTCACTAAGTTTCCCAATCTATCACGGCGTCAGCCAGGCCAAGAAGATAACGACTGCTGGAGTGTTGGTCAGGACATTTGAGCAACACTCTCAGAGTCGCATCCATTTAGTGGATGACACTCGACTGTGTGGTCCCTGTCTTGCTAACAGAGTCCACAGCAATTTCAACTCCGATAGCAGCCGTGTGGGGCGGAAAAATCTCACATGTAAATGAATCGAGAATCGAGCCCACTACCCACCAGCCGTGAGTCCGTGACGTAACCACTTCGCTACGGCGGCTGGTCACCAATCATTGTGTTGGGCTCGTCCGACAGCTATGCGAAAGAAAGACTTCTGGTCAACAGTTTTTTTCCAAACTGAAAGAAAATTAATTGTCTGCCACGCCAAGTTGCTCGTGAATGTCATCAGAATTAGAGTTTCTTCCGACAGCTTAAAGCTGTTTCATCACTTCTCTCAGAGAACAAAATGGCAGTGCGCCGGAAAGACGTCATCAACTGCATTAGTCTCCCCCATCTTCCTCATCCCGCCCCTTGTTTTGTCTGTCTTTCCTGGCAGCCTCGTCCCTTTCCATCTCCCTGACACACATACCCCTCCCCCCCCCCCCCCCCCCTCCCATCTCAAGCTGCGTTTCTTCTCATTATTCCCCGTAACCTCCCTCCTGCTTCCCGTGTTCCACAATTCATCAAACCCCTTCCCCATATAGAACAATTCATCAAACCCCTTCCCCATATAGAACAATTCATCAAACCCCTTCCCCATATAGAACAATTCATCAAACCCCTTCCCCATATAGAACAATTCATCAAACCCCTTCCCCATATATGAACAATTCATCAAACCCCTTCCCCATATAGAACAATTCATCAAACCCCTTCCCCATATAGAACAATTCATCAAACCCCTTCCCCATATAGAACAATTCATCAAACCCCTTCCCCATATAGAACAATTCATCAAACCCCTTCCCCATATAGAACAATTCATCAAACCCCTTCCCCATATAGAACAATTCATCAAACCCCTTCCCCATATAGAACAATTCATCAAACCCCTTCCCCATATAGAACAATTCATCAAACCCCTTCCCATATAGAACAAAACAAAACCAAAGCAAAAGAAAAAAGTACGCTGGTTATGATTTGGTGTCGAATTCTGAAAGCCTCTCATCGTCACATTCTTTTCCGTTGTTGTTTTTTTTTGCTTCTTGTTTTGGAGTGTGGAGTACTCCCTTGCATTTGCCCCATCATATATATGAGAGTTTGATATCTTTTGATGACATTTTCTTTCTTTGAAAATGAGCATCTGTCACTTTGACCACCACCCCTTACCAATTTAGTCCGGGAAACCAAAGGAACTGCCAACGCGTCCTGTTTTTTCACTCAATTTGTTTGTCAAAGCATATACACACAAACTGTGTATAGAAAGATCCGTCCATCTCCCTGCTTAGTTGAAATTTCTGTCATCGATATTCTATGCCTCGGGATGTAATTAGCGACTCATTTTGCAGAAAACACAAATTGCCAGATCGAATTCTCATCACCATCCTCTAGACAGCCACCATCATCCAGATGATTACTCTGCCGCTAGATGGGGGCTGCGAAGAAAGGAAAGAAGAAAAAAGAACGAGAACGATATGGAACTCAGAAAAAGTCCGGCTACAAGGAGTGTTTGTCAATAGGCTACGGCTTCTTCAGTCTGTTGGTAAATAGCCTGCAGAAAAACCCAGCGTGTCCTTATGTACGATCCATGTAGGAGAGAAAAATAGAAAACTACGTCTATCTCTTGACCAAGGTTCCTGGCAAATACAGTTAACATAGACACAGAAGGTCTACAGCCACTATTCTGTTTTCATGAGAATTCATCTCAGTCACCGATGATGTTGGGAAAACAGGAACATTTCTGTACGTAGCACCAAACTGGAACTTGCAAAGTTGTCATGAGTATTGTTTTTGTTATTAGAGTATTGTTTTTGTTATTAGAGAATTGTTTTTGTTATTAGAGTATTGTTTTTGTTATTAGAGAATTGTTTTTGTTATTAGAGAATTGTTTTTGTATTAGAGAATTGTTTTTGTTTTATCCAACAGAGACAGGACCAATGTCCTTCTGTAATATTCCTTTTCTGCTTACCATCCCTGCCACACACTATGTATTTGGTAACCAGTTTTAATAGAGAGTTTAAGAAAGATCAACAGTTGGTGTTGAGGAAGGCTGGGATGACAGGCAAAGCAGAAACCACCCGCCGACCGCGGGGAATGTTTATCAGTAGTCTGGCAGAGGCCCTCCCAAGATGCTACACATCAAAAATTTAAATTGTAAATTTTGTTGAAACATAAGACAACAGAATGTTCAAAACCATTTCACGACCATAAAACTAAACTTCTCATGTGAGAAAAGCACAAGTTATTCACAAATCAATATTGTACAGCACAAACGTCCCGTCACCCTCCATGTGTGCACTGTTTAGTCACTTTTACTACTAAAATATTTTTTGAAAATAATTATATTCAATGTGTCTGTTTCAGTTTCCTGCTGCAAGCTACTAACAAGTAATTTCATCTTCTTTACAACTGCGTACTGGCCATCCCTGTATAAAAGTTGTGTCAAGTTTTCATTTTTGCTCAGTTATATTCGACTAAATACCTCTACACAGCAGTAGGAAGTGTGGTTTACACGGCCACCGTTCTCCAGTTCCGACTCTATGCATGCGGGGCATAGAGAGAGATGAAGGGGGGGGGGGGGGGAGGAGGGGGGAGGTCGCAGTCCAAACATAAAGAGTTTTCACTTTAAAAAAGTATGAATTGCCAACTCCACCCACCCGCCACTGTCTCCCCGCCGGTCAGGGGTTGGTAAGGAGTCAGTCTCACTGTCCACTGGCAGGATGGCTACCATTGGTGACCACCGGTCAGGGGTTGGTAAGGAGTCAGTCTCACGTCCACTGGCGGATGGCTACCAGTTGGCGACCACCGTCAGGGTTGTAAGGAGTACAGTCACAACTGTCCACCGTGTCTCCGCAATGGCAGATGGCTACCATTGGGACCACCGTCAGGGGTGTCAGGCGATCCACTTCCTGGCGGATGGCTACAAGTTGGCCACCACCGGTCAGGGGTGGTAAGGAGTCAGTCTCACTGTCCACTGGCGGATGGCTACAAGTTGGCGACCACCGGTCAGGGGTTGGTAAGGAGTCAGTCTCACTGTCCAATGGCGGATGGCTCCCAGTTGGCCACCACCGGTCAGGGGTTGGTAAGGAGTCAGTCTCACTGTCCACTGGCGGATGGCTACCAGTTGGCACCCCGGTCAGGGGTTGGTAAGGAGTCAGTCTCACTGTCCACTGGCGGATGCTACAGTTGGCCACCACCGGCAGGGGTTGGTAAGGAGTCAGTCTCACTGTCCACTGGCGGGATGGCTACAAGTTGGCCACCACCGGTCAGGGTTGGTAAGGAGTCAGTCTCACTGTCCACTGGCGGATGGCTACAAGTTGGCCACCACCGTCAGGGTTGGTAAGGAGTCAGTCTCACTGTCCACTGGCGGGATGGCTACAAGTTGGCCACCACCGGTCAGGGGTTGGTAAGGAGTCAGTCTCACTGTCCACTGGCGGATGGCTACAAGTTGGCCACCACCGGTCAGGGGTTGGTAAGGAGTCAGTCTCACTGTCCACTGGCGGGATGGCTACAAGTTGGCCACCACCGGTCAGGGGTTGGTAAGGAGTCAGTCTCACTGTCCACTGGCGGGATGGCTACAAGTTGGCCACCACCGGTCAGGGGTTGGTAAGGAGTCAGTCTCACTGTCCACTGGCGGATGGCTACAAGTTGGCCACCACCGGTCAGGGTTGGTAAGGAGTCAGTCTCACTGTCCACTGGCGGGATGGCTACAAGTTGGCCACCACCGGTCAGGGGTTGGTAAGGAGTCAGTCTCACTGTCCACTGGCGGATGGCTACACGTTGGCCACCACCGGTCAGGGGTTGGTAAGGAGTCAGTCTCACTGTCCACTGGCGGGATGCTACAAGTTGGCCACCACCGGTCAGGGGTTGGTAAGGAGTCAGTCTCACTGTCCACTGGCGGGATGGCTACAAGTTGGCCACCACCGGTCAGGGGTTGGTAAGGAGTCAGTCTCACTGTCCACTGGCGGGATGGCTACACGTGGCCACCACCGGTCAGGGGTTGGTAAGGAGTCAGTCTCACTGTCCACTGGCGGGATGGCTACACGTTGGCCACCACCGGTCAGGGGTTGGTAAGGAGTCAGTCTCACTGTCCACTGGCGGGATGGCTACAAGTTGGCCACCACCGGTCAGGGGTTGGTAAGGAGTCAGTCTCACTGTCCACTGGCGGATGGCTACCAGTTGGCCCACTGGTCAGGGTTGGTAAGGAGTCAGTCTCACTGTCCACTGGCGGATGGCTACCACTTGGCCACCACTGGTCAGGGGTTGGAAGGAGTCAGTCTCACTGTCCAATGGCGGGATGGCTACCAGTTGGCCACCACTGGTCAGCGATTGGTCACAGGGCAACCGATCCAACCAAAGGCAACGGAGCCGTGATTTTGATAACCAGACCGTGATTGGCTCAGAGCTAGTGAAATATCTAATGGCAGTCAGAGGTGGTAAAGATGACCTTGCAAACCCCCAAACAAGAAGGAAAAGAGGAAGAGGAGAAGACGAGAGGAACGAGTTCAGGGTGGATGGGGAGTGGAAAGCAGAGAAGTAGAGGTCACCGCGTCGGTATTGAAAGCACTCTTCATTTAACTCGAAGTCTTTTCCAGGTGAAGAGAAGAAATTCAATGGAAGAGCTTGACAGATGCTTCAGCGAAGAAACCCCCATCAGAAAAATGGTTGGTCCTGAACTCCTAAAACTCTCAGACAGCAACCCGCGTCCAAGTCAGGAAGCTGCTGTGCTGCCAGATTTCTTCTGACGCTGTAAGGATTCCAACCATCAACTTCTGGGTGAGTGGGCGTGTCAAGCGTTGTCTTTTAAGACGATAATGTTACCCACATTGCTAATACGTTGGGTCATGTAAACCTTTTGAATTTTAGTTACGTTCCTCATCAACCAGGTGCAGCTTGAACTCCTCTGCTGCCTGTGCCATTGCATTTAGGATTGTCTTTCTCTTCTTATCAGAAAGCCCGAGCTGCTTCATTAGATCATCGGACCTAGACGAAGTGTGTGTGTGTGTGTGTGTGTGTGTGTGTGTGTGTGTGTGTGTGTGTGTGTGTGTGTGTGTGTGCGTGCGTGCGTGCGTGTGTGTGTGTGTGTGTGTGTGTGTGTGTGTAGATGTGCGCTCGTGTGTTTGCATATAAATATGTCACTTTAAGGTGATTTGGATGCACGTGTATTTTATGAAAATTAAGACGTTCTGCATTCCACATTGAACAATGGATACAATAATGAAAGTAACCGCTCGCTGAGAATCCGGTATTACAATTAAAACACCTCACGTATCTTGTACTTCAGTCCATCACGTTTTTCGTGTTGATAAGATTTTGAGAATGTGATGAGTCAAACACACACACACACACACACACATACACACACACACACACGCGCGCGCGCGCGCGCGCGCGCGCGCACACATACACGCACGCACGCACGCACGCACGCACGCACGTACGCGCGCACGCACGCACGCACGCACGAACACACACACACACACACACACACACCACACACACACACACACACACACACTACCTGAACATACTCGTTCGCTAAACATGTTTCATCCCCAGGGCCAAACGAATACCTTACCAGCTTTACAAGAAATGTCCCAAGGTGCTGGAGTGGCTCCACAGGCTGCTGCGATCGGCTTGGAGAAACCAGAAGATCAGCGGCCAGTGGATGACGGCAGATGGTGTGTACATCCCTAAAGAGCAAAACTCAAGTGACATCAGCCATTCAGGCCAATATCACTACTGAACGTCGAAGGGAAAATCTTCTTCTCTGTCATGGCAGCAAGGCTGACCAAGTACCTGATGGAAAACAAGTACTGGATGTGTCAGTCCAGAAAGGTGGCATCCCAGGCGTGGCTGGCTGTGTAGAACACGCCACAATGATCTGGGACGCAATCCAAAAAGCAAAAACAAAAAGAGAGACCTGGACGTAGTGTGGCTTGATCTGGCAAACGCATATGGATCTGTGCCCCATGAGATGATACAGTTGGCTGTTGAGATGTACCATGTGCCAAAGAACATCCGCGACATGCTCAAGAAGTACTTCAATGGCTTCTCAATGCGGTTCTCTACCAAGGAGTACACAACAATTGGATCAACTTGGAAGTGGGCATTGCAATGGGCTGTGCAATTTCCCCGATACTGTTCGTGCTGGCAATGGAACTCATCTTGAAAGCAGCAACAAACAACGCGAGACAAACAGACCTTGGCGATGGATACAAGATGCCTCCTCTCAAGGCCTTCATGGATGACACTACGTGATTTCATTCAGAGAAGACGAACACGTCATGTGCTGGAGAGGCTGGACGACATAGTTGCCTCATCCAGAATGAAGTTCAAGCCAAAGAAATAAAGGAGTCTCTCACTGAGGAAAGGAAACGTGGGCCGAATCTGTGGTCTTCAGTGTTGCCAACCAGGCCATTCCAACAGTCACAGAAGAACCAGTCAAGAGCCTTTGAAGATGGTATGATGATACGCTGAAAGACACACAAAGAGCAAAAGAAACCAAGCAGATGGCGGAAGAAGCTTGGAGACCATTGCCCAGTGTGGGCTCCCTGGCAAATACAAGGTCTGGTGTCTGCAGTTCATGCTGATACCAAAGCTCCTATGGCCTCTGATAATATACGACATCTGCACCAGCACAGTGGAAGCAATGGAAGCCAAAATCAACAAGTTCACAAGGAAATGGCTTGGTGTCCCACCCTGTCTGACTGACATCGCGCTGTACTGTCGCCAAGCAAAGCTGAAACTACCACTGAAATCCATCCTGGAGAATACAAAGCAGGGAAGATCAACTTCAAAGCATCTGGAGGACTCAGGAGACAAGGGGTAGAAGCAATCAAGCCCAGTGAAGACAGGCAGAAAATGGAAAGTTTCAAGAGGCGATGGATTCTGCAAAAGAAGTCTCAAGATCAGAGAAATAACAGACACACACAGACCAACAGACAAGAACTGGGGGTGACCAAAACTGAATGGTGGTCAAAGCCAAAGGAAAAGCCAAAAGAGACATGATGATTCAGGAGATGAGAAAAGAAGACCAAAAAAGACTCCAAAAAGCAGTCCAGCAGAGCAGCAAGGCAATGACAACGTGGGAGAATGCACTCCAAAGAAGTCTAACTTGAACGACATTTGGCACATGGCCCCTCTCAGGATCAGCTCATCTCAATCTGCATATGTTGACGTTTTTAATAAGACCCATTCATAAATGATGGTTGATTCTCAGGCAAGAACGATAGACCGTAGTAGGAAATCAAGCTTTCGTCCACACCCTTCACTTTCTTCCACAGATGTAATCAAGAGGTTTGATTCTTGATTCAACAACTGAATTTAATTAAGTATGAATAAAGATGATGAGATCTGCGTGAATAGTCGTATGGTTGCTTGTAGTTGAGTCCGTTGTTGCCTATGAAATGAGTTACATATAAAAGAAATAAATCATGCACATACACCAATAACGACAAAGTCTCTGTCCTTCTTCCCTTCACTTCTTGCAGTAGCACGAATATAGACTGTCTGCTCGTGCTACAAATATCTTCCGGAGGATACACACAAAGAAATGTAGTCATGCACAAGATGATATATATGTAAGAAAAAATGTCTGAGTGTGTTATGGCGTGCTTGGATATGGAGGGATGTGTTTAAGCGATTGTCACTCAGCTCACGGAATTGTGTAGCGTTCCGGAGTTCCGCTGACGTTCACAGTTCTCTTCCAGATCTCGGTAAGGTCGACACACCAGCACGTTCCTCCCGACGAAGGATGTAGCGGATAAAGACGTGTGCCGAAGGTGAAGATGAAGAGGGTGGTGTAAAACAGGAGTAGGGATAGACGGGTGTAAGATGTAACCAGACGAGATGAGACGAGACCTGCAAGATAACAATTGTCTTAGATCTTGCACTAATGGTGGCACATCACTAATTCCACACCCATCACACGTTCTAAACACACTTTACAATGCACTAGCTTGCTCTATCATTTACAATTGATTTCCTTCAAAAATCGCTTTACGATGAAGCTCATCAACAAAGAAGGAAAAAATGTATACGAATATTCCAATCTGCCTTGACTGAGTTATTCGCCAAGGCTTAGTGTTTGATGAATTACAATTATATTTAATCCTTGAATGGATTAATCAAATGGCGTTAATCTTCATATTATACGGATCACTTAGATACCACGAAAATGCTTCGTTCATAACTTGAACTCGTTTACGATTCTTTAAATAATAAATCTGCATTCACACAAAATAATCACATCTTCTAAATAGGTTGCATACAACGGTGAGCTGAAATAGAATTTACATAATATGGATTAGTACATGGCAACACGATATGATGAGAGCAAACAGATGAAGATGACAGCTCTACGATCAATCATACGTGTTGACCGGTAAAACCTGAAATATTAATTCAGAGCATATTAAATGATCGCGCGCACAAAATATTATTGAACTGGTAAATGTGCCTTAATGCGATTACATTGAAATAGATTTTGTTGCTCTATACGAAAAAAATGATTTCGATCCATTTACCTCAACACAGCCTTAGTGCCCACAGTTTTCGACTCGCCCACGGAACGATGGGACTCGTTCAGACTCTCCCCGAAAAAGTTGCGGGTGGCTGTCGAATGCTCTGTGTGCCCCTTCAGTCCGGCCTAGACTGATGTCTTCAAAGGTTACTTGCTCTTCAGATAATCAGACCTTTTCTACGGAGCCAATTCCACGACCTACTGGCTGTCCAAGTGGTAGGATTCAACGGCTACTATCTACCGCACATGCGCGGACAGAGACACTACTGCCACTTGGACAGTCGTGATTGGTCAGTACGACGGTTTTCGATGCCCTACAATTGTAAACATTTATTATTAATACAAATGCAAGTCTGCATGACGCTTGAAATTATAAACGTACTGCCGTAAAGCAAAACTAACAATTAGTTTTGTCGTTTGGACCATAGAAATATTAATCCAGCGCAGAGCGAATAGACGTCATGTATCGATTGCGTCATTTTCTTAATGAAAATGAACCGAGCTTATGAATGAATGTCACAAATACCCCCCTACTTAGCGAAAAATCCTATTTAAGCAAAACACTAGAAAGGTGACAGTCCATTAATAAGTCAAATACAGGATTAAACAATCAAATTAATGCACAACTCTTTGCATTTCTCAATATATACACATTTGCAGGATTCCGGAGTGCTTTACTCTTCTATAACTGTACTTCTGCTCATGTAGTCTGCACCGACATTATCTTTCCAGCGATGACTCTGATTGTGAAATCATGATCTTGCAGGAGTATTGCCCAACGTAACAGGCGGCCGTTGCAGTCCTTGTTCTTTTTTAGACATTGCAAAGGTTGATGATCTGTTTCTAGTATAAAGTTCGTACCGTAGAGATACGGCTCAAACTTTTTGACTGCCCACACAACGCCAAGCATTCTTTCTCCACTGTGCGTAGTTCCTTTCGGGCTTGTTGAGCTTTTTACTGGCGTAAGCCACTGGCTGTAGCATTCCGTCATGCTCTTGAAGAAGAACTGCTCCCAGTCCTAGATCGCTGGCGTCTGTGCGTAGCACATAGGGCTTTTCCCTGTCTGGCAATCGCATGATAGGTGCGCTGACGAGTTGTTCTTCAGCGTCCTCATGGCTTTTTCACATGCCTCCGACCATACAATCTTCTCCGGCTGGTCTTCTTTGTCAGATCTGTCAATGGAACAGCAATCATGGCGAAGTTCGAACAAATTTCCGATAGTATCCTCCCAAAACCCAGGAATGACCTGAGCTCTTTCTTGGTCTTCGGTCTTTCGGCCTTCTCAAGCTTTTCTAGCTTGTCCGCCTCTGGCCTGACCTGACCTCGTCCAACCTGATGTCCTAGGAATGGTATTTCATGGAATCCAAAAAAGCATTTGGATGGTTTCGCAGTGAGCCCTGCCCCTTGCAGTCTCTTAAGTACGGCTTTGATTGCCTCAACATGTTTCCCCAAGTCTCAGAAGCGATTAAAATATCATCAATAAAGTTGTGGACATCTTTGATTTCATGTCACTCAATAATTTCCTCATCATCCTTGTGAACACGGCACTTGCGTTCCTCATGCCAAAGGCATAACGTCTCCACTGATACTGTCCCTTGGGGGTACTAAAAGCTGTCTTGGCTTTCTTTTCGTTCATTTGAATCTGCCAGAACCCCTTCGACAGATCAATTTTGGAAAAGTATTTCGCTTTTTCCCGATCTTTGCAAAGATCGTTTCGATGTCTGGTAGTGGCTCTGCGTCGAATTCTGTCATGAGATTCAGTCTCCTGTAATCGATACAGAACCTGACTGTCGAGTCTTTCTTCTTAACCAATACAATGGGCGCATTGTATGGAGATATGGCTGGTTCTATCACTCCCATGGCTAGCATTTGATCAACCTCTTTTTCAACCGTTTCTATTTGAGAGTGTGGCACCGGTACTGATGTACCTTCACTGGTTGTTGTGATGCCAGTCTCAATTCGCAGGTAACTAGATTGGTTTCGCCTGGCAAATCGGTGATGATTTCGTCAATGACGACAAACAATGTCTTCCAGCTCTGTCCTCTGTCGCTGGATAGCTGTGTCCATACACGACATTGCTGGAGTCCTCGGTTCTCTTCAAAGGTATGAGTGGTATATGGTCAGTCAGATACTCTTCATGATCTTCCTCCTGCATGACAACTGCGACGTACTCCTGTTGTTTCAATCCTTCTCTTTCAAGTACTCTTTGAGGAGATTGATGTGATATGTCTTCTCCTTGCCGTTGATCTCAATCTTGTAATCAACTGGATTGACTCTTCTGGAAATGGTGTACGGTCCTTTCCATGTATAACTGGAGCTTGTTATGTTTCTGTGGAAGTAGCACTAATACTTTGTTCCCAGGAATGAGATGTCTCATCTTCGTTTTCCCTGTTGTAGTGCTTCGCTTGTCGTCCGGCAGCCTTGTCCAGATTGTCACGAGCTATCTTGCATGTTTCTTCGATCCTCTCCTTCAGATCGATGACATATTCCGCCGTTGTTCTGACGTCTGTCTCCAGCTCCTCGTCTGTCCATATTTGTTTTAAGACCTGCATTGGTCCACGCACGTGTCTCCCATATAATAGTTCAAATGGTGAGAACTTGAGTGATTCTGTGGCGCTTCCCTGTAAGCGAATAATACTGCAGGAAGAAATCTGTCCCACTCTTGGGTTGATCCAAACAAAGTTTCTTCAACATGACCTTCAACGTGCCATTAAATCTTCCACGAGTCCGTTGGTCTGAGCGTGGTATGGCGTTGTGGTGATACCTTTAATGTTCAAGAGTCTGTTGACCTCTTGCATCGTCCCAGAAAGAAATTGACTACCTCTGTCCGTGAGAATTTGTGTTGGTATTCCCACTCGCGTCCAGATTTCCCACAAAGCTTCAGCCACTGCTCTGTGTTGATGTTACGGAGTGCTGTTGCCTCTGCGTAGCGCGTAGCATAATCGATGACGGTGAGAATGTATCTCTTCCCTGATGATGACATGGGTTGATGGGTCCGATGATGTCCACTGCGACACGATGGAACGGTATTTCGATCAGCGGCATCCGCTGAACTGGCGCTTTCCTAATACTATTTCTGCCGATACATCTCTGACACGTATCGCATGACGCACAATATCTTTGACGTCACCTTCCACTCCTGGCCAAAAGAAATCATGTAGCAGACGCTCTTTCGTACGCCTTACACCGAGGTGTCCAGACATAGGTATGTCATGAGCTACTTGTAGTACGTTAGATCTCAGTTTCCTGGGTACCACAACTTGGGTATGCTGCGTCGTTGGTGTACGCACCTTCCTGTATAGTATTCCCTTCTTGATCATAAATGATGTTTCAACACCTGTTTTGCTGGTACGTGCGTTGTCTGATTTACGGCCAACTCAAACAACTTCTTGAGTGATGGGTCTTTAGTCGTTCTTCTTTCAATTCTGCAGGAGATACAATGCTGCAAGTTGCTTCTTTGATCTTGAGCGGTTTCATCTGCCTGCCGGAAACTGCTGCCGCTTGGATTGGATAAACGGGCACATTAATGATCCCTCCTCTTTCTTGCTTGCGGGTATTTCCGATCAATACTGGGCAAACGGTTTTTTCATAACGAGTACTTCAGTCTGTCCGAAAAGTAGGTGTCTCCATATGTACACTCGCCACAGGAAGATTTTGTTTGACTGATGACGATGCCAGTGATACCTCTTTTTTTTGACCTGTGTAACAATGTTCTGGAACTAAGTCCTTCCTCACGATCGTCATGGTAGAGCCTGTATCTCTCACAGCATCCACCGTTTCTCCTTCGACTTCTACCGTGCAATAGGATTGAACTCGATCCCTTTACAACTATCACACAACTGTTGATCATCTTTTAGTTGACACTGTGCAGCCGCTGTCGTAGTGCACATCGCTGTGTCATTTTTCTTTTGTGTACAATCCCTCTGGTGATGTGGTCCTCCACATCTGTAACATTTTAACTGAAGCGATAATTTCTCCTGTCGTTGCCTCCCCTGTCAGGTACAGATCCCCTTGGTTTATCCTCCTCCGAGCTTCCTTGTGTGGACCTCTGTTATCACTCCCATGACCATACCTACGATGATCAGGTTTAACTCTCACGATAACTCCTCTCCACAAGTCTCGTCTGTTCGAATAGATCTGCTGCTGCAACAGCTTCCTTTCCAGTCTGTGGATCTCTCTCCCTGACAAATCTCGCCTGATCAAAAGGCAATGCTTCCAGAAACTTCTCTAGATTAACATTTCTTTTAAATCCTTTTCTGTCCTGTTGGACAAATTCAACCACCTCTCTAGCCACATAGACAAACGATCCCATAGTGACAATGACGTATCAGTGCTCTCTTTGCGTGCTGTACGAAACTTCTGTCTGTAATGACCAGCACTCAGTTGATACTTATGCAAAAGTGCCTGTTTGATGAGGTTATAGTCCGCCGACTCTGCCGCGGGTAGTTTTTACATACGCTTCCCTAGCTCTGCCCTTGAGTAATGGAGCTAACCTGGCACCCCATTCCTCCTCGTTCCATCCATTAATGACTGCCACCTTCTCAAATTGAGTTAAATATGACTCAAGTCGTCCTTGTCTTCTAAATAAGGTAACTTGACCTTAGCCGACACTACAGTCTGAAGAATGGATTGGGCGCTAGCACTTGGTTGAGCATCACCACTGCTTCCTGCTTAACTCTAGCTAACTCTAGCTGTAATTGTCTCTCGGCCTCTCTTTCTTCTCGATCTCTTTCCTCCTTTCTTTCTTCTCGATCTCTTTCTTCCTTCTCTCGTTCTCTTTCCTCACATTCCTTTCTTTCTTCTCTTTCTTCACGTCCTTCTTCTCGATGTAAAGAGCAAGTTCTGCTCCTTTTAGGCCTAACTCTAGTGCCTCAGCTTTCCATTCTCGGAACTGCGCACTAGTCTGAATTTGTGAGACTGATTCCGTCAGTGGCAGATGCCTGACGTCGGACTTTCCTGTCGGCATGTTGCCTACCACTGCAAGTCATGATGTCCTAACAAATTTAACAGTACAAATAACGCGGAAACCGAATACCGTCACGCGTTAGTGCCAAATAATATTGACACACGTTCCAAAACACAAAGTGCAAGGAAACAACTTCCACCACGACTGGGAAACACACTACACAACCCCGTGTAGTAAAAATGGGGATAACAACACTCGAAACCCCAAACACGTGTATTCAAAACACGTCAACAAACCAAACCACGGTTTGCACACACAGCTACGGAACGAACGTACTAACTGACGAACGGACGTGCTGAAAAAATATATCTCCAATATGTACGTACGAAAACAATACGGCGCCCGCAAAATAGCCCGTGGTGCCACGTCGCACCCACGTTAATAGCTTACGTTGAAATGCCGCTTTAGAGTATCAATACTTACTCTAATCACTGTGTCCCAATCCGACACAAAACAACACACTGCACAACACCAATGCAGTAAAGTCAAGATTGCACTCACCTGGCAACTTGAATCAAATCTTCTTCACAACAGATCTAGTAAAATAGATCTAATAAGAAGTTAAATTGGTCGTGTAAATATGACGTGAATTGGCCAAGGTCGTTACTTTCTCTGTTCTGTGTTGAGGCCTTTTTCTAAAAATTAGGGAAATAAAGAACAAATAGCGTCGCGACTAACGAAATGAATACAAATGATTTATGAACAAAAAAAAATGTGAAATTTAAATTTTTCTATTTATATGTTTAGATGGTCAACCACATATAATAGATCATAGAGCACAACCGCCCAACCTCCCACTGGAAAAAGAGTGAAGGTTGCGGTCTACAAACCTTGCCTGCGTCACTGACCTCCAGGTACTTATCAGATCGAAAGATCCCCGGGACGAGCCCCCAAATAATATGTGACGTTTTTAATAAACCCCATTCATAAAATGAATGGTTGAATTCTCAGGCAAGAACGATAGACCGAAGTAGGAAATCAAGCTTTCGTCCACAACCCTTCACTTTCTTTCCACAGATGTAATCAAGAGGTTGATCTTTGATTCAACAACTGAATTTAATTAAGTATGAATAAAGATGATGATGATCTGCGGTGAATATGTCGTATGGTGCTATTGTATGTTGATGTTCCGTTGATGCCTATGAAATGAGTTACATATAAAGAAATAAATCATGCACAACACCAAAACGACAAAGTCTCTGTCCTTCTTCCCTTCACTTCTTGCAGTAGCACGAATATAGACTGTCGCTCGTGCTACAAAATATCTTCCGGAGGATACACACAAAAGAAATGTAGTCATGCACAAGATGATATATATGTAAAGAAAAAATGTCTGAGTGTGTTATGGCGTGCTTGGATATGGGGATGTTTTAAGCGATTGTCACTCAGCTTCACGGAATTGTGTAGCGTTCCGGAGTTCCGCTGACGTTCACAGTTCTCTTCCAGATCTCGGTAAGGTCGACACACCAGCACGTTCCTCCCCGACGAAGGATGTAGCGGATAAAGACGTGTGCCGAAGGTGAAGATGAAGAGGGTGGTGTAAAACAGGAGTAGGATAGACGGGTGTAAGATGTAACCAGACGAGATGAGACGAGACCTGCCAGATAACAATTGTCTTAGATCTTGCACTATGGTGGCACATCACTATTCCACCCATCACAACGTTCTAAACACACTTTACAATTGCACTAGCTTGCTCTATCATTTACAATTGATTTCCTTCAAAAATCGCTTTACGATGAAGCTCATCAACAAAGAAGGAAAAATGTATACAATATTCCAATCTGCCTTGACTGAGTTATTCGCCAAGGCTTAGTGTTTGATGAATTACAATTAATATTAATCCTTGAATGGATTAAATCAAATGGCGTTAATCTTCATATTATACGGATCACTTAGATCCACGAAAATGCTTCGTTCATAACTTGAACTCGTTTACGATTCTTTAAATAATAAATCTGCATTCACACAAATATCACATCTTCTAAATATGGTTCATACAACGGTGAGCTGAAATAGAATTTACATAATATGGATTAGTACATGGCAACACGATATGATGAGAGCAAACAGATGAAGATGACAGCTCTACGATCAATCATACGTGTTGACCGGTAAACCTGAAATATTTAATTCAGAGCATATTAAATGATGCGCGCGCACAAAAATATTATTGAACTGGTAAATGTGCCTTAATGCGATTACATTGAAATAGATTTTTGTTGCTCTATACGAAAAAAAATGATTTCGATCCATTTACCTCAACACAGTCTGTTAGTGCCCACAGTTTTCGACTCGCCCACGGAACGATGAGACTCGTTCAGACTCTCCCCGAAAAAAGTTGCGGGTGCTGTCGAATGCCTGTGGTGCCCCTTCAGTCCCGGCCTAGACTGATGTCTTCAAAAGGTTACTTGCTCTTCAGATAATCAGACCTTTTCTACGAGCCAATATCCACGACCTACTGGCTGTTAAAGATGGCAGGGTCAACGGCTACTATCTACCGCACATGCGCGGACAGAGACACACTGCCACTTGGACAGTCGTGATTGGTCAGTACGAAAGGTTTTTCGATGCCCTACAATTGTAAATCATTTTATTATTAATACAAATGCAAGTCTGCATGACGCTTGAAATTATAAACGTACTGCCGTAAAAGCAAAAACTAACAATTAGTTTTGTCGTTTGACATAGAAATATTAATCCAGCGCAGAGCGAATAGACGTCATGTATCGATTGCGTCATTTTCTTAATGAAAATGAACCGAGCTTATGAATGAATGTCACAATATGACCTTCTGGCCTCAAATGCAAACCTGGTGAAGTGGGGAAAACAGACGATCCTGCATGCCCCCCTCTGCCATGAAAAACAAACAGTGGAGCATGTTCTAAGCTCAAGTAAAGTACCCTGGCTCAAGGAAGGTACACATGGAGGCACAACCAAGTGCTCCAAAGAGATTGTACAAGTAGTCTGGCTAGTACCAACACCACAAAGGGAGCATCAGGACTCCAAAAGCACCCGCAACATTCTCACGGCAGGAGGCAGCAAATCATGGCCAAGAACAACAGTGCCACTCGAAACATGCAGGCAGAGTCTGCTGGATGGGGCAGATGACTGGGAGTGCACTGCAGACCTCCCAGAATGGAAGAGTCACCTAGAGATCATCAGCAAGAGTGGCATGAGACCAGACATAGTAGTCCACTCTAAGTCAACCAAGCAGCTGATCATGATCGAGCTCACGGTGCCATATGAGAACAGAATGGAGGCAGCTCAAATCTACAAGACTGAAAAGTATGCTGATCTGGCAAACAGCCTGAGGAGAGAAGGCTATCAGGTCAAAGCCTCACTGCAGAAATTGGAGCTAGGGGATTTGTAGGAACGTCCTGCATACAGCCTCATGAAACAGCTCTCAGTTGCAGGAAGGAAAAACCCAGAGCCCTGAAAGCAATGGCAGAAGCGGCAGAGAGGTGTTCAAGCTGACTGGTCAAGGAGGAACAAAAGTGAACTTCATAAGGCTTTAATTTCCCAACAAATATTAGGTGTCCCCTGTGGCTCAGTGGTTAAAGGGCGCGAGTCATTAAGTAGAAAATGAGCATGTCCAGAGGGTCATGGGTTCGAATCCCAGCCATGGCTCGTCCCAAGATGGGGGGGGGGGGGGGGGAAGGGGGGGGGGCAGGCAGAGGGACATCCGGAGTCATGAACCGGGTGTGGCCCAACCCCCCAGAGTGTCCCGGAGATAAGGGCCGAAACACTTGCTTGAAGGGGGCTTCTCTTCTGAGGACTCTCTGCTGCCACGCTCTCCACGAGTTTCTTTCTACCATCACTTTTTCGTGTTGATAAGATTTTGAGAATGTGATGAGTCAAACGGCACACAGGGACAAAAATGACCGTTAGAAATGAAACAGAATAATTCGTACATACAATGTACTCTTTGTGAGTCTCGAACAAGTTAGTGTTCCGTTCTTGGGTGTGTGTGTGTGTGTGTGTGTGTGTGTGTGTGTTCATGTGCACGTCCTGAAACATGTTTAGCGAACGAGTATGTTCAGGTAGTGTGTGTGTGCATGTGTGTGTGTGTGTGTGTGTGTGTGTGTGTGGTGTGCGTGCGTGCGTGCGTGCGCGCGCGCGTACGTGTGTGTGTGTGTGTGCGCGCGCGCGCGTGTGTGTTGTGTGTGTGTGTGTGTGGGTGTGTGTGAGTGTGTGTGTGTGCGCGTGTACTTGTTTTCGTGTCGTGCACGTGGACGTGCGTGCGGACGAGCATGCTGGTGGATGTCATTAAAGGCTCGGTCAGTTGAAAGAAAGGGTCCAAGACAAGTCAGCTGGAAACGAGCACGGTGCCCGGTGTAACAGCCCATTCTTACCCCTCCTCTGGAGACTTACCCCGGGGTAAGTCTGGGTTAGCCTGCTTTTACCCCGATGTCATTCCAGGACTAGCTGGAACCTACCCCCCCGCCCCCCCTATTTGGAACTGACCCCCCCCCCCCCCTCAGTCATCTACATTGTACAAGGTACACAGGCACTCACGAGACACTAATTAGCTGTAAAAATAGTTGAAATCTTTGATATACATTAAAGTGACCAATGGTCAGTGACACTGACCACTGGTTGTCTGCATTGCACAAGGTATACAAACACTCATGAGACACTGATTAACTGTAAAATAGTCGAAATATCTTATTTACGTCATAGTGACCAGTGGTCAGTGGCACTGACCACCAGTCGTCTGCATATGTGCAAGGTACACAGTACTCGGTGTCACGTCGCCGAGGGAGATGGCAAACACCAAGTCAGGGGCTCCACTCCGCGTTCACACTCCAACGATCAGGCCCACATTCAACCTTCATCCACAAGCCCAAACACTCAACTATGATTCACCCCTAACCACACTCACACCAAATGTAACACAAACTAACTAAATTTATTAATCACATCACAACATGCGCTCCACAAGAAAACAACAACCAATGATTTGCTAAAACCAAACAGCGCACAAAATTACATTAACAAGGCCACGCGTACGCTATAGACACACACACACTGCCGACCGCTCTGCTTCCTTCTCTGTGTACAAAAACCTGTGAATGCACACAACAATCAATATCAGCCAAATGATTTCAAAAATGTATGCACACCACAACAACAGGGTATTCAAATCATTCCAACATGCAGCAAAGCACGAATCACAATAACTCAGAATTTCAGACAAGCAAAATCATCACCAACTATGGTTCATTACTAATGTAGTTCCTCCAACGAAGGTGAAACCAAAAGTCCAAAGCGATGAAAGCTTTCCGACGTGTTCTGTTCAAAAGTTCATGGAGCTCACAACGCCAAGACGATGGAGCACAATCAAAACTAAGCAGATGAACAAAAAAAACTAACATGAGTGTCCACAGGTATGTTGGCGGAGGCGAATATGAGTCGAGCCTTCAACAAAGAAGTTCATTCACATTCCTTTGTCACGTTGATTCCTCGTTCTCTACAGTCTCTCCGCTTTCCACTCGATGACACATTCTATTCTCCGCATTCACCACTCTCCACTACTTACCATCGGTCCATTCACCCGCTCCCTAGTCAGGAAGCCCAAGACCAAAGTCCGTTGCTAAAACGAGGAGTCAATGGAGTCACTCCTTCCACGCCGCTCCTGTCCTTCAGACAACAGACGTCACCCAACCGTCAGTCGGCCACCAGCTTGACAACGGCCACTCTCACCAGCTCAGTGCGGAAGGGGACCACGGCACAGCAACTAATCAGGTTCTGAAACCCGAGACGGACCCACGACCAGGCGCACAGAAAAACTGTTGAAACGCCCACGAAATTGGGGGACAATAATGTCCACGCCACAACTCCACCACTGTGGGGGAACAGGAGCTCCAAGCCAAGCACAGCATACGTCGTGTGAGGGAAACTTCTAGTCTCCACTGACTCGTCACACACAAGTGACCTCCCCTGTCTACCTGAACTCAGTTCAGGCCACGTCAAAATTCAAACCGGTTTGTTGGACTCTGGAACGAAGTATCTAAGGAAGACACACGCACGCTTGCATGCAACTAAAAATAACATGCACAGGCACACAACTTCCAAACACAATGTTTTCTTTTAAGCCTAGCTATCACACACGTTCCTAAAATAAACAGTCGGAGGAGCAAATCTAACCCTGTATCGTGACAAACCCCCCTTCCAGATGAAACCTGGAGGTTACATTAACAACCAGGAACAGTACAGGTATAGATTTGCAGAACGTCTCACTCGACTTCGATACGACTCAGATAGTCAGCTCCAACATTCTCCTTGCCTGGGATGGCCTCCACAACAAAAGAAAACGGCTGCATCTGGAGGGACCATCTCATGACACGCTTGTTGGTCGCTTTCATGGTTTGCAGATACTGTAGTGGCTGATGGTCACTCTGAACCGTAAACTGTCGGCCATACAGATAGGGACTGAACTTGCCTATTCCCCAAACCATAGCGAGACACTCCTTCTCCACGTTGAATAGTTTTGCTCTGCTGGCAAAAGCTTCTTGCTAACGCGAACTACCACTCTCTTCGCAACAGCGTCTCTAGCACGCTGCAACGTGGCATCCTTCTCTTGCAGTTCTCACAGCTGTTTTGGACTAACGTTGAGACCTTCAACACTTTCGATGTCGAGAACAGTGTAGATTCCTCAGCCGCCTTTTGCGCTCGGGTCTGAACTACTCCCAACGGTTTTGGACGACGGAAACAAAGGTACTGCTAAGAGTTCTCCGTTCATCCCGTCACCTGGTTCCCAAGGATCACTTCACAACGCAAATGACGCAAGCACGGCCACGACAAACTTTCCTTGCACAAGCGGGGTGTCCACACAAATAATGCCAAGGGGTAGGTTCCCACACATGAACGATCAGCCATTTCCAGTTGAATATTTCCCGGAAGGTACTGGTCCGCAGCCACAAGGTCTTCTCTAACGCAACAAACTTCCGCTCCTGTGTCTCTAAGAGCTGTCACCTCCTTGCCGTTCACAGTCGCGGGAAAGTATGGTGAATAAGCAGCCACAAGTTTCTCTGTCCAAGCCTCCTTCTCTGGCGAGCGTATAAATCTCACAGAAGATCGGCACTGCCTGGCAGTATGACCTGGTTTCCCACACCTGTAGCACCGAAAATCCGCAAACTTCCCCGGAGTGTTAGACGAGGACGACGAGGGAGCCTTGGAAGTCACACGGTTGTCTGCTGGTTTGACCGAGTTCCCTGCAGTTGCAGCAGTTGGCTTTGTTAGTCCCGTTTCCAATGTCCTTCCTCTATTGGCTGACTGACCCTCTGGTCGGACTTTCTTGAACTGACTCGGAGCACAAATGGTAGGATTGTGCACTCTTGCCTCTCGCCTAACTTCGACATAGTCAAAAGCAAGCTGTGCGGCTTCCTCCACATTTCGCGGTTTCTTCTCGCGACGTAGTAAGCTAGGTCGGCACTGAGAGTTGACAAAAACTGTTCTCTCAAGAACAAATCACACAACGCTTTTGGATCTTCTGAGTACACCTCTGCCAGCTTCAACCACAGATGAAGTTCTCTTTCAGTCGCTCAAAAACTGGGTGAAATCCTCGTCAACTCTTTCCGCATTTCCCTAAACTTCCTCCGGTAAAACTCTGGAGTCCTACGAAATTCTCTTAGAAGAGCGGTCTTGAGTCGTGATAGCTGAGTGGTGTTTCGCCGTGATCAATAAGCAGAAACGCTTTCCTCGCTTTTCCATGCAACAACGGAGACAATCTCGCAGCCCAAACGCCCTCTGGCCACTCATGCGCAACGGCTATACTTTCAAAATGTCGCAAAAATGCCTCAATATCGTCTCCATCGTCGAATCGGGCAACCGCACACGGTACGAATCAGGCGTCTTTGGTTTGGGCCAACTTCGCTAACTCCCTTTGAAAGATCTCAGCGTCTTCAGCCCTTTCCTTTCCGAGCTCTCCAACTCTGCTTGGCGCAACTGGATCTCATCTTGTCTCAACTTCAGCTCCTCCCCTCTAATCTGCTCCTGAGCTCCATTTCTTCCTTCCTAAGCCTCCCTTGTTGCTTAAGCTCTTCCTTCCTCAATTCCAACTCTTCCTTCCTCAAATCCTCCTGGCGATCCGACTCTTCCTTCCTCAATTTCTCCTGGCGATCCGACTCTTCCTTCCTCAATTTCTCCTGGCGATCCAACTCTTCCTTCCTTAATTTCTCCTGGCGATCCAACTCTTCCTTCCTAAGCCTCTCTTGTTGATTAAGCGCTTCCTTCCGCAAATCGAGTTCCTCTTGTCGCAAGCGCATCTTCCTTATTTCCTTCAGCTCCGCCTGAACAAAAGCCACCAACTCGGGGCCTATCAGTCCAAGAGCTATCCCGTTCTTGCGCAACCGTAACACCTCCGGATCCACCGTAACCTCGGTGTTGGTACCCATCGGAGAACGTTCTTGCTCAACACGTAGAGGTTTCTCCTCGACAGTTAACTTGACAGCATCCATCCTTTCTTCCTCTGAAGACTCTGAGTCTGGAACCACCCGGCCTGAACGTAGATGTTTCTTATCCTCGATGGACATACCGCTCACAGTCGATTATCGCGAAAACCCAGTTCACGAACAGCGTCAATTTTTTACTCTACCTAACACCTTTCACACACACACTCATACAAAACCCTAACTACTGACCTACAAATTTTTTGAACTAAACAAAACTCTGAACGCTAAGATGAATCGGGACCTAACTGAGCGCCTGAGGCGGATCCTCCCTCAAGCTATCAGGTCTGGACTCGGCTGAACTCAGTCGAGCTCTGAATCCGGACTCCCGCGGCTCAGAGCCCCAGGCCCCTCCAACCTCCCACGTTCAAACAAACACACAACAGGACACAAAGATGCAAACCAAAACAAGGATGTCCTAACCCTATCACACACCAGTCATACACACGAAATGAAACTCCCGAACCTACTGTTCAGCCATCATCCCACCGCTGCCACCAATTTGTCACGTCGCCGAGGAGATGGCAAACACCAAGTCAGGGGTTCCACTCCGCGTTCACACTCCAACGATCAGGCCCACATTCAACCTTCATCCACAAGCCCAAACACTCAACTATGATTCACCCCAACCACACTCACACCAAATGTAACACAAACTAACTAAATTTATTAATCACATCACAACATGCGCTCCACAAGAAAACAACAACCAATGATTTGCTAAAACCAAACAGCGCACAAAATTACATTAACAAGGCCACGCGTACGCTATAGACACACACACACTGCTGACCGCTCTGCTTCCTTCTCTGTGTACAAAACCTGTGAATGCACACAACAATCAATATCAGCCAAATGATTTCAAAAATGTATGCACACCACAACAACAGGGTATTCAAATCATTCCAACATGCAGCAAAGCACGAATCACAATAACTCAGAATTTCAGACAAGCAAAATCATCACCAACTATGGTTCATTACTAATGTAGTTCCTCCAACGAAGGTGAAACCAAAAGTCCAAAGCGATGAAAGCTTTCCGACGTGTTCTGTTCAAAAGTTCATGGAGCTCACAACGCCAAGACGATGGAGCACAATCAAAACTAAGCAGATGAACAAAAAAAACTAACATGAGTGTCCACAGGTATGTTGGCGAGGCGAAATATGAGTCGAGCCTATCAACAAAGAAGTTCATTCACATTCCTTTGTCACGTTGATTCCTCGTTCTCTACAGTCTCTCCGCTTTCCACTCGATGACACATTCATTCTCCGCATTCATCCACTCTCCACTACTTACATTGGTCCATTCACCCGCTCCCTAGTCAGGAAGCCCAAGACCAGAAGTCCGTTGCTAAAACGAGGAGTCAATGGAGTCACTCCTTCCACGCCGCTCCTGTCCTTCAGACAACAGACGTCACCCAACCGTCAGTCGGCCACCAGCTTGACAACGGCCACTCTCACCAGCTCAGGTGCGGAAGGGGACCACGGCACAGCAACTAATCAGGTTCTGAAACCCGAGACGGACCCACGACCAGGCGCACAGAAAAACTGTTGAAACGCCCACGAAATTGGGGGACAATAATGTCCACGCCACAACTCCACCACTGTGGGGAACAGGAGCTCCAAGCCAAGCACAGCATACGTCGTGTGAGGGAAACTTCTAGTCTCCACTGACTCGTCACACACAAGTGACCTCCCCTGTCTGCCTGAACTCAGTTCAGGCCACGTCAAAATTCAAACCGGTTTGTTGGACTCTGGGAACGAAGTATCTAAGGAAGACACACGCACGCTTGCATGCAACTAAAAATAACATGCACAGCACACAACTTCCAAACACAATGTTTTCTTTTAAGCCTAGCTATCACACACGTTCCTAAAATAAACAGTCGGAGGAGCAAATCTAACCCTGTATCGTGACACTCGGAGACTATAATAGCTGTGAAATAGTTAGTCTCCGATTTACGTCATAATGACCAGTAGTCAGTGGCACTGACCACAAGTAATCTACATTGTACAAGGTACACAAGCACTCAGGAAACACTAATTAGCTGTTAAATAGTTAAAATTCACGATTTACGTCAAAATGACCAGTGGTCAGTGCACTGACCACTAGTCATCGCATGTACAAACTAAGGTGCACAGGTACTCAGAACTAAATAGCTGAAAATAGTTAAAAGAGGCAAACCGGGATGAAGCAACAA
>CM031616.1:3460597-3480870 GCA_018398815.1 Conus ventricosus
GGCATGAAAAAATTTCTCGGAGACTTGCAGTTTCTTTCTTTCACAATAGGAGAATCCGGAATGGCTGTCAGCAGCTAAGACTGCACTGTAGAAAGGAGAGAAGTTTGGTAGCCATTGACGCAGAGGAACCCAATGCTCCTCTCTTTCTGGAACTTGAAAAATCAATCGTAGGGGACATTTCTGACAACTTTTCCTGGAGTCTGCGGTTTGTGTTTCTATCTGATATCAATACAAGTCCCAAAGGTCTACCAGAACATGGTTTTTAAAGTGTGTGGTACATAGTATGGACTGCACCATAGAGTTTCTTCACCTGGTAAAGGGTTACTAGAGCGTCTAAAAAGAATGGTTTGTGTGGTCGTGCAGAACTACCTTACCGTGCGGGCTGGATTCAAATTGATCTCTAATGCACCAGTCCTGTCAACTGCATGGTTACCTGCAGTAGTACTAATGTGGGGACACAAAAAGAAACGATTTCTCCGTCCTGGTTGATCCTGGTGGCCCTCCTGACAGTCTGTCTTCAGGCTGGCCTTCAGGCTGCGTGTTTCATGAATGTTTCTGACGATCGTTTTGGTGTTAACAGACTCCGGCCGTCGCTGCAGGGATGTAATTAAAGACCCCTTGTTCTAGGGCTGCAGACTCATTCGGCCGAGCGCACAAAAGGCAGCACACCAAACATTGATACGCCAAGACTTGCTCAAGGAGCCGAGTATTTATAGACTGGTACAATTAGATTGTTTTGAGAATTTGTATTGTGTCTGAAAGTCGATTCTCTTCGTTTCTTTTCATATGGCCATCAAAGTACAAGCCATGTGGTTCCAAGCAGATAGATTTATTTTAAAGAAAATAGGGCAAATTTGGGGAAACCACCTGGCGCGAAGATGGGGTCACGGGTGAGTGCAGAGGCCTGAAATGTGAGTTTCGCTAAGATACAGTTCCAACAGACCCAGCGGTGGGACGCAACAACGTAACGGAACTGCCTTCTTATAACTGTGTAGGCCTAGCAGACTGGACACTGGTGGAACTAGGCCTTATTGGCTGTGGGTACAAGCGGTGTTCTAACCATGGTGGAACTAGGCCTTATTGGCTGTGGGTACAAGCGGTGTTCTAACCACTGGTGGAACTAGGCCTTATTGGCTGTGGGTACAAGCGGTGTTCTAACCACTGGTGGAACTAGGCCTTATTGGCTGTGGGTACAAGCGGTGTTCTAACCACGAGCTAGTCCTCCTTACTAGTGGAGCGGTATCCAGGTTTACCAAGTCATGGGATTATTTGATATATTGAAAGCAAACACACACACACACACACACACACACACCACACACACACACGCACGCACGCACGCACGCACGCACGCACGCACGCACGCACGCACGCACGCACACACACACACACACACACATACACAAAACCTTCAGATTCATAAGTATTTACATGACTATAGTTAAGTAAACTGTTAAAACTATGCAGTAAGAGGAAAACACCAAGAACAAGAAAGAATGAAACGAAGGCTGGAAAGAAGGCTGGAAGACAAGAGAGGAGAGAGGCGGTTGAGTTTCTCTCTCTCTCTCTCTCTCTCTCTCTCTTCTCTCTCTCTCTCTCTCTCTCTCTCTCTCTCTCTCTCGCACACATACACACCCATACAGAGAGAGAGGAGAGAGAGAGAGAGAGAGGAGAGGATGAGAGAGAGAGAGAGGAGAGAGAGAAGAGAGAGAGAGAGAAGAGGAGAGAGAGAGAGAGAGAGCACTGCGAAAGGGTGGGTGTGTGAAATAGAAGTCAAATTTCTTCCTATTCCCCATTACGGTGCGGTGTTAAGTTTAAAGTGGTGTGCGCGCGCGCGCGCGTGTGTGTGTGTGCATGCGTGCGTGCGAGCGTGCGAGTGAGTGAGTGAGTGAGTGAGTGAGTGAGTGAGTGAGTGAGTGAGTGTGTGTGTGGTATAGGCACTCCACATATCTCACACATGATTAAAGTTCAAAGAAGGCGCTTTTTTTTGTCGGCTCCAGCTCTGTGTCTAGCGGACCGCAGGTAAACCCCATCAGAGTGATACGAAACTATGGTTATTCTGACGGACCGCAGGTAAACCCCCATCAGAGTGATACGAACATATGGTTATTCTGACGGACCACAGGTAAACCCCCTCAGAGTGATACGAACACATGGTTATTCTGAAGGACCGCAGGTAAACCCCATCAGAGTGATACGAACACATGGTTATTCTGAGGGACCGCAGGTAAACGCCCATCAGAGTGATACGAACACATGGTTATTCTGAGGGACCGCAGGTAAACCCCATCAGAGTGATACGAACACATGGTTATTCTGACGGACAAAATACCAAATAATAGCATGGCATAAGCTTACTCTGGCTCTGCCCATTTTGTTCCCCATTTTTCTTTTTGTTCATATTTCTGCTTTTTTTTTCCAGAGCATGTCACGGAGAAGGTAAAAATGTTCTGCATTTATTGTTTTGTTTTGCTTTGTTTTGTTTTTCTTTTGTTTGTTTTTACCTTGTGTATTGACGTCAATCAAATTCATCGCGGGCCAGGTTTGCAAATCCTATCTAAGTGCCATATGCCATTGCTCTGGAAGGCTGCTTCCATTGAATGACATCAGATATGCATTAATATCACGGATTAACACTTACTTCTTTAAAAAAAAAAGGGAAGAAGTGTGTAGCAGCACATAGCATTTAAGCGCGTGCAAGCACACTCACGCACACACACACACACCACACACACACACACACACACAACACACACACACACACACTCGCATGCACGCACGCACACACACAATGGCATGGGGATGTTTGTGCTGCTCTCCTGGTGTGACCATGGAGACTTTGTCATTGCCTACTGTAGGCACAGTTGTCACAACAAGCATTCAGACAAACGTGTAGGTATCAGGGCGGTGGGAGAGGTGGGAGCGAAACTGGTGGCCATGGTTACCTGCTACTTCTGTAGGAGCGCCACCCTGCACGCCCAGCCGATCTTCCTTTCTTCTGCACCATTTCCCGTTTCTCGCCAGGCAGGAGGGCTCGCATTCTCTGGAACGCAAAGCCAAGCCAGTCGACCTCCCTCTGCATTAAAGAAGTGACCATGCGTGATTGTTTTCATTTCCATAGTGGGCTGTCCATTCCCGACGGCTAGCAACAGTAAGAGCAGAATATGGACAGCCGCAAATGTCGTTACAGCGTTGTGCCGGTGTGTGTATTCACTCGGCATTGAGACCAGAGCTTTTCGGTGTCACGGGGTTCAAGGCAGAAGACAACAGAAGCTTTGTCCTTATAAGACGTCGTGTTCTGGGCGAAGACAACAGAAGCTTTGTCCTTATAAGACGTCGTGTTCTGGGCGAAGACAACCTCGATCGGATTCTAAGCCACGCCACGTTTTGCTTCTTCCTCGAATGGAAGAGACCCTGCTGGGCGGCAGAAGCCAGAAGAGCTGTCAGCCATACCTATCCACGTCGGTCTTCTAGAAACTGAGGCATTCTTCGAGAACTCTCTCAAGACCATGCAATATGGGAACCGTCGTCGTCCCACAAGGACTGAGACCATGCACTCTACAACCCAGGCCTTCATAGCCCCAGTCTCTCCCTTCTCCATCTGTATTCCAGGATTACTAACTGTGTACCATCGCCTTTGTTTCAAAAGAAGCCAGTCTCTTCGTTTTGGTCGCGCAAGACATTTGTGCCCTCAGAGCATCTACCATGAACCCTCGACATAGTTCTTGTTGATTTTCCGCCAGTTCGGCTGGGTATTCCAGCTCCATACGCAGCATCCTGGTCGTTTTGGTCGTGATCGCACTTGATTTTAGTCTTGCCCAGGTGCAACACTGCTGTCCTTTGGTATGCACTGCATCTTGGATACCTCGGAAACGCTTCTCACGCCCTTGCATCGACAGCGTGGACGCCTGACCTATCCTTGGCGATTTGGGGAACCTCAAGAACTGGAATGCAGAAATATCATAGTCATGAGATTGGCATCTGATGGCCCTCAAGGCCCAGGTGATAACAAAGGCATGAAATTGGCATTTGATGGCCCTCAAGGCCCAGGTGATAACAAAGGCATGAAATTGGCATTTGATGGCCCTCAAGGCCCAGGTGATAACAAAGGCATGAATTGGCATTTGATGGCCCTCAAGGCCCAGGTGATAACAAAGGCATGAAATTGACATTTGATGGCCTCAAGGCCCAGGTGATAACAAAGGCATGAGATTGGCATCTGATGGCCTCAAGGCCCAGGTGACAATAGGGGCATATGACGTCAGGGGCACCGGGATGGGACGGGGTCAGTCTTTTGCTAGCGGCGAAGATTGTGGGCGCTGTAATGAGTCGGCCGAATGTTCTCGAGCATTTAGGCAAATTAAGGGTAGTTGCTGTTGTTGAGAGCACATTCCTTGGGTCTTCAAGTGTGCGAATTCAGGCATCACCAGGGGGGGATACCCCGAGTCGTATACTGAAGGAGGGAGAGTGCTGGGAAGTGTTTCGCATGTCCGAGGGATAGTGACAAGGAGTTGGCGACCTGCCAGTCCTGGGTAGAGAAGAGTGTCCACTTTGAGCACTGGCTATTCACTGGGCTCTCCCGTGGGCCTGAAAGGAAGGCGATCGTGTCAGGTGACCGTCACGGGTAGGTGACCGTCAGCCTGCCGGCAGAGTACAGCGACCATTCAGTCGCCCCTGTTCTGAGGAATGAAGGGAAGGCTGCGGCCTATCGAGTGGTTTGCGCCTTGTTGTCTATAGAGGTAGTAAATACTTGAAGCATCAGTCATGGCTGGTAGAGAGGTCCAAGCTGTTAGTTCAATGGGTAGCTTGGGGGAATCGAACATGAGTTTGAATAGGAGGTTATGCATTAACCACTGGGTGCCAAGTCTTTGTTGGCGCTAGCAGCTGTGGTGTGTGTGTATGTGTAGGTGACTAGTGATTCCATTGGTGGAATAAAAATAACTTGGGGATTTATTGGTACAAATCGTGTGTGATGTGTGTTTGCCAGTGATTCCATTGGTTGAGCCAGTTAAACTCGGGTCCTCTCTTGTTTGAGAATGAATATAAGGTGCTTGGAAAACCAGGAAGGGTGTGACTCACTTAAGGGAAAGTGAACTCGCCCGTCTTGCTGAGGGCTCAAGAAAATACAGCGTGAAGCAGAGGTTAGCTGTCGCCTCGTTGTCTCCATGGATGGGGACGTATGACAGTGGAGGTTGCTGTAGCCTCGGAGCCGACGACGAGAAGAATTGTCTCCCGTGTGGGGACGGTCGACAGCAAGACGTGACAGCCTGTTGGAGCCTAGACAGGGAGCTGCCAGACAACGGTGGGGTGTTTGCAGCCAGAGAAGACCTGTGGGAGAGGCCGACAGGAGCCCTTTCCGTGGAGAGGGCGAAGTGCAGTGGAGTCCGGGAGACTCGGTGCGAGGGTACAACTCAAGCTACGTTGCCAGTGTCCCCCAACTGGGATTTGGCCAATCGGGAGGACACAACAGTGTGGCAGCTTCAGCTCGTGGTCGCACAGTGTGATGAGAGAAACTGGTCAACCAAGGAATGCTGGCAAGTTATGGACGCTTTATTTGCTTTAAGGTTATAAGTGTGCAAACTGAATAGTGGAATATTGTCTTTCCTGGCTAAGTAAGAATAACTGAAGAACAGGGGATGCGATTTATTAAATTGTCTGTATGCTGTTTACATTGTTGTATGATACAGATAGTTGTGTTGTAGTGACGGGTGGGGGCTCGGAGTCAAGTTGAATAAAAGTTGATTATTTTCTATGAAATGTTATTGGTTTCCCGTCACCTTTGTGCGGGCCCGATGTGAGTGACAGAGTGCGTGTGCCTATGCGAGAGCGCATTTTGGTTGTGAAAGCGTAAATACTTCTGTCTATAACCCCCTGCATCCCTGAATATGAAAATCATATTTTAATAACGAGGGGGAGCGTCGGAGACCGTCACAGGCGCAAAAGCGTCTTTGTAGCACCAGAGAGGACCACGTCCTATACCATCTTGTCAGGATAAGTACGAATGTGAATGCAGAAGTTGTGGAAGGCATGAAAGCCCAATTCAGTGACAGTCCACTGTACGGGCCTCTGCCGAGTTTTGTTGTCCGTGTTGGCCTTTGCGGAAATGGACTCTGATGCCCCAGCCGCGATTGTCTTTGTGGGCACAAAGTTTTCTGCTTGTGGATAGTCTGCCAAGACCAGCCGGCAGCCAAGCAGGCATCAAAAGTCATGTAATCTTTAGTGGAAGAGGCAGAGGATAAAGCTGTACTGGACCACAAGGAGCGTAAAATGCTCCCAATCATCTGGCAGTTCTTTCGGCAAGACTAAGGCCACCTTCTTATATGTTTTCTACGATTGATTTACCACATACATAAAACCTCCGACAAGCACAATAAAGTGATCTCAAAGCAGGGTCAGACCTGTGCACATATCTCTGTGATCAAGAAGGTCAGGCAAGTGTGATTTGGGGGAGAGTCAGTGCAGTAGGTAAGGTGGGTACTGATGGGCTCTCAGACTTCGCCTGCCTCAAAGTTCGAGACGACCTCGCTGAAAAGCTTGGTTCACCTGTGTGACTGACTCTTCTGCTGCAGACACAGTGCAGACGTGGTGCCTTACCCTGCTGCTATTCTCAAAGATTGGTGAGGGGTGTTCGTGGCCGCTAAATCGCCTTGCTTGCAAAACCCTGAAGTGTGCGGAGATGCTCCATCAATGGTTCCCTGTCAAGAATGTTGGCGCTATCTTTCGGCTCGTCGATGGAACAGAGGCAACTACCAGAGTCAGCAAACTGGCATTCAGAAACTTGTAAGGTGGCTTCCACCTCAGAATTATGGATTTCTGAGGCGTCGACCATCGCCTCAAGAAAGTCTCGCGTGAAGAAAGTAGTTGTGGTGGTCATATGCTCTTCTGACGGCTCAAAATATGCCTCTGTTGTACATGCACCAACTACCACTTAATGCCACATCTATGTTAAACGTGAAGGTCTTTGACATGAAAATCGTGATAGCTATGACTGAAACGCTCACAGGCGTTCAACAGAAAAAAGCTACTCCAACATCAGCGCTACCTTGAGCAAAAAGTGGTGACAATGGGCAGAGAAGAATCAGTATCCTCGGTGGTTGTTATATGGTCTGTGAACTTCAAACTGGTTGTTTT
Organism: Conus ventricosus; assembly: GCA_018398815.1. Lineage (NCBI taxonomy): Eukaryota > Metazoa > Mollusca > Gastropoda > Neogastropoda > Conidae > Conus > Conus ventricosus. Next base: position 3,467,729 of record CM031616.1, read on the forward strand.
CCAGCTAATTGGGCTTCAATGGAATCATTCACACCCAGAGTCCATTCACTCATGCCAGGCAACATAGCAGCTGATGTGCCAAACAGTACGATGGAGGCCGATCTACAGATTGCAACGTGCTACCAAAAGCGATCTGCACGGATGACTAACAATCCACTCTGGCTGTCCATCGACAGATACCAGTTCAGCGGGCAGAGCACTTAGAGAATATGTACTGTGGCGCGCAATCCACATGGCTGTCTACCTGTACATGTAGGGAATGAAAAACCTGCAGTGTCCGTATGGTAATCTGTCAAGGAGCGTGAAACCTCTCACAAAAGGCATTAGATGCTTGGAGACAAAGGGACGTTGTACGTGGTATACAAATAGGTAATAGACCAATTAACCAGGGTACCTTACCCATCGCACACGGCCGAACTGTGTGAACGAGGCCGAAGTGGTCAGATGACAAACAAACACCTAGGAGAGAGTTCGGACCTGCCCGGTGGCGAAAGGGGGAAGGAATGTAACCACTACGACCTCGGCGCCCCAAGTGAGCGCTAAATGCTCGGTCAGCTGAGGTTCTTGTGTAAACAGTCAGTGAAGGAGGGGTCTTGGATTCGTTCGGATGGTGTTGCCGAGGGTCACTGTGTTGGTTCTATTGTCAGGCTGGCTGAATGTGTGTGGAGGTTGTAGTAACCCTCCTTAAGATAATTACTGTGTTAACTGACCACCGAAGTCGGCGGGAATTTTCGATGTCCATCTGGGGCTAAGTGTGTGTTTGCTAATCAATTAGGTAGGGGTGTGTGTAAATGCTGATGTGTGTGGAATGTAGCGAGTGGAGAATTCAGGGTACTTGTGAACTAGGGGTTTGAGAAGCAGCGTGGACAAAGGCATGGCCGAAGGGGAATCCTTTGTTTCCCTCCCTATATAAACTGAGGGAGAACAACGTGTCGGAGAACAACACCAGGAGAGAGAGAGAGAGAAGGCTGAGGAGAGAGAGAGAGAGAGGAGAGGAGTGAGCAGGACAGAGAAAGGGTCGAGAGAAACGTGGTCTGGGAGATAGAAGAGACAGCTAAGTCTTAGGGTTGAAGACAAGCTGGAAGAGAAGGAAACTAAGTTTGAAGCCCAGAGGTGGGTGAAGACAGACAAACTGAATTTGAACCCAGAGGTGGGTGAAGAAGACGAAGAAGAAGAGTTCGACGTCGAGATCCAGAGACGACCACGAAGACCCAGTCCTGAAGCCTGAAGCCAGTCAACCAAGGGCATCACCATCAGCAGTGTGAAGAAGACGTGAAGAGACTTTTTTCAAGAACTGTGGTGTGGTGTGAAAGCGTGGTTGTGTGTGTGAAAACCTGGCCAGGTAGAAGTCATTTTTATTATAACACGGGATTAGGAAGTATTGATCTTTTATGTTCTGATATTTCATTGTGTGTGATTTGATTGTTCATGATTAATTATAAGTAGCATAGAAATTGCATTTCTTGTTCTCAGTCGTGTTAGGAGAGAGACGAATGCGTGACATCCCATTCCCAGAGAGAGGCGAATGTTTGATGGGCGCATGAGTGTGCATATGCGTGTATGAGTGCAAAGATAACCTTGGTGTGTTAAGCCTGACTAATAATACATTCAACTTAGTGCACTTAAGCAATACCATCACGATATCCCCGTCCTGGACAAAGTGGCGACCCTGCCAGGATTGCATGGCCCAAATTAGTCTCAGGCGGGAAACAAGTGAGTACTAGAGTAGTACTGGAGCGAAGCATCCACTAAAGGCAATTATAATTAGCTCTTCTAATTATTTCCTTTAGTTCTTTGAGTGCTGAGTATTGACTTGTGTTGTAGGGTGGTTGTATTAATCAGAGGTCGTTCAGAGAAACGAAGAACGAGGTTCTAGTCTTAACTCTCACAGAAGCTGTGGTTTAAGATTAAGGCTCCTTTGTGTTAGGAACACTACCACTGGTTGGTGTACTCGTAACGTTTAGTAGATACACTGTTGACTGACTCTTTTCCGGGTTTATAAGCGTAACTGTTTTTAGTGGTGCTAAAACATATCAGAAAAGAAAATGGCTGAAGAAAGTTTTACCCCCATAGAGAAACTAGTAAGTTTGGGGAAAGAAATGGGATATACAGGAGATGAACTGCGTAGATTCATTGAAACTCAGCAGAAGATGAGAGTGATGAAAGGGCTGAAAGGAGGGAAATTTGAAAAGGAACGTATAGAGGCAGAAACCACTGCGTCAAAGGCTAAAGGAGATGCAGAGAGGGCGAGAGCAGAAGCGGAATCGGAGATTCTAGCCAAACAAATTGAGTTGGAAAGAATAAAATCTGAAAATCGTAGTGAAATAGACACCAGTTCTGAGTCAGTAGGCCGCAGACTAAGTTGCGCACCTAGACCTAAACTCCCACTGTTCAGAGAAGAAACTGATTCGATCGATGCCTATATCAGTCGGTTTGAATCGTTTGCCGAGCACGAGGGCTGGCCCGAAGATGACTGGGCAATAAACCTGTCTGCCTTGTTGACAGGTCGTGCGTTTACACACAGTTTCCACCCTACCCAAAGGTGATCAGAGAGATTTTGACAAGGTGAAACAAGCAGTACTAAAGGCGTATGATTTGACTGAAGAAGGTTTTAGGCGTAAGTTTCGCGAGGCGAGAATCGAACAGGGTGAGACATACACACAGTTCGGTGTTAGACTGGATCACTATTTCAACAAATGGGTAGAACTTAGTGGAATAGACAGTGATTTTGAAGGCCTCAAGACACTGGTGATGAAGGAACAGATACTTGATGGTTGTGGGACGGGCCTTACCATCCACATTAAGGGAAAAGGTGCAACCACAATAGCTGAGGTACTTGAGACAGCAGAGACTTACCGGGAAGCAAGGCGTGATTTACCTGAACAAGAGGAAAGCCCGGAAGCATATTCAGAGGATAGCAGGCCAGCACATGACTCACATAATGAGTCCGTAGTACACAACCGTAGGCCCACGGCGTCACGTGAGCAAACAAGGGTGAAAACCAATAGCCACGTGGCTAGGAATGAGCGTGCCTGTTTTCTGTGCAATAAGACAGGGCACTTGGCTAGGGATTGTATATTTAAGTCACAGAAGGCAGCAGCAATGAGGATCAGGCCAAGAGAGAGGCAGGTAGAAAAAGATGAACAAGATGACAGTGTTATTTTGTCTGGATTGTGCTGTGTGTTCACAGATTCAGGCAATAACATGGATGTGCACAAAGGCAGAGTAGGGGACAATGTGGTTGATGTCATTAGAGACTCTGGGTGCACTGGCGTAATGGTGAAGGAGTCCCTGGTTAAGAAGGGACAATTCACAGGAAAAAACAGAGGTGTAGACAAATAGATGGAACAGTAGCAGAATTCAAAACGGCACTGGTGTTCATTGATACACCATTCTATAGTGGAGTCGTACAGGCTTTGGCTGTTCCAAAGCACCGTATGATTTGGTAATTGGAACATTTCAGGAGCACGTGGATACGAAAACCCAAACCCTGACTTCTCTGTTGAATCAGGGAAAAGAAATCACGGGAGAGAGAAAGGCCCCAGGCGGTCACTCACTTCAGAAAGCACTGGAGCGTGTCGGTGAGACTAACCGCACTCACTTAAGAGCAGAGCAAAAGGGCGATCACTCGCTTAGAAAATTGGTTAGCCTTGCTCACACAGGACAGAAGAAAGGTTGTGAACGAGGGCACCATCCGGTTCGAGTTAGACAACGGCATATTGTACCGAACTTTTACTCATTCGCGTTCGGGAAAAATCAAAGAAGAGGTTGTCGTTCCTAGGCAACGCAGAAAAGGCGGTGATGTTCGACAATCATGTGATGTCAGCCTCGGGCCATCTCGGGAAGAAGGCCACACAGAAGAGGGTGACGCGAGAGTACTACTGGCCGGTGTCCTTGGTGATGTCAGGCGTTTCTGTGCACAATGCAGCACATGCCGCGGGGTAGGCAAGTGTGTGTGTACAGAAAGGGGGATCAGACTGGTCTTACCAAAAAGTTGGCCAAAATAAAATGGTCGGTCGAGAAGTCAGGTAGTGGGTGCGTGTGTCTTTTGCAGTGTCGCGTATGCGTGATGTGGCTAGTTGCGGGCCATGTGTATGAAGAGAAGGGGAGAGAATTTCCGTAGAAACATAATGTTTATCTTTATATGGCCACATGACTTAGAGCTGGTGGAGATCTCAGATTATGTTGATATTGCTTGGATAGTGTGTATGTATTGATTTTTCTCTAATTTTTGTTGCAAGACACATCTTGCGTGCGTTCTCTGGTGTAAGTAGGCTTATGAGAGGCCGATATTAGCACTGGTTTAAATGGGGAAAATTATGAGAGTTTCATCTCCTTGAATGTTAAGTTTTAGCCAATGCAGGGCATTGTCTTCGAGTGGGGGGAATTTGTCAAGGAGCGTGAAACTCTCACAAAAGGCATTAGATGCTTGGAGACAAAGGGACGTTGTAGTGGTATACAAATAGGTAATAGACCAATTAACCAGGTACCTTACCCATCGCACACGGCCGAACTGTGTGAACGAGGCCGAAGTGGTCAGATGACAAACAACACCTAGGAGAGAGTTTCGGACCTGCCCGGTGGCGAAAGGGGGAAGGAATGTAACCACTACGACTCGGCGCCCCAAGTGAGCGCTAAATGCTCGGTCAGGCTGAGGTTCTTGTGTAAACAGTCAGTGAAGAGCAGGGGTCTTGGATTCGTTCGGATGGTGTTGCCGAGGGTCACTGTGTTGGTTCTATTGTCAGGCTGGCTGAATGTGTGTGGAGGTTGTAGTAACCCTCCTTAAGATAATTACTGTGTTAACTGACCACCGAAGTCGGCGGGAATTTTCGATGTCCATCTGGGGCTAAGTGTGTGTTTGCTAATCAATTAGGTAGGGGTGTGTGTAAATGCTGATGTGTGTGGAATGTAGCGAGTGGAGAATTCAGGGTACTTGTGAACTAGGGGTTTGAGAAGCAGCGTGGACAAAGGCATGGCCCGAAGGGGAATCCTTTGTTTCCCTCCCTATATAAACTGAGGGAGAACAACGTGTCGGAGAACAACACCAGGAGAGAGAGAGAGAGAAGGCTGAGGAGAGAGAGAGAGAGAGAGGAGAGGAGTGAGCAGGACAGAGAAAGGGTCGAGAGAAAACGTGGTCTGGGAGATAGAAGAGACAGCTAAGTCTTAGGGTTGAAGACAAGCTGGAAGAGAAGGAAACTAAGTTTGAAGCCCAGAGGTGGGTGAAGACAGACAAACTGAATTTGAACCCAGAGGTGGGTGAAGAAGACGAAGAAGAAGAGTTCGACGTCGAGATCCAGAGACGACCACGAAGACCCAGTCCTGAAGCCTGGAGCCAGTCAACCAAGGGCATCACATCAAGCAGTGCTGAAGAAGACGTGAAGAGACTTTTTTCAAGAACTGTGGTGTGGTGTGAAAGCGTGGTTGTGTGTGTGAAAACCTGGCCAGGTAAGAAGTCATTTTATTATAACAGGGATTAGGAAGTATTGATCTTTTATGTTCTGATATTTCATTGTGTGTGATTTGATTGTTCATGATTAATTATAAGTAGCATAGAAATTGCATTTCTTGTTCTCAGTGTGTTAGGAGAGAGACGAATGCGTGACATCCCATTCCAGAGAGGGCGAATGTTGATGGGCGCATGAGTGTGCATATGCGTGTATGAGTGCAAAGATAACCTTGGTGTGTTAAGCCTGACTAATAATACATCAACTTAGTGCACTTAAGCAATACCATCACGATTTCCCCGTCCTGGACATAATCATAGCCAATTTGCAATACAAAAATTGTCGTTGGGTGCAAACTTCCATGACAGATGAGGATTTAGACGAACAAGAACGCGTGGTTGATCTCGACTAATTGAGTATAGTCTACACCTACCACACGAGTAATGCAGACGTAATGTGCAAGCATAGGCTAACTGGTCTTTCAAATCTGGGAAATAATGAGTTTCGAACAGGCCCAATGGTGTTTTAGCTCTAAAACAGCGCCAATAAGGAAGTAAAGGGACATGTTCTGGCCCCCTAGAGTGCCTTTCTAAACTTTGGTGACCTGATTGATGTGACTGTGGGATATGTGTTGGCTAGTTGGCTTTATAAATGCACCACAGACTGGTTTGCAGGAGATGGATGGAAGCGTTTTAAAGATATGTCATTGTTACGAGCAGCACGCACCTGGAAGTCAAACTGCTCTGCCGCATCTGGGAAGAACGATACCATGAATAATTACAGACCAAGAGAAAGCTGCTTGCTGTGTATTTCCCTGTCCACAGGCGAGACACTGTGGTGAGTTTACAGATCAAGGCTATGTACACTGGGAACTTCTTCTCCTTTAATTCCTGTGGAGTCACGGGGTACCACACAGAAGACGAGTTCACCAGGTTCCTCCAGTTCTGTCCTTTTGTGTCAAGGCCTGGGTCTTTACCAATCTTTTCCTCGTCCACTCTGCAATGGTATTAGTTTATCGTCTTGTTTGTCTCATCCTCTGTCTCCCTCCTTTAAATGTTTCCTGGAGGAGAGTTTCAGCCAGGCTATTGAATCTTGCTACATGGCGATACAACATAGTATTTTTGTTTTCACTGATATCAGATCTTCCAATGGTCCTGTGTGCTGCCCGATGATTTGACGCTATTTACGGTTGGTGATATTATCAATACATTTTATCTGTAGTACCTTGAAGAACCATCTAATTTCCATCGCCTGGATTCTTCATCAAGATCCGCTGTGAGGGTCCGCGTTAGGCCCGAGTACAGAAAGGTGGAATATACCAGCGCACGCAGGACCCGCGTTAGGGCCCCAGTATAGAACGGTGGAATATACCAGCGCACCCAGGACCGCGTTAGGCCCCAGTACAGAAAGGTGGAATATACCAGCGCACGCAGGACCCGCGTTAGGCCCCAGTACAGAAAGGTGGAATATACCAGCGCATGCAGGACCGCGTTAGGCCCCAGTATAGAACGGTGGAATATACCAGCGCACGCAGGACCCGCGTTAGGCCCAGTACAGAACGGTGGAATATACCAGCGCACGCAGGACCCGCGTTAGGCCCCAGTACAGAAAGGTGGAATATACCAGCGCACGCAGGACCCTGATCCTGTGTTTCATGGAGATGTTCTCTTTCTCTGAGAACTTGCAATGTGCATCCGCCTAAACCGGAGCTGGCCAGTGTCTTTGGTTTCAGAGTTGCTCGTGGTGTTAGAATTTCCGTCGAGGTGGTGGGGACAAATAAAACATCTATTCATCTAAACCTGCTTTTCCTGTGGAACCGAACCAAAGAGCGCTTGTGCTCTTTAACAAGCCTGGCATAAAAAAAAACGGATCACAATCAAAGCAACTTTCCCGAACAGCTCCATCGTGGTCAACTCAAGCCTCTGTCATTCTCTACCACCTTATATTTTCTAATTATAAATTTCATCCTTTAACTCCCATCCTGTAAGACAGGGTTCATCCTTTAACTCCCATCCTGTAAGACAGGGTTTTCTCTACTTGCACTTTTTGCCAATGACGTCAATCCTTAACTGTGAAACCGACATTGTGGCCGTTCCCACTCGGTCGAAAACGAAATCCGATATTCATCATTCAGATACGCGAGATTCGTCTTTGTAAGAGAATGATAAAAACGGCTGCAATGGCATCGTCAGGCACTTGACATGACAAGCTTGGCCCAGGTACCTATGGAAATGGTAGCCTGTGGTTGCTGGTGTGGAAACGCCGCTGCTGTTGCTACTACCCTTACAGATGTGGTACATAAAGTACAGCTCGTCGACAGCACGCCAAGGCCAAATACAAAAAACGATAAATGTGTATCCTTGCACCACACTATTTACACCGTATCTACAAAGCCCTCCATGGTCAGGGTTTAGTCACCAGGAGATGCCCCAACAGCACCACACTATTTACACCGTATCTACAAAGCCCTCCAAGGTCAGGAGTTTAGTCACCACGAGATGCTCCAAGTCAGCACCACACTATTTACACGTATCTACAAAGCCCTCCAAGGTCAGGAGTTTAGTCACCACGAGATGCTCAAAGTCAGCACCACACTATTTACACCGTATCTACAAAGCCCTCCAAGGCCAGGAGTTTAGTCACCAGGAGATGCTTCAAGTCAGCACCACACTATTTACACCGTATCTACAAAGCCCTCCAAGGCCACGAGTTTAGTCACCAGGAGACGCTTCAAGTCAGCAACGGAAGTAAGTCAGCGGGGGTCTGGAAAGCCAAACAGCCGGGGGGTCTGGAAAGCCAAACTGGCAGCTATGCGCATGATAGACAGGGGTCCACAGCATCAGTGTGAACAAGTTACAGAGAAGGTTGGACTGACTGTGGATAAAACGTGAGAGTCCTGGGCACACATAAACACACACGCATACACACACACACACACACACACACACACACACACACACATACACGCACGCACACGCGCGCGCACGCACGCACACACACACACACACACACACACACACACACACACACACACACACACACACACACACATTCACTCACTCACTAATTCTCACGCACCAACGGAAATCTTTTGTTACCGGAAATGTTTGCTGAGACAGAGATACGCAAAGTGAATAACAAATTGGGGGCCGATCTTTTTCATTCCACCGAGAGACCATGACGACCCCGCCACTCCATACGAATGGAAACCGTGGCTCAATGACATTCTTTAGCTTGCCGACCAGGAAGAAAGTTCAGAAACCTATTGTACTACAGTTGGTGGCGTATAGGTTTCATCTGGCTTGTAAACGGCACCATCCGCGCGCCGGAGTGTTCCTTTATTATTGTACTACAGTTGGTGGCGTATAGGTTTCATTTTGGCTTGTAAACGGCACCATCCGCGCGCCGGAGTGTTCCTTTATTATTGTACTACAGTTGGTGGCGTATAGGTTTCATCTGGCTTGTAAACGGCACCATCCGCGCGCCGGAGTGTTCCTTTATATTCCCTTGCGTTGTCCCGATCATATTTCGTTCCGACAGACTGAGCAATGAAATGGATTGAGAAAACACGGAAAAGTTGTGCTGTATTCTTTCAGGGCTTAGTTTTCATTTTGTCCATGTATGTGTTCGTGTCACTCAGCGAGAGGTTTGCTTGTGGGCCACGCGGAACAAGAGCCCGGGCTGGTGGAGGTGGTGGCAGTCCAAAGGGCTGTGTGTGTGTGTGTGTGTGTGTGTGTGTGTGTGTGTGTTGTGTGTGTGTCTGTCTGTCTGTCTGTCTGTCTGTCTGTCTGCTGCCTGCCTGCCTGCCTGCCTGTCTGTCTGTCTGTCTGTCTGTCTGCGTGCGTGCGTGCGTGCGTGCGTGCGTGCGTGCGTGCGCGCGTGCGTGTGTGTGTGTGTGGTCTGTGTGTGTGTGTGTGTGTGTGTGTGCACCTCGGATAAAAGGTAGGCTATGTGAAGCGCGTATGACACACACGACTTCACTGGGTTCATTCTTGACACTAAAATGAAGGGGGGGGGGGGGGGTCTAGTCCCTACCCCTTGCTGAGACGGAGAGAGGAGAGAGAGAGAGAGAGAGAGAGAGGGAGGGAGGGAGGGAGGGAGGGAGGAGGGAGAGACAGACAGACAGACAGACAGACAGACAGGGGTAGTTTTATGTTCAAAAGTCATCAGACACTTAACATTTCCGTTAAATACAAATATCATACAATCAAATAGACAACGACATAGACAGACAGAGACAGCAATTCTTGTAAAACAAGACTGTCCGCCCGAGAAATAAACAATGTGTAAGAAAATTACTTTAAAGAAGTAAAGTACATTAATAGGGGGAAAAAAAAAAGAAAAAAAAGTGGTGATAGAGAAAACGAAGACAGAAGTAAACGATGAGAAACTCGTGTTGTATTGTTCATCAAGTCATCCTCTCGATGAAACAGGAAAGAAACCTTGCAAAACACTTGCAAAAATTCAGAGGAGAAATGTCTTTGTAATTTGGGAGAAAACAAAATCAGTACTTGCCCGCTCTGGATGTACCAAGGGAAGTGAACAACACAATACAAAAAATCGCACTACCCGCAGCGCTGCGAAGCGATATAAACGGACATTTTCAGCAACTGCGTCCACTCTGCCTGAGATAGTCGTGGACACTGTCTCAGTCCCTCCTGCTTTGCTTCCCACTGTGAATAACAATCATTTCACTCTGGAAACGAATAAACAAACACAAGGCTGGGAACGACGACACGAGTCGGTACCTGTCGTCTGCCTCTCAAACTCACGCACGCGGAGTGCGCTAGCTCGCCTTCATTGGCTAGAGAGCGCTGCCTTCTGATTGGACGATCGTATCTAGGCGATGCGGATGCTTCACCGTGACATCGATTTCGTCTCATCTCTGTCACTACTGTAAACGTGGAGGAGGAGGAGGAGAATGGGGCGGGGTTGAAAGGGCATTGATGGAGATGGGGATGGGGACAGAGAGGGTACTTGGTAAAGACAGACAGACAGAGAGAGAGAGAGAGAGAGAGAGAGAGAGAGAATAAATGACAGTTATGTACCATGTGTAGGACATAGCGAAAACAACGCGGAAATTCTAAAACGACAACTGTGAGAGACTCGCTGTTGTTTTTTTTCCAAGATTCCGGTTCCAGCTCCAATCATATAACTCAGCCAACTACAAAGAGCATCCTTAAACTCACAAAGAAACAGCAGATCACCGGAGAAAAACGTATCCTGAAACAGACACGAACAATCCCAGCGGTTATGGCATGGGGGCTTCACTGATGACATCGTGTGCTGTGTAAGCTATAGCCGTGCTGAAAGCATTAGGCGTTCACCTTGATTCGTCGCTTCTGAAATACAACAACACTTAAAAAACTTTGCCATCAGACCAGCGGAACACACATTGCTTTGCTCATTTACATGTTTATCAGCAGAAGATGATAAATTCCCTGATGTTTGCCTGCTGCTAAAACCATTCCAACGCATTTATTCGCTGGGACTCACTGAAACGCGTCTTAGTTTTCAAATTACAGACGAAATGCTCGTAATTCCTAACCTTAACGTCACTCGCCGTGATGCTACTCGGCATGGTGAAACCTGCTCTGCCTCACATGCCCACAGTAGCACATTTCAGTTTATTCACAGAAAGAATTGATTAAGAGACCACAGAGGTCAAATACATCTGGGTTGAGACAAAGTATCCACAGTCATCTCCGCATTAACTAGCTATGTACACAGAAATCCTGCTTCATCGTATGACTGGCCAGATGACTTTGTACATCTGATGGACGAAATCCGTGGAATCAATCGCAACGTTCTGTTATGACTGACTTTACGATCTGTTTAAACCCTAAGCAGGCTGCCAGTCAGCTCCTTCACTGTCTGGCCTGCATCAGCCTGTCTGCCTGACAATACTCCAGCCTGTCAGTCATCTGCATGTCTGCTGACATCACTCCAGCCTGTCAGTCATCAGCCTGTCTGCCTGACAATACTCCAGCCTGTCAGTCATCTGCACTGTCTGCCTGACAACACTCCAGCCTGTCAGTCATCTGCACTGTCTGCCTGACAACACTCCAGCCTGTCAGTCATCTGCACTGTCTGCCTGACAACACTCCAGCCTGTCAGTCATCTGCACTGTCTGCCTGACAACACTCCAGCCTGTCAGTCATCTGCACTGTCTGCCTGACAACACTCCAGCCTGTCAGTCATCTGCACTGTCTGCCTGACAACACTCCAGCCTGTCAGTCATCTGCACTGTCTGCCTGACAACACTCCAGCCTGTCAGTCATCTGCACTGTCTGCCTGACAACACTCCAGCCTGTCAGTCATCTGCACTGTCTGCTGACAACACTCCAGCCTGTCAGTCATCTGCACTGTCTGCCTGACAACACTCCAGCCTGTCAGTCATCTGCATGTCTGCCTGACAACACTCCAGCCTGTCAGTCATCTGCACTGTCTGCCTGACAACACTCCAGCCTGTCAGTCATCTGCACTGTCTGCCTGACAACACTAAAGCCTGTCAGTCATCTGCACTGTCTGCCTGGCAACACTCCAGCCTGTCAGTCATCTGCACTGTCTGCCTGACAACACTCCAGCCTGTCAGTCATCTGCACTGTCTGCCTGACAACACTCCTAGCCTGTCAGTCATCTGCACTGTCTGCTGACAACACTCCAGCCTGTCAGTCATCTGCACTGTCTGCCTGACAACACTCCAGCCTGTCAGTCATCTGCACTGTCTGCCCGACAACACTCCAGCCTGTCAGTCATCTGCACTGTCTGCCTGACAACACTCCAGCCTGTCAGTCATCTGCACTGTCTGCCTTACAACACTCCAGCCTGCAGTCATCTCCACTGTCTGGCCTGCAACAGCTTGTCTGCCTTCAAACCAGTCACTCAGCCTCGTCTGAATTACCTGACCACATCTACACAAACAAACACGATTCAAGATGTTCAAAACTAGTTTTGCATATTCATGTACGTCTGTTTGGAACTCTCGTTCCCCAAACTTTAAATAGCTTGCCTTTTATAGTATGCTGTCAAAACGAGCTTCGAAACCATCTCACAGACACTTTGCAGTAGACTACCCTGTCTCATAGAAGTATCTGTAAGGCTCAAAGTACCCTTCAATAACAACTTAAGTTGCATCACCAATAACAGTGTGTTCGTTGATACTGCAATAGAAATGTCAATAACTGATATTAGTTTCTGTCCTGACCTAGTGGGATAGTTACTCCTCTTAGAATACTTTATTTTGTTTCTTGCCAGTCCAACACCATCATCATAGTCATTCTGGTCATAATCTCCATCAACAATTACAAACATTATTGCAAACAACATCGTAAAAATCATTGTTGATCTAACAGCTTACAGATGTGTGTGTGTGTGTGTGTGGGGGGGGGGGGGGGGGGGGGGGGAAAGGGTGGGCCTTTTTCCCACCACCGCCCTACTCTGCCTGTCTTCCCCTCCTCCCCTGTCTCCACCACCTCTTTTGTTGTTGTTGTTGTTGTTCTTGGTGTGGTTATTGTTATTGTTGTTGTCAGCGTTAATGCCTTCATGAATACGTATCTACGCTCGCTTTGTGTAAGGCCTGTGCATACACGTGTGTGGGAATCATGTTCTCCAGAACCTGTGTGGTTTTCCAATGGTTTTTCTTTCATCGCATATTTTAACTTAGCAAGGACCAAAGGAAGAACAGGCTCAATTATC
>CM031616.1:3485970-3490970 GCA_018398815.1 Conus ventricosus
AAGAAGCGATATCAACACACACACTGAAAGAAAAACATGAAAAGAAAAACTGAAGGACAATATAGAGGGGACTGGTGCACACAAAATAAATAACAAAAAAATGTTTGAACGTTTTCATGATTGACAAAGGAAGGTTGCTGTTACAACAAGCATTGAAGCCTCCACCTACCTCGGGTGATATGGCTGACGGTGATAGATATTCAATTGGAGCACTATCAATACTGCCCTACCACGGTCAGCATTGAAGCCTTCACCTACCTCAGGTGATATGGCTGACGGTGACAGATATTCAATTGGAGCACTCTCAATACTGCTCTACCACGGTCAGCAGAGGATCGTGAGGATTGGCAACGGAAGTGTCCATGGATTAACACAATGATGTACAAATTGATGTGGCAAAGGAAATACAGCAATCGCAAGGCCTTTGAAAAGGTCAAACAAAAAGTCATGGAATCTGATTATGAAAAAGTGGCTCAAACTTGGTAAATGTAACGGAATTCCAACAGATTTTTTAATTTGCAGTGGGCTGGAAAATCGTATTCCTCTGCTACACAAAACTGGACTTCTATCCCCACATGGCAGTCAGGCAAAATACTGATTGAAAATGGTGTGTTTATTATTAATTGTTGTTCGAAATATGAGAAGCATTCTGATCTGTAGATATCCAGATACTAAGAAAGGAACTGTCGTAGAAATTAAGCCAAATAATTGTAATCAACCAATAATTATTCTACAACAAATTAATAAAGTTTAAAAGTGAAATGTTACATTTTCCTACGTGGAAAGAAAAGGGAATACGCTATGTGAACGATTGGGTTCATGTTGGTGAAAAGATATTAACAGATGTAGAAGAGGTAGAGGTATTGTTGGGATGTGTAAGTGTTAAGACAATATTAGAATATAAAACAGTTCAAAATCCTTTGCCGACATCATGGCCAGAGTGGATACAAATAAAGGAAATAGAAGAAATGCTTCTCAGTCTGGCTATTGTGAAGCAATTTGTTTAATACAGAACTAAAGGATATGAAAAAGATATTGAAAACACAAAACTCGAATGTTACACCCCTTGCAGATGATTTTTGACACGGGACATTAAAGATGCGGCTGATGGAAATCATGTGGCTAACACCATCAGTAACCCACCATGGAAGTACAACCATACGAAGTGCAATGAAAAATTAACCTAAAGATTCGCCAAACAAATGCACCTCTCCAAAATAAATGTGATCATCGAGATTAACTTTATGGAACATTAATTTTGTTTCATAAATGTCCCACCCGTGCAGATTCTAGAAACGAAACAGAAACACTGATAACATCACCTCAACTTGTAAACATGTCAGAAACTTTCTTTCACTAATATATTATTTGGTGTGCAAAAATATAAATAGTTTACAAACTCGAAAAAAAAACGATTAACCACACACCATTTATGTAAAATGTCTGTAAGTGTAACGCTAAAAACAAAAACACTATTTACGATACCACTTACATTTTTACAACACTTTAAACCAAAGGAAACATATATTCTTCTATGTCCTGTTTGTCTTTCGTTCTTGCCATGCAAGACAGGTTGTGGTCTTCATGCGGATGTCAGAATGTGTTTGCTGTGGTGATTTGCAATATTCATTTTCAATCTAATTAATTGTTTCTCCATTGCTACCGGATCTTACTCACACACACACACACACACACACACACACACACACACACACACACACACACACACACACACACACACACACACACACGTACACACACACACACACACACACACACACACACACACACACACACACACACACACAGCACTGCACAGCACAGCACAGCACACAGCACAGCACAGCACAGCACAGCACAGCACATGTTCTCATAAACGCAGATACTGCATATGCTTGCACACATGCGTACACACTTTCACGAAAAGCACATAATGCATCCTGTATGACACCACATCAACATGTTTAAATATGAACCATGACTTTTGCTGAGTTGCTATTCCTGTATTATTGAAATGAATACATCCTGTATTATTGAAATGAATACATCCTGTATTATTGAAATGAATACATCCTGTATTATTGAAATGAATACATCCTGTATTATTGAAATGAATACATCCTGTATTATTGAAATGAATACATCCTGTATTATTGAAATGAATACATCCTGTATTATTGAAATGAATACATCCTGTATTATTGAAATGAATACATCCCGTATTATTGAAATGAATACATCCTGTATTATTGAAATGAATACATCCTGTATTATTGAAATGAATACATCCCGTATTATTGAAATGAATACATCCTGTATTATTGAAATGAATACATCCTGTATTATTGAAATGAATACATCCTGTATTATTGAAATGAATACATCCTGTATTATTGAAATGAATACATCCTGTATTATTGAAATGAATACATCCTGTATTATTGAAATGAATACATCCTGTATTATTGAAATGAATACATCCTGTATTATTGAAATGAATACATCCTGTATTATTGAAATGAATACATCCTGTATTATTGAAATGAATACATCCTGTATTATTGAAATGAATACATCCTGTATTATTGAAATGAATACATCCTGTATTATTGAAATGAATACATCCTGTATTATTGAAATGAATACATCCTGTATTATTGAAATGAATACATCCTGTATTATTGAAATGAATACATCCTGTATTATTGAAATGAATACATCCTGTATTATTGAAATGAATACAAATGAAGGGGGAAACAGAGAAAAGAAAAAAACACTGAAAAAAGGAATTAAAGTGGGGGGGGAAGAATTAAAGTGGGGGGGGGAGGAATTAAAGTGGGGGGGGAGGAATAGGTGGATGGAGGCTCTCAACAACAAAAACCTGGGAAAATATGGGCGGGTGGAGGCCCACAAAAAATTATCTCTTTTATTCTGGGTGTGCGTGCACGGGGGGATTGAACTGGACATGCCAGACAGCAGCCCGGTGCTCCAACCGACTGAATTAAGAATTCATCCTAGGAGAAAAACTTCGCTTTATTTTCATCTCTCATTTGCCGCTGGCCGTGAAGGAATAGTTGAAGGGCCGGGGGTCATGCCGAGCGTGTCGGTCCCACATGCGAAGGGGAAACACAACACCAGAAGAAAGACCACAGGGTCGAGTCTTGAGCCGAATTAAGATCCATCACGGCCTCCCCCACCTCCTCCTCTCCAGCCCCACCACTTACCCCTTCCACCTCACTTTGCCCGAGTCATCAAGAACTCCCGCAGAGGCCGGCATGCACTCTCTGTCCCTAGCAGCAGAACCTAGAGGTGTCCTTGAAGCTGCTCTGAGTGAAACGAAAGATTAGTTCGCAGAAAATACGTCACCGAGTTTGCGCAACACGGTTTCTTTATTGACGGATCACGAGGATCGACAGATATTTACATAAAGATGGGTGTGTTCGAGGATCTTCTAATAATTACCTTAAGCAGGGACCGCAGTAGGGGTCTTAAGTGATTCGCCTCTTCTTAAGGGTACAAAAACGTCTTCCACACCCGGCAACATATTGCTGATGATATCTCGATTGAGATAGATCAGTGGAGCTTGAACTGTTCTGAAAAGACTGCAAAACTGCTTTAAGCCATCTGGTTGTCTGTAATTTCATTTGTTTCATTCCAAAGCACTGTGAACAGGAATATTATGGTAAAACCGAATATGACTGTTTGCTGGCGAATCGAAGGAGCGAATACAGGTCAATCAACGATACTCTGACTTCCATCACGGGAGAACTTGTTCCCCCGACACATACTGATGCGATTAATGTCGTTTGAAGAACTCAACAATTCCTGTTCATTATGAGCTGTCTTTTTTCCTGTGAAAATGGGACCGCAGACTTACGTGTAACTCAAGTTCTTAAGTGTGAACTAGAGATCGTGCAATCAAGAACACACTAAACGATTGTCGAGATCGCTAAGATCGTGTATGTGGACGGTCAAGACCTGCAATTCAAAAGTTCGTTCAGTCAAGAACGGAGTTGATGACTCCTGTCCTCTGTTGCCAAAGGAACCATGTCAACAGTAGGGGCTGGACAGGAAGGGTGGATCCATACATCTGTGTCAGGTTAGACCTGAAGGGGAAACTGACGGCCTGTGGGACCAAAGACAGGCCCTTCCAACACGACGTCAGTGGAACCTCACTGCCTTCACCGTCCTCCACAGCACCTCACTGCCTTCACCGTCCTCCCCAGCACCTCTCTGCCCTGCGCGTCCTCCCCAGCACCTCACTGCCTTCAGCGTCCTCCCAGCACCTCACTGTCTTCAGCGTCCTCCCCAGCACCTCACTGCCCTGAGCGTCCTCCCCAGCACCTCACTGTCTTCACCGTCCTCCCCTGCACCTCGCTGCCTTCACCGTCCTCCCCAGCACCTCACTGCCCTGAGCGTCCTCCCCAGCACCTCACTGCCTTCAGCGTCCTCCCCAGCACCTCACTGCCTTCACCGTCCTCCCCAGCACCTCGCTGCCTTCAGCGTCCTCCCCAGCACCTCACTGTCTTCAGCATCTTCCGCAGCACCTCACTGCCCTGAGCGTCCCCCAGCACCTCACTGCCCTGACCGTCCTCCCCAGCACCTCACTGCCTTGAGCGTCTTCCCCAGCACCTCACTGCCTTCAGCGTCCTCCCCAGCACCTCACTGCCTTCACCGTCCTCCCAGCACCTCACTGCCCTGAGCGTCCTCCCCAGCACCTCACCGCCTTCAGCGTCCTCCCCAGCACCTCACCGCCTTGAGCGTTCTCCCCAGCACCTCACTGCCTTCAGCGTCCTCCCCAGCACCTCACTATCTTCAGCGTCCTCCCCGGCACCTCACTGCCCTGAGCGTCCTCCCCAGCACCTCACTGCCTTCAGTGTTCTCCCCAGCACCTCACTGCCTTGAGCGTCCTCCCCAGCACCTCACTGCCTTGAGCGTCCTCCCCAGCACCTCACTGCCCTGAGCGTCCTCCCCAGCACCTCACTGCCCTGAGCGTCCTC
>CM031616.1:3498470-3505996 GCA_018398815.1 Conus ventricosus
GGACTGGTCACTACATATTGTAGTCCCTGCTCAGAGCGATGGACTGGTCATACATATTGTAGTCCTGCTCAGAGCGAGACTGGTCACTACATATTGTAGTCCCTGCTCAGAGCGAGGACTGGTCACTACATATTGTAGTCCCTGCTCAGAGCGAGGACTGGTCACTACATATTGTAGTCCCTGCTCAGAGCGAGGACTGGTCACTACATATTGTAGTCCCTGCTCAGAGCGAGGACTGGTCACTACATTTGTAGTCCCTGCTCAGAGCGAGGAATGGTCACTACATATTGCAGTCCCTGCTCAGAGCGAGGACTGGTCACTACATATTGTAGTCCCTGCTCAGAGCGAGGACTGGTCACTACATATTGCAGTCCTGCTCAGAGCGAGGACTGGTCACTACATATTGCAGTCCCTGCTCAGGCGAGGACGGTCACTACATATTGCAGTCCCTGCTCAGAGCGAGGATGGTCACTACATATTGCAGTCCCTGCTCAGAGCGAGGACTGGTCACTACATATTGCAGTCCCTGCTCAGAGCGAGGACTGGTCACTACATATTGCAGTCCCTGCTCAGAGCGAGGACTGGTCACTACATATTGCAGTCCCTGCTCAGAGCGAGGGCTGGTCACTACATATTGCAGTCCCTGCTCAGAGCGAGGGCTGGTCACTACATATTGCAGTCCCTGCTCAGAGCGAGGGCTGGTCACTACATATTGTCAGTCCCTGCTCAGAGCGAGGACTGGTCACTACATATTGCAGTCCCTGCTCAGAGCGGACTGGTCACTACATATTGCAGTCCCTGCTCAGAGCGAGGACGGTCACTACATATTGCAGTCCCTGCTCAGAGCGAGGACTGGTCACTACATATTGCAGTCCCTGCTCAGAGCGAGGACTGGTCACTACATATTGCAGTCCCTGCTCAGAGCGAGGACTGGTCACTACATATTGCAGTCCCTGCTCAGAGCGAGGACTGGTCACTACATATTGCAGTCCCTGCTCAGAGCGAGGACTGGTCACTACATATTGCAGTCCCTACTCAGAGCGAGGACTGGTCACTACATATTGCAGTCCCTGCTCAGAGCGAGGACTGGTCACTACATATTGCAGTCCCTGCTCAGAGCGAGGACTGGTCCACTACATATTGCAGTCCCTGCTCAGAGCGAGGACTGGTCACTACATATTGCAGTCCCTGCTCAGAGCGAGGACTGGTCGCTACATATTGCAGTCCCTGCTCAGAGCGAGGACTGGTCGCTACATATTGCAGTCCCTGCTCAGAGCGAGGACTGGTCGCTACATATTGCAGTCCCTGCTCAGAGCGAGGACTGGTCGCTACATATTGCAGTCCCTGCTCAGAGCGAGGACTGGTCGCTACATATTGCAGTCCCTGCTCAGAGCGAGGACTGGTCGCTACATATTGCAGTCCTCTGCTCAGAGCGAGGACTGGTCGCTACATATTGCAGTCCCTGCTCAGAGCGAGACTGGTCGCTACATATTGCAGTCCCTGCTCAGAGCGAGGACTGGTCGCTACATATTGCAGTCCCTACTCAGAGCGAGGACTGGTCGCTACATATTGCAGTCCCTACTCAGAGCGAGGACTGGTCGCTACATATTGCAGTCCCTACTCAGAGCGAGGACTGGTCGCTACATATTGTAGTCCCTACTCAGAGCGAGGACTGGTCACTACATATTGTAGTCCCTACTCAGAGCGAGGACTGGTCGCTACATATTGTAGTCCCTACTCAGAGCGAGGACTGGTCGCTACATATTGCCGTCCCTACTCAGAGCGAGGACTGGTCACTACATATTGCAGTCCCTACTCAGAGCGAGGACTGGTCACTACATATTGCCGTCCCGCGAGGACTGGTCACTACATATTGCAGTCCCTACTCAGAGCGAGGACTGGTCACTACATATTGCCGTCCCTACTCAGAGCGAGGACTGGTCACTACATATTGCAGTCCCTACTCAGAGCGAGGACTGGTCACTACATATTGTAGTCCCTACTCAGAGCGAGGACTGGTCACTACATATTGCAGTCCCTACTCAGAGCGAGGACTGTCACTACATATTGCAGTCCCTACTCAGAGCGAGGACTGGTCACTACATATTGCAGTCCCTACTCAGAGCGAGGACTGGTCACTACATATTGCAGTCCCTACTCAGAGCGAGGACTGGTCACTACATATTGCAGTCCCTACTCAGAGCGAGGACTGGTCACTACATATTGCAGTCCCTACTCAGAGCGAGGACTGGATATTAATAAAATGCGTATCAGTGCTTGTCTATTATCCTCGAAAAAAAGAATTTCATCTGATCTTATCTCCCTGACATGTTAGACACGTGATTCATAAATGTTCATTTCGACGAGTTCATGTTGGTTGGACTTCCCTGTTTACAATGTGTTTTTGCAGAATTGTTCATCACATGTGTGTAAATTATGATGTACAGTTACACCGTCGATAAGGACAGTGATAAGATCGTAATTAGCGATGATCAATTTGCGTTGTGTAATGAAGGATGTTAGTTTGTCAATTTTGTGTAAACATCGTCCACAGACCTCTGTTCCTGGCTTCACGTGTAACTGAATACTGTCCAGTGCGTCTGTGTGGTGGTTAGATGGAGAACAAAACCGGTTTGTGTGGCATCCGTTTCGCACGCTTGAAATGTGTTGTTTTAAATCAAGCGCACTTCGAACGGGTTGCTCAGCCCTGTGAGCACAGGCACTTAAAGGCCATGTCGATACACAATGCGGAGAAGACCGGTGACTGAGTGTTTGACCATCGACTGACTGTTCCGTTATTGTTGTTGTGTTGCTAGTCAATAGGGTCGAATGTATAGTTCAGACGCATTGTCGTTGTGTTGCTAGTCAATAGGGTTGAATGTATAGTTCAGACAGCATTGTCGTTGTGTTGCTAGTCAATAGGGACGAATGTATAGTTCAGACAGCATTGTTGTTGTGTTGCTAGTCAATAGGGTTGAATGTACAGTTCAGCCAGCATTGTCGTTGTGTTGCTGGTCAATAGGGTTGAATGTATAGTTCAGACAGCATTGTCGTTGTGTTGCTAGTCAATTGGGTTGAATGTATAGTTCAGACAGCATTGTTGTTGTGTTGCTAGTCAATAGGGTTGAATGTATAGTTCAGACAGCATTGTTGTTGTGTTGCTAGTCAATAGAGTTGAATGTATAGTTCAGACAGCATTGTCGTTGTGTTGCTAGTCAATAGGGTTGAATGTATAGTTCAGACAGCATTGTTGTTGTGTTGCTGGTCAATAGGGTTGAATGTATAGTTCAGACAGCATTGTTGTTGTGTTGCTAGTCAATAGGGTTGAATGTATAGTTCAGACAGCATTGTTGTTGTGTTGCTGGTCAATAGGGTTGAATGTATAGTTCAGACAGCATTGTTGTTGTGTTGCTGGTCAATAGGGTTGAATGTATAGTTCAGACAGCATTGCTGTTGTGTTGCTAGTCAATAGGGTTGAATGTATAGTTCAGACAGCATTGTTGTTGTGTTGCTGGTCAATAGGGTTGAATGTATAGTTCAGACAGCATTGTTGTTGTGTTGCTAGTCAATAGGGTTGAATGTATAGTTCAGACAGCGAACAAAGCAGGAAACTTACCTTCAAGAGACATCATTAAAAAGTTGTTGGTTGGTTGGTTGGTTGGTTTCTTTGTTTGTTTGGTTGGTGTTGTTGTTGTCGTTGTTGTTTTTGTTTTTGTTTTTTGCTGTCCCAACCTCTGTGCCACCTCAGAGGCAGTGCACCCACGCCGCTCATTCCGACACCCCGTCCACAGCCACAGCCCGGTCGGCCCCGCCGCAGCCCCGGCACCAGCAATCCACAGGGAGCAGTCAATGTCAAGTCGTCAAGAGGCAACCCACCGGAGGAGACAATGCACTGCTACCGAGTCACTTCGCTGGTGTTCAGTGGCGCCTGTTCTGATCTAACATACGCAGGAGACCACCTACTAAGCTCCCTACTGACGACAATAATTGCTTAGTCGCGGAGCCAGCTTGAGTGAGCTTTCCCTCCGAAGGGTGCCACCACGTCCGTCCAACGACAGCCCCATGGACTCGCCGATACCGGTGACCACAACAGAACCAAACCAAGGCCACAGACGTGGAGATGACATCGAAATTGAAGGGCCACAGACTTTGAGACTTTTTTTTATGCTGATCGATGAGAATGAGAATGATTAAGATGATGCTACGGATTTCCATTTCGGTCTGAGACTGCATGACAGGGCTGTACTCTATGCTTCCTCTCATAATATATCCCGGCGTCAACCAGGCCCGAGAGATACAGGCACCTACAGTGTTGGTCAAGAAATTTGAGCAACACTCTCAGAAAACGCATCCATTAAGTGGATGAAACTCGACTGTGTGGTCCCAGTCTTCCAAACTGAGTCTGCAGCAAACTCAACTCTGGGTAGGAGCCGGTCGGGGCAGAAAAACTGTTTCTTTCTTTCTTTCTTTCTTTTCCAGCGACGAATTGACTGTTTGGATACAGCCTTTTTTCAAATTTTCTGTAATATGTGAACTAAGTATCACGTTTCAGGTTACGGGCTTCGATGCCAAAGGTTACGTTATTTCTAGTGTAAACAATTAATTCATGGCTCTCTTCCATGTAGCCTGGCACAAGCTCAGCGACTGCACTGGGACTCAGTAACGTGTGTGACTATTTCACCATTTTTACACAAGATTCACGTAACACTCTCCTTTACCAGGGCAACGAGGGCACGCACTGTGTTTTCCAAGAATGTGAAGTGCTGAAAATTTGTGTGTGTACCTTCTTGGAGGGGAGACACGTGAATCAGTTGATGAAGTCCTTACTCCACACGCCCATCACTTTCTTCACACGCTTTCCAGGAACAAATCCAGATTCCTGACCTTGAGATGCCGGCCTCTCCTGCCCCGTGGAGCCCAGTTCAAGTCCAGTTCTTGTCTAGCCCAGTTCACGTCCAGTTCTTGTCTAGCCCAGTTCTTGTCTAGCCCAGTTCATGTCTAGCCCAGTTCACGTCCAGTTCTTGTCTAGCCCAGTTCAAGTCCAGTTCTTGTCTAGCCCAGTTCAAGTCTAGTTCTTGTCTAGCCCAGTTCTTGTCTAGCCCAGTTCTTGTCTAGCCCAGTTCTTGTCTAGCCCAGTTCACGTCCAGTTCTTGTCTAGCCCAGTTCTTGTCTAGCCCAGTTCTTGTCTAGCCCAGTTCACGTCCAGTTCTTGTCTAGTCCAGTTCTTGTCTAGCCCAGTTCACGTCCAGTTCTTGTCTAGCCCAGTTCAAGTCTAGTTCTTGTCTAGCCCAGTTCACGTCCAGTTCTGTCTAGCCCAGTTCACGTCCAGTTCTTGTCTAGCCCAGTTCTTGTCTAGCCCAGTTCTTGTCTAGCCCAGTTCAAGTCCAGTTCTTGTCTAGCCCAGTTCTTGTCTAGCCCAGTTCTTGTCTAGCCCAGTTCACGTCCAGTTCTTGTCTAGCCCAGTTCTTGTCTAGCCCAGTTCAAGTCCAGTTCATGTCTAGCCCAGTTCAAGTCTAGCCCAGTTCAAGTCCAGTTCTTGTCTAGCCCAGTTCAAGTCCAGTTCTTGTCTAGCCCAGTTCTTGTCTAGCCCAGTTCTTGTCTAGCCCAGTTCACGTCCAGTTCTTGTCTAGTCCAGTTCTTGTCTAGCCCAGTTCACGTCCAGTTCTTGTCTAGCCCAGTTCAAGTCCAGTTCTTGTCTAGCCCAGTTCAAGTCCAGTTCTTGTCTAGCCCAGTTCAAGTCCGGTTCTTGTCTAGCCCAGTTCAAGTCCAGTTCTTGTCTAGTCCAGTTCTTGTCTAGCCCAGTTTTTGTCTAGCCCAGTTCAAGTCCAGTTCTTGTCTAGCCCAGTTCAAGTCCAGTTCTTGTCTAGCCCAGTTCTTGTCTAGCCCAGTTCAAGTCCAGTTCCTGTCTAGCCCAGTTCGTGTCTAGCCCAGTTCTTGTCTAGCCCAGTTCAAGCCCAGTTCTTGTCTAGCCCAGTTCTTGTCTAGCCCAGTTCTTGTCTCGCCCAGTTCAAGTCCAGTTCATGTCTAGCCCAGTTCAAGTCCAGTTCTTGTCTAGCCCAGTTCAAGTCCAGTTCTTGTCTAGCCCAGTTCAAGTCCAGTTCTTGTCTAGCCCAGTTTTTGTCTAGCCCAGTTCAAGTCCAGTTTTGTCTAGCCCAGTTCAAATCCAGTTCTTGTCTAGCCCAGTTCTTGTCTAGCCCAGTTCAAGTCCAGTTCTTGTCTAGCCAGTTCAAGTCCAGTTCTTGTCTAGCCCAGCTCACGTCCAGTTCTTGTCTAGCCCAGTTCTTGTCTAGCCCAGTTCTTGTCTAGCCCAGTTCAAGTCCAGTTCTTGTCTAGCCCACTTCAAGTCCAGTTCATGTCTAGCCCAGTTCACGTCCAGTTCTTGTCTAGCCCAGTTCAAGTCCAGTTCTTGTCTAGCCCAGTTCAAGCCCAGTTCTTGTCTAGCCCAGTTCAAGTCCAGTTCTTGTCTAGCCCAGTTCTTGTCTAGCCCGGTTCTTGTCTAGTCCAGTTCTAGTCTAGCTCACTTCAAGTCCAGTTCATGTCTAGCCCAGTTCAAGTCCAGTCCTTGTCTAGTCTGTGTTCTGCTTCTTTGCTGTGTGAGGAGTATCATTCAGACAGACAGTATTTCAACACATGATGTGATCATTTCTCACCCGACTCCAACACTAAACAAAAAGGAAATAAAGGTGAGACACAAACGAAGAGCAGTCGTCGCCCTCTTCCTCTTCTTCTGCTCAGATTCCGCAACATGCTGACAGGCCAGGGGGAAACACTAGTCAGCCCTGGGTAGGGTGTTTTCAAACAATAGTCAGCCCTGGGTAGGGTGTTTTCAAACACTAGTCAGCCCTGGGTAGGGTGTTTTCAAACACTAGTCAGCCCTGGGTGCGGTGTTTTCAAAC
Source organism: Conus ventricosus (assembly GCA_018398815.1). Taxonomy (NCBI): domain Eukaryota; kingdom Metazoa; phylum Mollusca; class Gastropoda; order Neogastropoda; family Conidae; genus Conus; species Conus ventricosus. The sequence goes on from CM031616.1 coordinate 3,505,367, forward strand.
ACTAGTCAGCCCTGGGTAGGGTGTTTTCAAACAATAGTCAACCCTGGGTAGGGTGTTTTCAAACAATAGTCAGCCCTGGGTAGGGTGTTTTCAAACAATAGTCAGCCCGGTGGGTGTTTTCAAAATAGTCAGCCCTGGGTAGGGTGTTTTCAAACAATAGTCAGCCCTGGGTAGGGTGTTTTCAAACATAGTCAGCCCTGGGTAGGGTGTTTTCAAACAATAGTCAGCCCTGGGTAGGGTGTTTTCAAACAATAGTCAGCCCTGGGTAGGGTGTTTTCAAACACTAGTCAGTCCTGGGTAGGGTGTTTTCAAACACTAGTCAGCCCTGGGTAGGGTGTTTTCAAACAATAGTGAGCCCTGGGTAGGGTGTTTTCAAACAATAGTCAGCCCTGGGTAGGGTGTTTTCAAACACTAGTCAGCCCTGGGTAGGGTGTTTTAAAATAGTCAGCCCTGGGTAGGGTGTTTTCAAACACTAGTTAGCCCTGGGTAGGGTGTTTTCAAACAATAGTCAGCCTGGTAGGGTGTTTCAAACAATAGTCAGCCCTGGGTAGGGTGTTTTCAAACACTGTCGCCTGGGTAGGTGTTTTCAAACAATAGTCAGCCCTGGGTATGGGTGTTTTCAAACATAGT
>CM031616.1:3516096-3518596 GCA_018398815.1 Conus ventricosus
CTCTCTCTCTCTCTCTCTCTCTCTCTCTCTCTCTCTCTCCTCTCTCTCTGTCTAACATCACGTGAAATGAAAACTGAGACGTTACAGTAAAGAACAGAGAGAGAAGGGGGGGAGGGAGAGAGAGAGAGAGAGAGAGAGAGAGAGAGAGAGAGAGAGAGAGAGAGAGAGAGAGAGAGAGAGAAGAGAGAGATATCAGTAAGTGAAAACTGAGACGTTGAAGTAAAGAGCAAAGAGACAGACAGACAGACAGACAGACACAGATGTTTGGTTAGCCAGGACCCCGAATTTGCAGTCAGGCGTTGCGAATTTGACGCCTCCGTCACCTCTCTCACCCTCCAGCCCCCATCCTTCTACCCCTCCCTATCCCTTTCTACCACCCATTCCCACTCCGCATTCTTCCTCTCCTTTACATTCCTGTGGTTGTTACATAAGTTGTTAAGGTCAGGCGTTTGGTCTCAGCTTTTGAAGCCTATTACGAAGTCCCCTCGTTATCAACATTTATTTTTTTATATGATTGCGTTTAATAAGCTTTAATCAAAGCTATAAAATCAGTTTAAACTTTTTGTTGCGAGAAGCAAACTTTTGAAATTACTCATGTTTAGTGCAAGCTTTGTGCTAGCTGGAATTTCATTCTACGTATTAACAACGCTTTAGGAAAAAGAGAATTCTCGTGTGTTTGTGTTCGCATATTCAACCATTTCCCAAAGAAGTTCTTGACATGGCACTGAAAGATGAAGCAAATAACGCGTTAGTAGGAACATCAGTCAGGTAATCACAATCTTTTAGGTGTAAGAACAAAAAGATACATCCGGAGGTGTGAGGGGAACCCAGAGAGTACCGTCTTAACTGCTGAGCCTACCAGCTGGGAGCAATCCTGCACCACCCTTGGAAGCCTGCGCTGTGTTGACATAGGGTGCAGGCACGCACAGGGCATTGCATTGAGACGTCAAGGGACATCATTGCTTCCTGGCAGGTGCCATTGTCTGGTAGCCACTGGATGTGACACGACAGAACCTCCACTGGAGCGTTCCCATGGGTGTGCCAGCCCATATCACATGACAGCAGAGCCCACTAGTAAATAACGCCACCATCAAGCAACTGCCGCGTGCATCCCGCAGCCTCACTCGTTGCTGTTCCGCTGACAGGTGAAGACAGCACAACTCCAGCATGGCCTTGCTTTCACCTTGAGGTCTTACGTGGCCTCTGAAGAGGATCCCGGGTTCAGTTCGTCCCTGTTGTCAACAGGACTTTCCCTGCGGTAATTTGGTACCCCTTCCTCAAATTATTTAGACAAGTCATCTGTCATTTCTCTTTCTTTCGCTGAATGCGGATTCACACAGTGAAATCTTTCTGTTCTTTATATTTTTTCTACACTCTTTGACTAGTCAGGATGCCCTTCTCTGAACGTTTTCAGTTCAAACAGATTGCTTTCTGAGGAAGGGGTACAGGATTATATTTTCGTGTTCGACATGTGCACGGACAAGCCGATGTATCTAACTTTAAAGATGTATCGTAATGTTAAATAATTACAAATAATTTTTTTTTAGATAGTTCAAGCATCTGGCTTGTCTTATTTAGTGCATGCTGAATTTGTGAGTCAAATGACGCGTGGTCAAAAATAACTTTGAAATCTTTTTCTGGATCACACGATTTTGTAATATGGGAATCTCCAACCAAATCTGTGACATTTCCAATCTGTTCTTCCTTTTTCCGAAGTGCATAGCACCACACTTTGACCTGCTGGAATATAATTCTGTTTAACTGACTAATATCGTAATCTGTAAATGTTGTCATGGAGGTGTTTCTCATCTTCCTTCACAAAACCGTGTGTTGTTTGTGCCATTGACAACAAACATAAATATGGTGTCCGTAGCCGTTCCAGTCAAACCGTTTTGTTGCCATGACTACAAATAAAATGTCCGTACGTTGCATGTCAAAAACGTGTCTGTTGTGCCATTGACAACAAACATAAATATGGTGTCCGTAGCCCGTTGGCCATGTCATAAAACCGTGTCTTGTTTGTGCCATTGACAACAAACATAAATATGGTGTCCGTAGCCCGTTGGCCATGTCATAAAACCGTGTCTTGTTTGTGCCATTGAACAAAAATAAATATGGTGTCCGTAGCCCGTTGGCCATGTCATAAACCGTGTCTTGTTTGTGCCATTGACAACAAACATAAATATGGTGTCCGTAGCCGTTGGCCATGTCATTAATGGAAAAAAATGAACGATTTAGGTCCTGAAATACTTTCCTGAGGAATCCCAGTCAATATATAAGTCGTATCAGAATTAGCTATTACAACTTTAACATGTTGAACTCTCTTTTCTTTTTCTTTTTTTTTATTTAAGTTAATCCAATCAAAGTGTTGCAACACATACCTCAAGCTGCCAGTCTGAATAAAAGCGTTCCATTTACAACTGAATTAGATGCCTTTTTAAATAGAAATAGATTACCTTCATTAAATAACAATGTGAAATCATCAGTTAACTTTTGTCAG
>CM031616.1:3523596-3526096 GCA_018398815.1 Conus ventricosus
ATATTAATGAGACTTTTGCAGCCATTGAAGATATCTCCAGCTATAGCCTTACATCTACAATAAACAATTTCAGCAATGTTTTCAATGTTACAGCATCGACGTTTTCTTCCCAGTTGTGATCACTGCCAGTGACGGCTTCAAAACTGATAACAAACATGGTACAGGACATCGTATGCAAATATTGTAACAAAGATCATCAAGGTAAACTGGACCTTCTAGAGTGAGATATATACCAAGCGGAGGTGTGGATGTGAATACTATCATTAAACATAAAACTAAAGAATACATATAGATAGACATAGTTCGCCAACTATGGCTAAAGAAAAAGTGAGCATCATTTATGGGGCCTCAAGCAACTGAAGCTTCAGCTATATCAGGAAATAAAAGTCGACTTGTCTACAATAGCAGATCTCCTGAAACATAAAGTTTAAAGCTCACTTGACCGACAAGACGGCAGTACGACCCAGATCATGGGTGTAGCTCGAGTGGTTCCTAACCACTCATGGTGACCCGGGGGTCGGGGTTAAAGATCAGGTGATCGACAATGGGTCATATAATGTGGTGTTAATGGCTGTGGTGACCCAGACGGGGTTAAGGAAACGAGACATGGGTCAACAGGTCGAGTGCATAGCAAAAGTGACCCTGCAGACTATCGATGAAGTTTAACTTACATGAAATAGGTCGTGGTGATCAAGGTCACCGTTAAAGGTCAGGCGACCTGGAATAGGCCTTGGTGATCCAGACATAGGTTAAAGGTCAGGTGACATCGAATAGGTCATGGTGATGCAGACATAGGTTAAAGGTCAGGTGACTTAGAATAGGCCTTGGTGATGCAGACATAGTTAAAGGTCAGGTGACCTCGAATAGGTCATGTTGATCCAGACATAGGTCAAAGTTCAGGTGACCTCGAATAGGTCATGGTGATCCAGACATAGGTCAAAGTTCAGGTGACCTCGAATAGGTCATGGTGATCCAGACATAGGTCAAAGGTCAGGTGACTTAGAATAAGCCCTGGTGATCCAGACATAGGTCAAAGGTCAGGTGACTTAGAATAGGCCATGGTGATCCAGACATAGGTCAAAGGTCAGGTGACCTAGAATAGACCATGGTGATCCAGACATAGGTCAAAGGTCAGGTGACCTAGAATAGGCCCCGGTGATCCAGACAAGGGTGTGTTTTTTTTAAACGTCATGCGATCCGTGATGGTTCACAGTGACCCAGAGAGAGGTCAAAAGTCAGCTGACCTTTAACCCGACCGCGAACCTTGTGCTGTACGACTGAACCGTCGTGTCAACGAGAAAGCTCCAACGTTTGCCTGCCGCGCAGGGTGCGGAGGAAGAAATGAACATCTCCTTAAACGTCTGATGGACGGGGCCTTAGCTCAGCGGCTGAGCCTGTGGGTTCGCGGTTCGGAACCCTGCTGGTCCTCAGCTTAAACACACACACACCACACACAACACACACACACACACACACACACACACACACACACACACACACACACACACACACACACGCAAAAACCTGTCATCTGGCTGCCATCTGAATGAGTAGATGTGATGGTAGTGGGAGCATAGTGTTAGGTAAGTTCAACTCCAGCCCCCTCCCCTCCCTCACCACCTCTCCCCTCTCCCTCAACGTCTACTGCCACCCACCCCCCTCCCTCACCTCTATTCTCTGAGACGGTGGTACATGTCTGCTTAATCTTACCTGAGGGTGACTGCCGACGTTAAAAAACCTCAATGTAATATAACCAGCTGGAATACCCGTCAGGTCTAATACCCCCACCCCCCCCACCCCTTCCTCCCCTCTCCAACCCTCCTCGCCCACCCTGCCTTCTCTACTCGAACACCCCTTCCACCCCCCTCCACACCCCTCCCCCTCCCCCCCCTCCCCCTCACCCCCCACCCCCGTCTCCTCCCATGTAAACTGTTTAAAACCCGATCTTAATCCTCCAAACATCTTCCTGACCCTTACCTTTTGCTCTGCTTTCAAATGGGTCAGGCGTGAAAAAAAAATGCATTTTTGCGGCGAGTAAAAAAAAAAAAAAAACAAAGAACAAAAAGAAAAGAAAGAAAAGAAAGAAAAAGAAACCAAACGAACACAGACAGGCAGACGACTCGCAGACAGAATGACAGGACGACAGAAACCTGGCGAGCGTCAAAGAAGAATTGAAAGACAGAAGAGAAGGAAGAAAGAAAGAAGAGAGAAAACGAAGAGAGAAAGAAGGATACAGGCGTGCTTACATACATATATGCGTAGGTACATACAGACATACATGCATGCATGCGTGCATACATACATACATACATACATACGTACGTACGTACGTACGTACGTACGTACGTACGTACGTACGTACATACGTTACGTACGTACGTACATACGTACATACATACATATATAGCACACCACACACACACACACACACACACACACACACACACACACACACACATACATACATACATACATACATACATACATACATACATACATA
>CM031616.1:3543596-3551096 GCA_018398815.1 Conus ventricosus
CCAGAGGATTTTATTGTTCTTTAGAAAAAGAATTGTATAGTTTCTTATGGAACGGTAAAAAAAAAAAAAAAAAAATCTGTGGTTCAAAAGCAGTACTGTGAAGGTGGATTAAAAATGTTAAATGTACACAATTTTATTTCTTCTATGGAGATAAGTTGGCTGAGAAGATTAATAAATGAGTCGGGTTGGCGGGAATTTACCATTAATATGTTCCCTAAGCTGGACAATATAAAAAAAACTTTGGTGCTGAATTTTCTAATGTTATTATGCAAGATGTCAATAACCCATTCTGGAATGATGTGATGAAACACTACAAGAAACTGTGTTCAAAGTGCTGTCCGACTACAGTACATGATTTCATGTCAGAGTGTATTCCTTACAATATTAAAATTTTTAAGAGATAAAAAAGTTATTTTTGTACAGGAATGGTGTAATTATGGCATTTTCTTCCTTAAACACTTGATTTATGAAAATGGGCATTGGATGACCTTCCATGATTTTTTAATTAAATATCAAGAATAAGAACAAACTTTCTCTTGTATGAAGGCATAATAAATGCCATTCGCAACTATTGCCAAAAGCTTAATTATCATAACTAACCAATATAAACTCTTAGACCAAAAAGTCTGGTTTTGCATCAAAAGAGGCAACAAATATGTACAAAAAAACTTTAAATGAAAATAATGCCTCTCCCGCTGCTATTAATAAATGGAATAATCTTTTTGTAAATCTGAATTGGAAACAAAATATTCCTTCATAGTCATAAAGTTTCTACTGACGTCCAGCTTAGACGTTCCAATGTCGACTTCTACATAGATTGCAGCCAACCCAGAAATACCTATTTCAGTGCAAAATTGTTGATTCACCATTATGTAACTTTTGTGATCAGGAAAACAGACAATTACACACATGCTTTTCGACTGTACTATTGTGCAGCGGTTTTGGAGAAATCTTCAAAACCTGCTAATAGAGAAATGTCAGCACTGCGCTAATCGTGTTTTGAGAAAGAGTTAGTTCTGTTTGGAGTGAACAAAATGTGGAAACTGACAAAGGTCTTAACTTTATTCTGCTGTTTGCTAAGTTTTATGGTTTACAAATGTAAACTACAAAATAACCACCCAGACCTTCATGTTTCCTAGCAATCGTAAGCCATAGATTTAAATTGGAAAAATACTTAGCCTTTCTGAACTATGATTCAGATCAATTTGACAAAACCTGGTTTCCCTATTCTTCTATTATTTCTTAGCATTATTGTGACTTTTTTTTAAACAAATCTTATGTATGTACGCATGGTCCCAACTTGAGTATCCCAACCTAGATAATGCCACATAGCTGAGAATGTAGACGCTAGTATCTTTTAACATAACTAGCCGTCCATTCTCTTGTTGTAATTACCCATCTTAATATATATATATAATATATATATAATATATAATATATATATATAATATATATAATATATATATATATATATTAATATATATATATATATATATATATATTGAATAATGCTTTTAGTTTTTCAGCAACTTTTTCATCTCCACACTTGTGTTTTGTTCCATTTACTACCCTTCGCTGGCTGCTTTGAGGTGCTGTTGGATTCTTTTTTGAACCCTGGTGGTGAGAACACCACAGAATTATGGACTGTGGTGTGTCTCTATTGACACCAAGAGCACAGACACAATCAGCCGTTGTCTCCCTGATGAGTCCGATCCAGCGGACGAAAGGCCTAGGAGCAGGCAATACAAATAAATGTGCCTTCAAGAGGGATTTACGACGATTCCCTCAGGCAGCTAGTGAAGGGCTTCTCATATTTATAATATATTCCACCCATTATTTTTTTTTTTAAGTTCAAATCTTGCCAAGTCATTACTACAACGACTGAAGAATTGTTAACCTGCACTTGTTTTCCCCCACTACTTAATTGTTCAGCATTCTCTCTCTCTCTCTCCTCTCTCTCTCTCTCTCTCTCTCCTCTCTCTCTCTCTGTATATGTATATATATATTTCTCTCTCTCTCTCAGCCTCTCGCCCATGCCACCCCTTGGTATTTTCCTTGTTTGTAGTAGTTATTTGTGTGTGTGTGTGTGTGTTGTGTGTGTGTGTGTGTGTGTGTGTTTGTGTGTATGTGTGTGTGTTGCAAGTTTATACATCCTGCTTACAATTCATGTATGTTTGTGTGTGTGTCTGCGACCTTTTTTTTTTTTTTGGGGGGGGGGGGGGGGGAAGGGGGGGTATGCGTGTGTGTTCTCTTATTGTGTCTGACTTCTTTTTTTTTTTTACAATTATTGTGATACATATGTCCCATTTCGTGTGTGCATGTTTGTTTAAAAACAAAACAAAAAATTAAAATAAAAACACACCTCTCCGCTAATACTTTAATAGCACAATTATATATTTCCAACATACATGGTGTCAGTTATTTCACTCATTCTCCCATTCATTCCTTCAAATACAAAGAACACAATGACAAATGTCATAGGATATTTGATTTGAACTCTTTATTATACCTACTTTTATATCTGTACATACATGAATTTGTAATTATTTTGTTTTAAGTAAGTACTTTGCCAGATTTATGTTGAGGGATGAATGTGTGAGAAAATGAAGCAATTGTTGAGTGGAGGGATGAGAGAGGTGACATTAAGTATGTGAGAAAAAAAAAGGTTACTGAAGAAAGACAAGTTACAGGGAGAAAGACAGGTTACATGGGAAAAGACAGGTTACAGGGAGAAACACAGGTTACTGAGAGAAAGACAGGTTACAGGGAGAAAGACAGGTTACTAGGAGAAAGACAGGTTACAGGAGAAAGACAGGTTACTGAGAGAAAGACAGGTTACAGGGAGAAAGACAGGTTACTGAGAGAAAGAGGTTACTGAGAGAAAGACAGGTTAACAGGAGAAAGACAGTTACAGGGAGAAAGACAGGTTACAGGGAGAAAGACAGGTTACGAGGAGAAAGACAGTTACTGAGAGAAAGACAGGTTTCAGGGAGAAAGACAGGTTACTAGGAGAAAGACAGGTTCAGGGAGAAAGACAGGTTACAGGGAGAAAGACAGGTTACGAGAGAAAGACAGGTTACAGGGAGAAAGACAGGTTACTGAGAGAAAAGACAGGTTACAGGGAGAAAGACAGGTTACAGGGAGAAAGACAGGTTTCAGGAGAAAGACAGGTTACAGGGAGAAAGACAGGTTACAGGAGAAAGACAGGTTTCAGGGAGAAAGACAGGTTACAGGGAGAAAGACAGGTTACAGGGAGAAAGACAGGTTACAGGGAGAAAAGACAGGTTACGAGGAGAAAGACAGGTTACAGGGAGAAAGACAGGTTACAGGGAGAAAGACAGGTTACGAGGAGAAAGACAGGTTACAGGGAGAAAGACAGGTTACAGGGAGAAAAGACAGGTTACAGGGAGAAAGACAGGTTACAGGGACAAAGACAGGTTACAGGGAGAAAGACAGGTTAATGTGAGAAACCGGTGCATAGATGTGAAGATGTGAAGAAAGTTCCTCATTGGGCATACAGATTATAACAGACAGATATGTACATATACACACAGGCACGCATGCACGCACGCACGCATGCACACATACACAGATAGATAGATAGAACACTGACAGACAGATAGATACAGATACAAGTATACACATTGTCGGGTTACAGGACCGGCCGATTGTCTGTCAACGTCCTTGCTATTAGTGCCTGTGGAAACTGCAATTCCTCTGTTTTGAGAGCACAAACCTCGCTGGAGGTTGAGCAGCCCTCAACATTAAAAGAAACAAGATGCGAAGCATATAAACGCACTCCCAGTTTATCTGGAATACGCGTGAGATATTCCATAATGAGGAAAAACCCTCGGGCCGTTATAGCCGTTAGTAACGGCTATTCTGGTAAACATCGGGCATCATCCGTGACCCATAGTGAACATACCTACAAATTTTCAGAAAGATCGGCCAAATACTTTCTGAGATATTCTATAAAGAAGAAAACCCGTTATGGGCCGTTGTAGCCGTTAGTAACGAACATGACGGTAAAATAAAACATCGGGCATCATCCGTGACCCATAATGAACATACCTACAAATTTTCAGAAAGATCGGCCCAGTAGTTTTGTCTGGAGCGAGTAGAACACATTTTGACCACGGACGGACACACACACACACACACACACACACACACAACACACACACACACACACACACACACACACACACACACACACATATACACACACACACACACACACACACACACACAGCTTTTCTTTGTTCCCATTCTAAAGTACTGCCTGTTCTATAAGAACTGGGAGTACAAAAATCCTGAAATCACCTCGATCCTGATCGTCACCAGACTGTAATGCGGTCTTCCGTAGGCCACGTACCGTCTCTCCACCAAGTTTCCTTCAAAACCGTTCAGTAGATTCCTGATGATCTTGATGGCAGACGGACAGACAGACCGACGGACAAACAGACAGACGGAACAACTCAACAACCAACAGATCCAGGTGAAAATATGAACTTCTTGTCGGAGGTAATAACACGAAGGAAATTTAAAAAAAAAACAGAAAGAAGGAAAGAAGGAGAGAAAGGAAGAAAAAAACGCCAGCGTGGTGCACCAGGTCCTCAGTTCTGCTGAATATTATCAACAACATTTCGTCGTTTGACACCCCCGTCTATCTCATCCCGCCCTCCCCTCCCCTGCCCTTTCCCTCCCCTCTCATCCTCCTTAATCCTCCCCTGACAGGTACAGGTGCCTCTGATTGTTCCCCCCCCCCCCCCAACCCTTTCTCCACTGCCACCCCACACTCACTTCTTGTCAGCCACCCTTTCAACCCACCCTACCCATACTCTCCTTTCCCCCCTCCCCCGTGGTGGCTTTTCAGTCTGTCAAAAAAGCACGCACTGTTTGTTGTTCCGAGTGACCGGTTTTCGGTGAAGACATGGTATACAGATCTTAACTGCTATTCAGAGGACGATCCGCGAACCTTTATGCAAGCACTTGCTGGATCGTCACAATCTGGTGAGTTGCCAGCATTTGGGGGGTATTGCCGTTGCAAAAGGCTTGCCCCCCACCCCTCCACCCTCCACTCACAAAACACCCAACCCACCCACCCACCCTCCACCCCCCCCCCCCCCCTTCCCTTCCTGGTCTTCTTCCCTCCACCACTTCCCTTCCCTCCCGTCCCTCTCCCCCCCCCCCCCCCCCCTCGTCCCTCCCGTCCCTCTCCCCACCCCCACCCCCCGCCACCCCCAATCCTTCCTCCGAATCAAGAATCCTGTTTGGCGAAACTGTGAGGACCACATGCACAGTCGCAGTGTTCACATTCCGAAGCTGACTGTGGACCGCCATGATCGTGCTCGCTCAAAGACCATCATGTCTCTCTCGTTATTAAACAATAAACAAGTAGGGTAACTCTTGCTCCCACAAGAAAACCTAACACAGTTGCCCTACTTGTTTATTGGTTATTATTTGCTGTTCCCTGCCTCATTTTATTTTCAACTTCATTTCTCGTTATTACATTCCTTTCGTCTTCTTTTTTATTTACTTGCCCTATTTGGAAAAAAGTAGACCATTGAAAAACAAACTAACCACACAAGCCCTCTATCCTGAAACAAAGTAAACGACAGTCGCAAGGTGACATTGGTAGCAGTATTCTCTGTTAGGGCATCAAACGTTTCCTACATATTTTCCGTTAATTTGTTTTGAACAACATAAGCGCACGCGTGCGCGCGCGCGCACGCACACACACACACACACACACACACACACACACACACACACACACACACACACACACACACACACACACACACACACACGCGCGCGCGCGCGCGCAGAAAGAGAGAGAGAGAGAGAGAGAGAGAGAGAGAGAGAGAGAGAGAGAGAGAGAGAGAGAGAGAGAAAGTCCAAATTTTTCAGTAAATGCGTTGCGTTGTCAAAGTTTTACCTCTTGGCAAAAAAATTAAACATTCTTCTCTCTCTCTCTCTCTCTGTCTCTCTCTCTCTCTCTCTCTCCTCTCCTCTCTCTCTCTCTTCCTCCTCTCTCTCCTCTTCTCTCTCTCTCTCTCCGGGTCTGTTAGATTGAGCTTCTTTTCTTTTTAAAAAAAGAAAAGATTTTTCAGATGTTTTGAAGGAATTCCATTCAAACAGACTGTTTTCCAAGAAACCAAATCTACCGGATCTGTTTCTGGCATAGGTACACTCCTGGTTTTTGTCTGGCTTGAGAGTTGTCCAAACGGCAGCCTAAGTGTTGCTGTACATAATCAGGACATGCTCCATGTCCAGTCTCATATAAATGCGTCAGTCAGTTAGTCATTCCCCTGACCGCTGGGTCGTTGGGGGACGTGATGAGGCAACCGCCGTTCTCTCCAGGCTCTTCTGTTGGTAGTTGTCGTGAGGAGATCTAGCATGGTCATTTTGGTCCAGTCCTTTATATTTTCGGACCAGCTCTTTCTCTGCCGTCCTCATCTGCGCCCTCCTTCAAATTCAGGCATTTACTCGAGGGCATGTGTGGTCCATACGTTGTACCATGCATCACCGCACATTTCACTCAAATCATTTGTCTACTGCACGTTTGTATTGTGGAAATTTTTTTGTTGTTGTTGTTGTTTGGTTTTTTTTTTTTTTTTTTTTTTTTTTTTTTTTTTTTTTTTTTGCGTTCGTTGTTTTGATCTTTCTCTTTATATTCTTGTTTCTCTTGTTCTTTCCTTCAAATTTATTACTTCTGTGTTGCTATCCTTCCATTTTTTCTTTCTTTTTTTGCCACCAACCTCCTATTTTGCAACGTCATTTTTTGTTGCAATTTTTTTCTGTTGTTGTTTTGTTTTGTTTCATTTTTTAAGTGGGGCCTCCATTCGCCTGTTTTTTTCCCCCTCTCTTTTTCTCCGTCGGCGCTTGCTCACTATGCAGATCTGTGTGTTGTTTACGATGGACATCCCAATGCAAAGTTTAATGTTATAGCGTATGATGCACAGTGTCTGGGTTTGTTTCTGTTCTAAGGTGTAGCTGACATGAGGCTACTATAGAAAACATATCTGACACAACTACTTTTCACTGAATACATAATAAGACACAACTACTTTTCACTGAATACATAATAAGACACAACTACTTTTCACTGAATACATAATAAGACACACGTACTTTTCACTGAATACATAATAAGACACAACTACTTTTCACTGAATACATAATAAGACACAAGTACTTTTCACTGAATACATAATAAGACACAACTACTTTTCACTGAATACATAATAAGACAAGTACTTTTCACTGAATACATAATAAGACACACGTACTTTTCACTGAATACATAATAAGACACACGTACTTTTCACTGAATGCATAATAAAACACACGTACTTTTCACTGAATACATAATAAGACAACTACTTTTCACTGAATACATAATAAGACAAGTACTTTTCACTGAATACATAATAAGACACACGTACTTTTCACTGAATACATATAAGACAACTACTTTTCACTGAATACATAATA
>CM031616.1:3561096-3564349 GCA_018398815.1 Conus ventricosus
TTACTCCTTCGCATTTGCAATGACCTTATCTACGAAGAGAGTGAATTGCCGTAGAATCGATGATGATCCGGACTGTTAAGAAAATTTAATTTTCTGTAGGTTACGTGTGGATCTAGTCCGATTAGTTGGGGGAATGCCAAAGAATAAGAAGAATGTTCACTAAAAAAAAAGACTAAGAAAGATGGTTATAAAGATTTACGACAAAAATAAAATAAAACAATCAATGATAAATGACTTTCCTTTCATATTCGGAGTCTTTCACGGTTGTGTCGATGGCTTGGGGTTGATGAAGATCCAACGGACAAATCGACAACTTGCAGGTAGTTGACGAAAAATATTCAATCAATGTAGGTTAGCTGTGTCCTTCATCTCAACAATACTAAATCATTGAAAAATCCGCATAACACTCTTTCTCAAAAAATAACTTGCACAATTCAGCACAATTCACAGGCTCAGCACCATAAATCCTCGTCGAAACCACAATGCTCCTGTAAAACAGAAGGTAAGGCCTTGGTGAGTTCCATGAATAGTAACACACTCTGGTTGGTAGAGAGACGATCGGCATTGTCCATCCGTTGGCTTGGCTTTCCAGGAGGTGGCGGGGTACCGGAAGTACAGGGGAGACGGTGAGCAAACTGCTGATCAGGGAGGGCCGACCTGAACGTGTCGGACGACGAGGAGAGACGGCTGAACATGTTCGTCGAGGGTGTCCTGTACGTGGAGAGCGAACTGGCTCGTGTGAGTATCTACGTCCCTCTGTCTTCTGTCTGTCTGTCCTTCTGCTTTGAAACTGTGTGGGTCTACGTTTTTTGAGGGTTTGGGTGTTTTTTTTGTTTTTTCATCCATTGCGAGCAAGATAAGTGTTTAGAGCGAAAAATTCCATTAGTTGTTGTGTTTGTTTCTGTCTGTCTGTCTGTTTGTTTTTTTTGTCTCTCTGTTCGGGAATAACTTGCTAGCAACTTGAAGAAAAAAATCCAGTGGCTGCTGAATCCCGATGATGGAGGAACATGATTTTGCTTCTTTTTTTCTCCCATTAGATTTGTGAATTCTTTTTTTCGTCTCCCACGTATTTTCATCTTCTTCCTTCCGTTTTGTTTTTGGCCCCCTCCCCCTTCCTCCACGCTTTGTCTCCCCATCTTTCTTCCATTGCCATCATCACTCACCTTCTCCTCATCCCTCACCCTATTCCATCTCTTCCACACTGACCACATGATGTTCATCTGCATTTTGGGCTTAAATCCTTTGTTCAAAAGACTTAAGCTGGGAGTGGACCGTCATCACAGCCTTAGGTGGCACCCTTTCTCCACCTTCACAAGCATGTTAGAGAAGATGGACCGTCATCACAGCCTTAGGTGGCACCCTTTCTCCACCTTCACAAGCATGTAGAGAAAATGGACCGTCATCACAGCCTTAGGTGGCACCCTTTCTCCACCTTCACAAGCATGTAGAGAAGATGGACCGTCATCACAGCTTAGGTGGCACCCTTTCTCCACCTTCACAAGCATGTAGAGAAGATGGGCCGTCATCACAGCCTTAGGGGGCACCCTTTCTCCACCCTTTACAAGATGTAGAGAAAATGGACCGTCATCACAGCCATTAGGTGGCACCCTTTCTCCCCTTCACAGCATGTAGAGAAGATGGACCGTCATCACAGCCTTAGGTGGCACCCTTTCTCCACCTTCACAACATGGTAGGAAGATGGACCGTCATCACAGCCTTAGGTGGCACCTTTCTCCACCTTCCCCAAGCATGTAGAGAAGATGGACCGTCATCAAAGCCTTAGGTGGCACCCTTTCTCCACTTCACAAGCATTTTAGAGAAGATGGACCGTCATCACAGCCTTAGGTGGCACCCCTTTCTCCACCCTTTACAAGCTGTAAGAAGATGGACCGTCATCACAGCCTTAGGTGGCACCCTTTCTCCCCACCTTCACAAGCATGTAGAGAAGATGGAACCGTCATCACAGCCTTAGGTGGCACCCTTTCTCCACCTTCACAAGCATGTAGAGAAGATGGACCGTCATCACAGCCTTAGGTGGCACCCTTTCTCCACCTTCACAAACATGTAGAGAAAATGGACCGTCATCACAGCCTTAGTGGCCCCTTTCTCCAAACCCTTTACAAGCATGTTTGAGAAGATGGACCCTCATCACAGCCTTTAGGTGGCACCCTTTCTCCACCTTCACAAGCATGTAGAGAAGGTGGACCGTCATCACAGCCTTAGGTGGCACCCTTTCTCCACCTTCACAAGCATGTAGAAGATTTGGGGCCGCATCACAGCCTTAGGTTTCACCCTTTCTCCACCTTCCAAGGCATTTTAAGAAGATGGACCGTCATCACAGCCTTAGGTGGCACCCTTTCTCCACCTTCACAGCTGTAGAGAAGATATACACAAAAGAAGCCGCTGCCCTTCCTCCAGTCGACAGTGTTCTTGGAAAATTGCGGCTCTGTTGAGAAATGTAAAATAAGGTTATAAGAGCAGGGTCGTGTATTATCAAACAAAGCTATTAGAAAAAATTATAAAAAATAAAACAGTAAATGCTGAAAGTACTCAAACTGTAGACTAAGGTTATTTAAAAGCAAGCTCGCTGTATTATCAACAAAGCTATTTTTTTAAGTTTTTAAAAAAAACAATGCTGAAAATACTCGAACTGTAAGTATATAAGAGCTGACGATGTCTTCTTTGTAGCAGCCTGGACACCAGCGCTGATATCTGTCATTAATTCCTCGTATCAAAGTGGCCTTTAGGGGTAGACTGCCAGTCAATACTCTCTGCTTGACCTCACATTCAGCTTCGTCACGGTAAATGCGGGCCCTAATTATTGTCAAGGAGAAATCCCAGCATTCCAGGGTCGGTTTTAAATATAGACAACCGGAAACACCTCCGGAGAGTTATTTGAGGCAGCATGTGTGTGTTTGTGTGTATGTGTGTGTCGCGGTTTAAGGTCCACGTATCAAGGATGTTTTGGATGGAAGAGGAGAGAGGGACAGGCAGGGCACAACACTCACCAACCCCACACTCAAACCACTCGTGGAAAACAATAAACTAAATAAGCAATTTATTAAATTAAAGAAAATATCTCATTCAACCTTGGAGAGGACGACTATCGAAGAGGGGGGTGAGAGATAATTGGAAAAAGGGAAATAGAAGACGACGCCACCTAAAGATTACTTAATGGACAAAATAACCACAAAAGACCCCACCCTGGCCCGGAAAAAAAAACCAAAAAAAAAGAGGAAACAATTGAAAAAGA
>CM031616.1:3564449-3579449 GCA_018398815.1 Conus ventricosus
AAATGACAACATCAGCAATCTGTACAGTACTGTTTAAACATAACAATGGTCACAATGTCTGTTATATTCTTTCTTTCGCATTATATGGCATGAAGAGAAATACCATGTTTAAAATATGTAGTGTACTTTTTAAAAAGTTTTTAGTGCCTGAAAGAGAAATGCTTTGTAAGCTGATTTAAACGAGCTAATGCTTTCTTTATCTTTCACGTAATTTGGTAAGGAGTTCCAAAGGGCCCCTCCTGAATAGGCGAGACTTGTTTTAAAAAGATCAAGAGAGAGCGGAGAGAGAGAGAGAGAGAGAGAGGAGAGACGAGAGAGAGAGAGAGAGCGAGAGAAGAGAGAGAACGATTGTGATTTTTTATCATTGAGAACAATGGGATAAGCACTTTTGTTCATCCAGCCCTCAAAAAATGAAAAGAGCAATAAATTACAAAACCAGAAAGGAAATACTTTGAAAAAAAAATGGACTGCAAACGTGAAATTCGGTAATACAAGAGAACAAACAAAAGAAAACAAGTTTCAGAGAAAGAAAATAAAACAAACTTAAAGACATAGTGTGAGAGAGAGAGAGAGAGAGAGAGAGAGAGAGAGAAGAGAGAGAGAGAGAGAGAGAGAGAGAGAGAGAGAGAGAGAGAGCGAGAGAGAGAGAGAGAGAGAGAGAGAGAGAGAGAGAGAGAGAGAGAGAGAGAGAGAGAGAGAGAGAGAGAGAGAGAACGTGCATTAACCGTTTGACATCAGTCTGACCTGAAAAACACGATCGGTATCCCACACTGCCAGCTGGAGATACTCCTGGTAGTTGTCCATGATGTTTCTCCCGTTCTTTTTGTAGTGTTCCTGAGTCGACGACGGTGAGCCTGTGCATGGACAGGAAACGAAACAGTTAATGAAACGATAAAACAGCGGCAAACGTTCCGCAACTGTCGCCCCGAAACGCGGTGCGTGGTTAGAAAGTACAGCATCATACCGCTTTTCACTAGCTTGAATGCAAGTACACAAACGGTGAAATCTTCTATTCAATTCGAAGAAAGATCCCTTCCTTTATAATTTGTCTGTTTTAATGTTGAAAACCACAGAAGATGAAATCCAAACCATTCATCACATTGTCAGTCTCATCTTCTCATTCTGTGTGCTGATCAACGGACTGTAGTCAAACTTCAGAGGAAGAAATTAAGATCTTTTATTACAGCTGGTTTCTTACTTACGCCCTTCACTCCCGAGACGGCGTGGTCTCCAATAACATTTTCCCAGCGTACTCAACTCTGAGCTGTCCTTTTTGCCTTCGTTAAGTTGGTTCCCTTCTTCAGCTCTGCGTCCTAACAGTTTTCCAGCGAGCTGAACTCTGAGCTGTCCTTTTAGCCTTCGTCAAGTTGGTTCCATTCTTCTGCTTCGCCTCCTAAAGACATTTTTCCAGCGTACTTTTTGCCTTCGTAAAGTTGGTTCCCTTCTTTAGCTCTGTCTCATTGTCTCTGGAAGGCCTCTCTCCCCCCCCCCCACCTCCCCCCCCCCCCTGCAGCTTCCAGATCAGAGTGTGAGGGCTGGTGTTGGTGCTGGTTGCCAGACTTAACTTGCTTCTCAGGGTGTGTATGATTACCGGCTCCTGTACCGCCCTTGGCCACAACTTCTCCATTGCATGGTCATTCCTCATTTCTTCCTCTGTGTTATGATCAGCCTGGTATGGCAATGCCACGGGGACGTTGTTCCTCTGTGCTATGATCAGCCCGGTATGGCAATGCCATGGGGACGTTGTTCCTCTGTGTTATGATCAGCCCGGTATGGCAATGCCATGGGGACGTTGTTCCTCTGTGCTATGATCAGCCTGGTATGGCAATGCCACGGGGACGTTGTTCCTCTGTGCTATGATCAGCCTGGTATGGCAATGCCACGGGGACGTTGTTCCTCTGTGCTATGATCAGCCTGGTATGGCAATGCCACGGGGACGTTGTTCCTCTGTGCTATGATCAGCCTGGTATGGCAATGCCACGGGGACGTTGTTCCTCTGTGCTATGATCAGCCTGGTATGGCAATGCCATGGGGACGTTGTTCCTCTGTGCTATGATCAGCCTGGTATGGCAATGCCACGGGGACGTTGTTCCTCTGTGCTATGATCAGCCTGGTATGGCAATGCCATGGGGACGTTGTTCCTCTGTGCTATGATCAGCCCGGTATGGCAATGCCATGGGGACGTTGTTCCTCTGTGCTATGATCAGCCTGGTATGGCAATGCCACGGGGACGTTGTTCCTCTGTGCTATGATCAGCCTGGTATGGCAATGCCACGGGGACGTTGTTCCTTACACTGTAAATCGCAGCTTCTTCTTTTGTACGTTGCCACCTCTTAATTCATCTCTTCCCAGAAAACTGCAAATTGGAGAAAAATATATTTGTCTACATTTGGACAGGGAGATGGACAGACAATCTCTCTCTCTCTCTCTCTCTCTCTCTCTCTCTCTCTCTCTCTCTCTCTCTCCTCTCTCCTCTCTCTCTCTCTCTCTCTCTCTCTCTCTCTCTCTCCCTCTCTCTCCCTCTCTATCTCTCTCTCTCTGTCCGTCTGTCTGTCTGACTCTCTTTCTCTCCCTTTCTTCACACAAATACACACATCATTTCTGACAACACCTTTACATACAATTAGGTAAATTCTAAAACAAACAAATATAACACTGCTTCTGATGGAAAGCCGACTGTACCTTTGATGGTCAGAAGAGAGTAAATGTCGAACTCGGTGGGTTTAGTCTGGGCGTACAGCTGGCCACCCAGCTCATTCTCGATCACGTCATCCAGTGTACTAAAGTCGTTCTTTTCCTTACTTCGGTCTCCAAGCCCATTCTTGCCATAAGCCGTCATGCCAATGATCTTCCCCCTAGGAATAGCTGGAAACAAGAGGACAAATCAGGAGGTGGTTTTTGGTCTCAGGAATAGCTTGAAACAGGACACACCAAGGTGGAGACTTTTCACCTAGGGAACGGCGTAAAACAGAGCGGCAAAGTAGGTGGTGGTTTCAACCTTATCAACTGCTTAAAACAGAAGGGCAAAGTAGGTGGTGATTTCAACCTTACGAACAGCTTGAAACAGATGGGCAAAGTAGGTGGTGATTTCAACCTTACGAACAGCTTGAAACAGATGGGTAAATCAGGTGGTGATTTCAACCTTGCGAACAGCTTGAAACAGATGGGCAAATCAGGTGGTGATTTCAACCTTGCGAACAGCTTGAAACAGATGGCAAATCAGGTGGTGATTTCAACTAACAAACAGCTTAAAAGAGATGGCAAATCAGGTGGTGGTTTCAACCTTAGGAACAGCTTGAAACAGATGGGAGATCAGGTTTCAACCTTAGGAACAGCTTGAAACAGATGGCAAATCAGGTGGTGATTTCAACCTAACAAACAGCTTAAAAGAGATGGCAAATCAGGTGGTGGTTTCAACCTTAGGAACAGCTTGAAACAGATGGGAAATCAGGTTTCAACCTTAGGAACAGCTTGAAACAGATGGCAAATCAGGTGGTGATTTCAACCTAACAAACAGCTTAAAAGAGATGGCAAATCAGGTGGTGGTTTCAACCTTAGGAACAGCTTGAAACAGATGGGAAATCAGGTTTCAACCTTAGGAACAGCTTGAAACAGATGGGAAATCAGGTTTCAACCTTAGGAACAGCTTGAAACAGATGGCAAATCAGGTGGTGGTTTCAACCTAACAAACAGCTTAAAAGAGATGGCAAATCAGGTGGTGGTTTCAACCTTAGGAACAGCTTAAAACACAGGGACAAACAAAGAAGCTCACCCTGAGGTAAAAAAGGAAAACAACTCAGGGGGTGGTTTCAACGTTTGGAACAGCTTAAAACACAGGGACAAACAAAGAAGCTCACCCTGAGGTAAAAAAGGAAAACAACTCAGGGGGTGGTTTCAACGTTTGGAACAGCTTAAAACACAGGGACAAACAAAGAAGCTCACCCTGAGGTAAAAAAGGAAAACAACTCAGGGGGTGGTTTCAACGTTTGGAACAGCTTAAAACACAGGGACAAACAAAGAAGCTCACCCTGAGGTAAAAAAGGAAAACAACTCAGGGGGTGGTTTCAACGTTTGGAACAGCTTAAAACACAGGGACAAACAAAGAAGCTCACCCTGAGGTAAAAAAGGAAAACAACTCAGGGGGTGGTTTCAACGTTTGGAACAGCTTAAAACACAGGGACAAACAAAGAAGCTCACCCTGAGGTAAAAAAGGAAAACAACTCAGGGGGTGGTTCAACGTTTGGAACAGCTTAAAACACAGGGACAAACAAAGAAGCTCACCCTGAGGTAAAAAAGGAAAACAACTCAGGGGGTGGTTTCAACGTTTGGAACAGCTTAAAACACAGGGACAAACAAAGAAGCTCACCCTGAGGTAAAAAAGGAAAACAACTCAGGGGGTGGTTTCAACGTTTGGAACAGCTTAAAACACAGGGACAAACAAAGAAGCTCACCCTGAGGTAAAAAAGGAAAACAACTCAGGGGTGGTTTCAACGTTTGGAACAGCTTAAAACACAGGGACAAACAAAGAAGCTCACCCTGAGGTAAAAAAGGAAAACAACTCAGGGGGTGGTTTCAACGTTTGGAACAGCTTAAAACACAGGGACAAACAAAGAAGCTCACCCTGAGGTAAAAAAGGAAAACAACTCAGGGGGTGGTTTCAACGTTTGGAACAGCTTAAAACACAGGGACAAACAAAGAAGCTCACCCTGAGGTAAAAAAGGAAAACAACTCAGGGGGTGGTTTCAACGTTTGGAACAGCTTGAAACACAGGGACAAACAAAGAAGCTCACCCTGAGGTAAAAAAGGAAAACAACTCAGGGGGTGGTTTCAACGTTTGGAACAGCTTGAAACACAGGGACAAACAAAGGAGGTGATTTTAACCTTTATGATAGCTAATGAGAGACGAACAAACCAAAGCGGTATATTTACCTTTTGGAACAACTAAACAGAAAAACAAACCAGAGGATGGTTTTAAAACAAAGGAATAGCTAGAATAAGAAAACAACTTAGACTATGTGTTCTCACCACATGAATAGCTTAACACAGAGGTACAAACCGAGATGGCGATTTTAACCTCAAGAATAGCTTAAATAATGACAAAACCACACAGGTGATTTTCATCTGTAGGAATACTAAGCAAAGGAAACCAAACCAAAGAGGTGATTTTAACTTTAGGAATAGCTAAACAGACGAAGACACAAAAGAGGTTATTCTAAACTTTAGGAATAGCTAAAACAGAGAAGAAACGAAAGAGGCAATTTTAACTTTAAGGAATAGTTACAAAATACTATCGGAATTCTAAACAAAGAAGAACAAACCAAAGAGGTTATTCTAACCTTTAGGGATAGCTAAAAAAAAGAAAACAAACGAAATGTGATTTTAACCTTGAGGAATAGTTACCAAAAAAAAAAACCACCACACCAAAGAGGTAATTTAACCTTTAGGAGTAGTTCAAGAGAAGAAGAAACCAAAGAGGTTATTCAAACCTTAAGGAATAGCTAAGACAGAGAGCAAACAAAGAGGTTATTTTAAACTTTAGGAATAGCGAAACAGAAAAGACCACACCAAAGAGGTGATTTGAACCTACAGAGCAGACCACACCAAAGAGGTGATTTGAACCTACAGAGAAGACCAAACCAAAGAGGTGATTTGAACCTACAGAGAAGACCACACCAAAGAGGTGATTTGAACCTACAGAGAAGACCACACCAAAGAGGTGATTTGAACCTTAGGAACTGGCAAAAAGAGGGACAAATCAGCAGGCGATGTCATCGTCAGGAACAGCCCAAAAGAAGGGTGATTTGAACCGATGTCATCGTCAGGAACAACCCAAAAGAAGGGTGATTTGAACCGATGTCATCGTCAGGAACAGCCCAAAAGTAGGGTGATTTGAACCGATGTCATCGTCAGGAACAGCCCAAAAGTAGGGTGATTTGAACCTTAGAACAAACCATGGAGGTCATTTTATCATCAGAAATAGCCAAGTAAAGATGAAAGATCAGGATGACAATCTTAGTCTTTAAGAATATAGAGGTCATTTTATCATCAGAAATAGCCAAGTAAAGATGAAAGACTCAGGATGACAATCTTAGTCTTTAAGAATATAGAGGTCATTTTATTATCAGAAATAACTAAGTAGAGATGAAAGAATCAAGATGACGATATTGTCTCTAGGAATATAGAGGTCATTTTATTATCAGAATTACTAAGTAGAAATGAAAGAATCAAGATGACGACATTGTCTTTAGCAATATAGAGGTATCTTTTCATCAGCAATAACTAAGTAGAGATGAAAGAATCTGGATGACGATGTTGTCTTTAGCAATATTGAGGTCACTTTATTAACAGATGTAACTAAAAAGAGAAGAAAGAATTAGGACGACGATCCTAGTCTTTAGGAATATAGAGGTCATTTTTGTTATCAGAAAAAAACTAAGAAGAGTAGAAAGAATCGGGATGAGGATCTTGTCCTTAGGAATATCTGAACACTGCGGAAGGATTCACAGAAAAAAAAAGATTCTACTTTTTCCTAAAGCTGAAGGCCAAAATAAACAACGTTGGCCCTAGGTATGGATTGTATGTACGTTCAGAACGGGTAGGTGTGTATATTTTCAGGTGATTAAGGACAGTTTCTAGAAACAGAACCAGGTATGTGTGTCCATGCTTCGAGAATGTACTGTTCGTTGACTGGGTGTGTTGAATCCATAACCGGCTGATTGTTACCAACAAACACACCTGTTTGTGAGCGAGTGTACTATCCTTGTGACAGGGTCAGGTCTAAGGCACAGTTTGTTTGTGTGTGTGTGTGTGTGTGTGTGTGTGTGTGTGTGTGGGGGTGTGTGTGTGTGTTGTGTGTGTGTGTGTGTGTGTGTGTGTGTGTGTGTGTGTTGTGCTGTGTCTGTGTTGTGTGTGCGTGCGTGCGTGCGTGCGTGCGTGGTGCGTGCGTGTATGTGTGCGTGCGTGCGTGCGTGCGTGCATGCGTGCGCGCGCGCGCGTGTGTGTGTGTATGTGTGTGTGTGTGTGTGTGTGTGACAGAAAAAGAACATGAGAGAGGGAGAGAGAGAGAGAGAGAGAGAGAGAGAGAGAGAGAGAGAGAGAGGAGAGAGAGAGAGAGAGAGTAATATGAAAATCGGCAAAGGGTGACTTACTGTACACAATAAATATTTGTTCTGATTTCCTTTGGACCTGTGGTCAGATATGTAATGGAAAGGTCCTGAACTTTTAACCACTATACGAAATATAGACACTTTCCTTCAAATCCGCACAGCGGTTCTGCTGTCCTTAAAATTCAGCAGTTGAGACCTCAGGATTCATTTACTTTTTCCCTTTAATTTTTCTCTGTTCATACCCTGAAAAGCGCCCGTAGTCCAACGGTTAAGCGTTTGCCTAAGCTGTCGACAGTCGTGAGTGCGAACCGTTTGTGGCGTCGGCTTTTTTCCCAGTTTGAGACACGAACCGTTGTGGCGTCGGCTGTTTTCAGTTTGAGACACGAACCGTTTGTGGCGTCGTTATTTTCACTTGAGACACAAAACCGTTTGTGGCGTCCGGCTATTTTTCTGCTTCAAACCCTCTCCACTCACTCCCCCAGTAAAAGGGACACCTGATTCAGACCAGGGAAAGTCAAAAGGCGGCGGAAGGAGCGGGAGGGGCCCCGCCTTCTGTCATGCCGTGGACCAAAATACGGTGAACCTCTGACACCCCCTGGCTATGGGACTTTAACCTTAACCTTCCTCTGGCTAGGGACTTTAACCTTAACCTTCCTCTGGCTTTTGGGACTTTAACCTTCCTCTGGTTATGGGACTTTAACCTTTAAAACCTTCCTCTGGCTAGGGACCTTAACTTCAACCTTCCTCTGGCTATGGACTTTAACCTTCCTCTGGCTATGGGACTTTAACCTTAACCTTCCTCTGGCTAGGGTTTTTTAAACCCTTCCTCTGGCTAGGGGACTTTAACCTTAACTTTCCTCTGGCTATGGACTTTAACCTTCCTCTGGCTATGGGACTTTAACTTTAAACCCTTCCTCTGCAAAGGGACTTAACCTTTCTCTGGCTATGGACTTTAACCTTAACCTTCCTCTGCTATGGGACTTTAACCTTTCTCGGGCTAGGGGACTTTAAACCCTTAACCTTTCCTCTGGCTAATGGGAAACTTTAACCTTCCTCGGGTTAGGAACTTAACCTTAACCTTCCTCTGGCTATGGGACTTAACCTCAACCTTCCTCTGGCTAGGGGACTTAAACCTTCCTCGGGCTATGGACTTTAACCTTAATCTTCCTCTGGCTATGGACTTTAACCTTCCTCTGGCTATGGGACTTTAACCTTTAAACCCTTCCTC
The DNA here is from genome assembly GCA_018398815.1 of Conus ventricosus. NCBI lineage: Eukaryota > Metazoa > Mollusca > Gastropoda > Neogastropoda > Conidae > Conus > Conus ventricosus. Next base: position 3,572,784 of record CM031616.1, read on the forward strand.
GGGCTAGGTACTTTAACCTTCCTCTGGCTATGGGACTTAACCAAAACTTTCCTCTGGCTATGGGACTTTAACCTTCCTCTGGCTATGGGACTTTAACATTAACCTTCCTCTGCTATGGATTTTAAAACCTTTCTCTGGCTATGGGACTTATAACCTAACCTCCTCTGCTATGGGATTTTAACCTTTCTCTGGCTATGGGACTTTAACCTTAACCTCCTCTGGCTATGGGACTTTAACCTTCCTCTGGTTATGGGACTTTAACCTTAACCTTCCTCTGGCTATGGGACTTTAACCTCAACCTTCCTCTGGCTATGGGACTTTAACCTTCCTCGGGCTATGGGACTTTAACCTTAATCTTCCTCGGGCTTTTGGACTTTAACCTTAACCTTCCTCTGGTATGGGACTTTAACCCTTAACCTTCCTCTGGCTATGAACTTTAACCTTAACCTTCCTCGGGCTAGGGAACTTTAACCTTTAACCTTCCTCTGGCTATGGGACTTTAACCCTTTTAAACCCTCCTCTGGCTATGGACTTTAACCTTGACCTTTTCCTCTGGCTATGGGACTTTAACCCTTCCTTGGCTAGGGGACTTTAACCTTAACCTTCCTCTGTTATGGGACTTTAGCCTTCCTCTGGCTATGGACTTAACCTAACCTTCCTCTGGCTATACGATTTTAACCTTTAACCTTCCTCGCTATGGGACTTTAACCTTAACCTTTCCCCTCTGCTATGGACTTTAACCTTCCCTCTGGCTAGGGGAAACTTTATCCTTGACCTTCCTCTGGCTAGGGGATTTTAAAAACCTTTAACCTTCCTCTGGCTAGGGGACTTTAACCTTGACTTTCCTCTAGCTAGGGGACTTTTCCCTTTTAAAACCTTCCCTGGCTAGGGGATTTTAACCTTTAACCCTCCTCGGCTATGAGACTTTAACCTTAACCTTCCTCTGGCTATGGACTTTAACCTTTAACCTCCTCTGGCTATGGGACTTTAACCCTTTCCTCTGGCTATGGGACTTTAAACCTAACCTTCCTCTGGCAAAGGGACTTTAACCTCCCTGGCTAGGGGACTTTAACCTTCCTCTGGCTATGGGACTTTAACCTTAACCTTCCCTGGCTATGGGACTTTAACTTTCCTCTGGCTAGGGGACTAACCTTAACCTTCCTCTGGCTATGGGATTTTAAAAACCTTCCTCTGGCTATGGGACTTTAAACCTTAACCTTCCTCTGGCTATGGGATTTTAAACCCTTTCCTCTGGCTAGGGGACTTTAACCTTAACCTTCCTCTGGTATGGACTTTAACCTTCCTCTGGCTATGGACTTTAACCTTCCTCTGGCTATGGGACTTTAACCTTCCTCTGGCTATGGGACTTTAACCTTAACCTTCCTCTGGCTAGGGACTTTAACCTTCCTCTGGCTATGGGACTTTACCTTAACCTTCCTCTGGCTATGGGACTTTAACCTTCCTCTGGCTATGGACTTTAACCTTAACCTTCCTCTGGCTAGGACTTTAAACCTTCCTCTGGCTATGGGACTTTAACCTTAACCTTCCTCTGGCTATGGACTTAAACCTTCCTCTGGCTATGGGGCTTTAAACCTTAAACTTCCTCGGGCTAGGGGACTTTAACCTTAACCTTCCTCTGGCAATGGGATTTTAAACCCTTTTAAAAACCTTCCTCTGGCTAGGGGACTTTAACCTTAACCTTTGTCCACGCAACTAATCCAAGGAAAGGTTTCCGGTACTGACAACATCTGCGCATGTTTAAGAAAACTGATAGCGCGAAATGTGGCCCTAAAAAATGAAGTCAAAACATGTTATACAAAGCATAAACAGATTCGTTAAACATACAAACGAGAAGGCGTGCAAATGCTAGCTAATCAATTAGCACGTGACTGATATCGAAAGGTTTCTCGCTGTCTTGCACTATCTGTGTTTCCTCTTCTCTCTCTCCTCTCTCTCTCCTCTCTCTCCCTCCCCCTCTCTTCCCACTCTCTCCCCTCTCTCTCTCTCTTCTCTCATCTCGTCTCTCTCCTCCCTCTCTCCTCTCTCTCCTCCTCTCTCCTTCCTCTTCTCATCATTTTTTCTCAATGACACAAAGTGTATCCAGGTATACAAAGCGGGTTTAAAAAGGTGGGCAAACACGTTTTCACAGCAACTGTCGTTAATCCCCCGCATTCATAACTTGGTTTTAAACACCTCCTTGTAAGGTCATTTTTTACGGAGATTCTGGGACAGTCAATTTCAAAATCATGCAAACACACAACAGAGACTAAACGAACGCACCCACGTGTACGCACGCGTGCAATAAACACCCTCCACAAATACACGAGGACGAACACACACACACACACACACACACAACACACACAAAAACACACACACACACCACCACGCACGCACGCACGCACGCACGCACGCACGCACGCACCACGACACACACCAAAACACACACACACACACACACACCACCAAACGCAAAGCACGCACGCACGCCCCGCACGCACACAACAACACACACACACAAACCCAAACACACACACACACACACACACAACACACACACACACACACACACACACACCCAACAAGCACACACACACACACACACACACAACACACACACACACACACACACACACACAAACACACCCCCACGCACGCACGCAACGCACGCACGCACCCCACGCACGCAAAGCACGCACGCACGCACCACACACACACACACACACACACACACACACACAACCCCACAAACACCACACACACAAAAGCGCGTGCGCGCGCGCGCGTACCCTCACCCCCCCCCCCCCCCCCTACACACACACACACACACACACACCTCCAACACAACTCCGTCTACACTTACTGGTGAGAACTCTTTGATGAGGAGTACTCCTGTTACACTGAAAAGTCAAAGACGCTGGCATCCTTGTCCAGACGATGACATGCAGTCCCTTGGCTCCGTCCTCGGCAAACTTGTGATCCTGACAACCATTGACACGGCGCGAACAACGCGATTAATGGCGCTCACCAAACAATGCAAAATACAAATAAACGCACAACACAAGAAGCAAGTTTAAAGCTTTAATGGCGCGTCATCAAACAATGCAAGATACAAATAAAACGCACAACACCAAGAAGCAAGTTAAAGCTTTAATGGCGTGTCACCAAACAATGCAAGACACAAATAAACGCACAACACAAGAACAAGGTAACGCTTTAATGGCGCGTCCCCCAAACAATGCAAAACACAAATAAACGCACAACACAAGAAGCAAGGTAACCTTTAAAGGCGCGTTACCAAACAATGCAAGACACAAATAAACCACAACACAAGAACAAGGTAACGCTTTAATGGCGCTTTACCAAACAATGCAAGATACAAATAAACGCACAACACACAAGCAAATTAACGCTTTAATGGCGGTCACAAACGCAAGATACAAAAAACGCACAAACAAGAAGCAAGTTAACGCTTAATGGCGCGTCCCAAACAATGCAAGATACAAATAAACGGGACAACACAAGAAGCAAGGTAACCTTATGGCGCGTCACCAAACAAACAGACCAAATAAACGCACAACACAAGAAGCAAATTAACGTTTAATGGCGCGGGGACCAAACAATGCAAGACACAAATAACGCCAACCAAGAAGCAAGTAACGCTTAAATGGTGTGTCACCAAACAATGCAAGACACAATAAACGCACAACACAAAAGGCAAGGTAACGCTTTTTTTTCATACCAAACGAAGCAACCAGAGGAATTTTTGACCCAATACAGCCCATTCTTCGACGTAGGAGTAACATACAGAAAACATGCACTTCACAAGAACTTCCAGTCAGCATCAGCGGGAGAGCGTTTCCAGAAAACGGGTCACTAGACTCCCATCAGCAGTCCCGCGGTAGAGCGTTCCCAGGAAACGGTCAACAGACTCCCCAGTCGCAGTCCCGTAAAAGCCCTTCCAGAAACGGTCAACTATCCAGGTGTTCGTCATAAAGGGGATGGGGCCGCAAACGAGGGGGGGGTTAGTGGAAAGGTAGTGAGGAGGAGGGGGGGGGGGCGCCTCATGGACGTGATTTTGCTTGACACAAGCTGGCTGTGCCAGTCTTGAATAAAAGTTACTCTGTGTTAGGTTTTCTTATGGAAGCAAATGTTACCCTTCTTGTTTATTGTTCAAAGCGCGAGGCCAAAGCGTGAGCGGTCACCTGCGCCTCTATTGTGGGCAAAGCGCAAGGCCAAAGCGCGAGCGGTCACCTGCGCCTCTGTTGTGGCCAAAGCGCGAGGCCAAAGCGCGAGCGGTCACCTGCGCCTCTGTTGTGGCCAAAGCGCGAGGCCAAAGTGCGAGCGGTCACCTGCGCCTCTGTTGTGGCCAAAGCGCGAGGCCAAAGCGCGAGCGGTCACCTGCGCCTCTGTTGTGGCCAAAGCGCGAGGCCAAAGCGCGAGCGGTCACCTGCGCCTCTGTTGTGGCCAAAGCGCGAGGCCAAAGCGCAAGCGGTCACCTGCGCCTCTGTTGTGGCCAAAGCGCGAGGCCAAAGCGCGAGCGGTCACCTGCGCCTCTATTGTGGGCAAGGCGCAAGGCCAAAGCGCGAGCGGTCATCGCCTGCGCCTCTGTTGTGGCCAAAGCGCGAGGCCAAAGCGCGATGCGGTCACCTGCGCCTCTATTGTGGGCAAGGCGCGAGGCCAAAGCGCAGCGGTCACCTGCGCCTCTGTTGTGGCCAAAGCGCGAGGCCAAAGCGCGAGCGGTCACCTGCGCCTCTGTTGTGGCCAAAGCGCGAGGCCAAAGCGCGAGCGGTCACCTGCGCCTCTGTTGTGGCCAAAGCGCGAGGCCAAAGCGCGAGCGGTCACCTGCGCCTCTGTTGTGGCCAAAGCGCGAGCGGTCACCTGCGCCTCTATTGTGGCCAAAGCGCGAGGCCAAAGCGCGAGCGGTCACCTGCGCCTCTGTTGTGGCCAAAGCGCGAGGCCAAAGCGCGAGCGGTCACCTGCGCCTCTGTTGTGGCCAAAGCACGAGCGGTCACCTGCGCCTCTGTTGTGGCCAAAGCACGAGCGGTCACCTGCGCCTCTGTTGTGGCCAAAGCGCGAGCGGTCACCTGCGCCTCTGTTGTGGCCAAAGCGCGAGCGGTCACCTGCACCTCTGTTGTGGCCAAAGCGCGAGCGGTCACCTGCGCCTCTGATGTGGCCAAAGCGCGAGCGGTCACCTGCGCCTCTGTTGTGGCCAAAGCGCGAGCGGTCACCTGCGCCTCTGTTGTGGCCAAAGCGCGAGCGGTCACCTGCGCCTCTGTTGTGGCCAAAGCGCGAGCGGTCACCTGCGCCTGTACTGTGGCTGTAGAGTGAACGTTATGGTTACAAGTTCCAGAACACGACCTGGCTGTGACGAGTGTGGTCCCCCTCCGTCTGACACCACCACAAGCCGTCCAGCGACAATCTCCATGAACCTGCCGGTTCCGGCGACCTGGACATGAGATCCGCAAGGGAGTGGAGGTGGAGGGGACCGTGGCACTGAAGTCATCACGAGAACAGGGCACGGAAGGTCATGGACTTGACCCATCTTTCATGGTGAGCAGCCAGGGTGAAGACAAGGGGAAACACAGTATCATTTCAAGGAACGTCGAGGCAGGGTCCCTCTGTACATTATTTCGCGTCCCACAGCTCGGCGCTGACAGGCCGGATACAAACAGAGTCTTGGTCAGAAAAAAATCTTGGTCAGAAAAAAAATTACCTTTGAAGAAGTCCGCTCTCAGAAACTGGACCGCCTCATTCCAGTCTTTCCGATCTTGCCCAATAAAACACTGGACTCCGGATCGAGAAGCCGGACGGGGGCTGGAAAATCCTTCGAGTAACCTCACCTGAAGGGACCCGAACCGAGACTCCCGGTTCCAAAGCCCGCCACGCAAGTCACAGCCTGGCGGCAGCTGGTGCTGTTTCCTTAGCGTGTTGTTGTCGCTGTACTTGGGTTAAGAAAACAGGGTAAAGTCCCAAGGCCCGGTGGCCGTAAGGCAGTGAACTGTCAGAGTCATCGTGCCTGGGGCCCGCTATTACCACGGCGCAGCCCATCCCTCTCATTCCGCCGCCTTTAACCTTTCCTGAACTGGTCAGGTACTGCTGGGTAGATAGAGAGGGTTTTCAGGCCGAAAAACAATCTTAATCAGCATACAGTTCTATCTCAAGACTGCAGGCACAGGCTTTAAACAATTGACCACAGGCCCTTTGCTTTGTATTGGAGAACTCCAAAGGCAGTTATTGGTCGATATCTACTCTTCAGACAGTCCTGTCGATTCTGATGAAGATCCAATCCACTGTGTTCAACTTTGGGCTTATCTTGCGAACAGTCAGATACACAGACAGACAGACATACAAACAAACAACAAGAAACAAACACGTATTCACTCCCCCAGCCGAGCACACCACCTCCCACAAACATGTATGTATCATCAGCACACACGAGCTCCTTACAGGCCATCGAACTAGCAACACAACGGAGCGGTCACTGACATAGGTGTGGGGCAATGTTGGAGATCTGACAATAGCAACACAACGGAGCAGTCACTGACATAGGTGTGGGCAATGTTGGAGATCTGACAATAGCAACACAACGGAGCAGTCACTGACATAGGTGTGGGCAATGTGGGAGATTGACAATAGCAACACAACGGAGAGGTCACTGACATA
>CM031616.1:3584449-3597743 GCA_018398815.1 Conus ventricosus
CTTCGATGGGTGGGGCATGTCATCCGTATGGAAGAGCACCGTATGCCAAGGCGACTGCTGTATGGAGAGCTTCTGCACGGCAAGAGAAACCAAGGACGCCCAAAGAAACGGTACAAGGACTCGGTCAAATCAAACCTCCAGTGGTGCGAACTCAAACCAAAAGAACTAGAGGAGTGCGCCAGTGACCGACCTCTGTGGCGGGCCACAATTCACAAAGCCGCTACCAACTTCGAAAGTACTCGACGCCAAAAGCTGACTGCCGCCAGGGATCAACGCCACAGAGCAGCAGCAGCAGTGATCACGACAACGGTCTTCCAGTGCCCCCACTGTTCCAGACTCTGCGCCTCCAGATTGGGGCTGCAGAGCCACCTCCGCGTACATCGATGAGCTGCAGAAACGCTAACGTCATCTTCGGATCCGAAGACTACCATCATAGTTTGTGTGTGTGTGTATGTGTGCATGTGTGTGTGTGTGTGTGTATGTGTGTGTGTGTGTGTGTGTGTGTGTGTGTGTGTGTGTGTGTGTGTGTGTGTGTGTGTGTGTGTGTGTGTGTGTGTGTGTGTGTGTGTGTGAGTGTGTGTGAGTGTGTGTGTGTGTGTGTGTGTGTGTGTGTGTGTGTGTGTGTGTGTGTGTGTGTGTGTGTGTGTGTGTGTGTGTGTGTGTGTGTGTGTGTGTGTGTGTGTAGGGGCGGGAGGGCTGAATGGGGGAGAAATGGTCACGTGGTATGGGCGGAATGAGCGGCGTAGGGCTGATGCCTCTTCATTATCATCATCGTCATATCAATGACCAGGAAACGTATTGCTGTCATCATCTTTTTCATATGATGATGATGAGTACTGTCAGGTTATCTTCATCATGATCATTATTTTTGTTGTTCTGTTGCATGGGCCCATCCACATCATTCCTCAAACTGGACGAACTGAGCACAGTAAAATGTGTGCACGACAAATCGTTTTTCTTTTTTGTTAACTGTAAACAAGATTTGAAAGGAAACGTAAACAGGGAAACTTAAAATCACAACCAAAGAGGAATAAATATTTTTTTTAAACTAACTGCACTGACACACACAGAAACACACACATACTTCAGGCATACAGGTAGGTGTACTAAGACACACAGAAGCACACACATACTTCACGCATACAGGTAGGTATACTGAGACACATAGAAACACACACATACTTCACGCATACAGGTACGTATACTGAGACACACAGAAGCACACACATACTTCACGCATACAGGTAGGTATTCTGAGACACACAGAAACACACACATACTTCACGCATACAGGTAGGTGTACTGACACACACAGAAGCACACACAGAGAAACACACAGAGAAACACAAACACACACACACACACACACACACACACACACACACACACACACACACACACACACACACACACACACACACACACACACACACACACACACACACACACACACACACACACACACACACACACACACGACACACACACACACACACACACACACACACACACACACACCCATCACGCCCCCACACACACTAACCTTTCAGTACGATGTTGGCTTTCTGATTCAGACGGCAGCTGGGGGCACCCATATGGAATTCCCCGTCCACCACAACGATGCCCGACTTCAGCTGCAAACCAGGCAGGTTGGCCCATACGAATGCCGCGCCAGCTTCAATCACCAGTGACCGCAGATTGACCGGCACGTTGAACAAGATCTTCGATCCACTCGGAATAATCACCTGGACAAAGGATGGAAAGCCTGCTGCGTGTCACATCTGAAAACGGACACTATTTTGAGTAATCCAACAACCACGCAGTGTTTCCTCCGGTGGGTGTCCTCTCGGCGGCTTGCTATTGATGGCTGCTTCCCGTGGATTGATGGACATGAAGAAAACGAATCGTCTGCCTGTGAGAGTGGTTGAGTAAGGGAAGTTGGAATAAGGGGCATGAAAGGACGAGTATTAACACGAGGGCATGGAGGACACATGGACTCTCTCTCTCTCTCTCTCTCTCTCTCTCTCCTCTCTCTCTCTCTCTCTCTCTCTCTCTCTCTCTCTCTCTGTCCTCTCTCTCTCTCTCTCTCTCTCTCTCTCTCTCTCTCTCTTTCCTCTCTCTTTTCTCTCTCTCTCTCTCTCTCTCTCTTTCTCTCTCTCTCTCTCTCTCTCTCTCTCTCTCTCTCTCTCTCTCTCTCTCTCCTCTCTCTCTCTCTCATGTTGTGACTTCTTGAAAGGTACATGAATACATTTATATCATCGTTAACTTGTATTTTGAATCTGTTGTATATCTTTACTCAGTTTCATGTTCACATTCCCCTTCATGATGGGCTGAGGCCTAATATGAATAAAATATTCTTGAGTCTTGAGTCTTTAGTCTCTCTCTCTCTCTCTCTCTCTCTCTCTCTCTCTCTCTCTCTCTCTCTCTCTCTCTCTCTCTCTCTCTCTCTCTCTCTGCGTTTCTGCCTCTCTATCTTGCTTTATCTATTCTTTGTGCTTAGAGGGCTTGATGTAAAAAGAAAATCATGCTTTATTCATTACTTTCATTAAATAGAATCCGTTTTTTTTAACTCGTTCGTTCGTTCCTTCTCCTTTTCTTCCTTCTTCTCTCTCTCTCTCTCTCTCTCTCTCTCTCTATCTCTCTCTCGCTCTACTCCTTCTCTCTCTCTCTCTCTCTCTCTCTCTCTTCTCTCCCCCCGTCTGCTGCCTGCTCTGTGTCTTTTGTCCCGATATCAAAAATAACCGGAATAGCTCAGTTAGTGGGGCGGTTTTGAAATCGCAATCCTAGCAATCCTGGGGTTAAGGGGTCGAATCTTCCGCCGGTTTTTTTTCCGTACACCGTGGATTTTTTTCCCACCTCCCCCCCACCCCACCCCCCGCCCCACCCCCCCTGCTCCCCCCCTGTTGGCCCCTGCCCTCCTCCTCCTCTACCCCCCTCTGTGCTCCCCCCCCCACCACCCCCTCCTCCCCCCCCTCCCCCCCCCCCCCCCCCCCCCCCCCCCCCAACCCTGCTCCTCCTCCCCTGCTCCCCCCCCTTCCCCCCTCCCTACCCTCCCCTCCCCCCCCTGAGCCCCACCGCGCCCCCCCCCTCCTCCCCCCCCCCCTCCCCCCATCCCTCTGAGTTCCCCCCCCTCCTCCCTGACCCCCCCCCCTCCCCCTCCCCGTCTCCCCCTGCCCCTGCCTCTCCTCCTCCTCCCGGACTGCCTGTCCCGCCACCTCCCCCCCCTCTCCTCCACCCCTCCTTTCCCCCACCCCACCCCCCTGCCCCCCCACCTGCTGCCCCCACCCCCCCCCCCCCCCTACCCCCCCCCCCCCCCCCCTCATGCCCCCCATCCCCCCCTCAGACCCCCTCCCTCCCCCCCCCCTCTCACCCCCTGCCCCCCCGCTCTGGACTCACCCTCCTCCCTCCTCCTCCCCCCCCCCTCCTCACCTCCCCCCCCTCCCTGCCCCCCAGCCCCCCCCCCCCCTTCTCCCTTCCTTCCCCTGATCCCCTGAGGCCCCTCCCCCCCCCGGCTCCCCCCTCCCCCTGCCTTGCGGCCTGCCCCCCCCCCCTTCCCCCTCCTCCTCCCCCTTTTGCCCCCCCCCCCCCCCCCTGGCCCCCCCCACCTGAGTTAACATTAGTTCTGGCGCCGTTTTCACATCGCCCTTCGATGAGACTGTAGACCGGGGGTTCGTGGGTGAGGGGTACGTAAAGCCCCATATCACCAAGTATTCGGCCAGCTCCTATTAACAGGTGGGCAGATCGTTGTGTACATGAGGCGTGATTGTTGAAGCCTCTGAGGCTTGGTCTGTGACCGAGGATAGGAGATATATAAGTCCTGTTAATATTAACAACAACAACACACAACAATAACAATAACACCACCACCACCACCACCACCATTTATCATCAGAATCTCTCTCTCACACTCACTTTCTCTCTCTCTCTCGCTCGCTCGCCGCTCTTGTGTGTGCGTGCGTGCGTGCGTGCGTGCGCGTCGTGCGTGCGTTGCGTGCGTGCGTGCGTGCGCGCACGCGCGCGCGCGCGGCGCGCGCGTGTGTGTGTGTGTGTGTGTGTGTGTGTGTGTGTGTTGTGTGTGTGTGTGTGTGTGTGTGTGTGTGTGTGTGTGCTGGGGACAGAGAGAGAGAGAGAGAGAGAGAGAGAGACGAGAGAGGGTAGGGGAAGAGAGAGAGACGTCGAGAGAGAGAGAGAGATCTCAGAACTCAGAAACTCAGCACATTTGATGAAAACTAGGACATATGCCCATGTCATGAGGTGGGATCACTTCAATTAAGGGAAGAAATGCAAACTAACTTGAAAAAAGAAAAAAAAAGAAAAACAAAAAATCAATACATTCGTTATTATATATATATATATATATATATGTATACGCAAACCGGACACACACTTCACAGATGACAATAACGTTGAACTAACACATGTACGTGTATATTCACAGACGCATACACAGCACGCATGTTGCAAATCGTATAGATTACCATTATATTTGCAATTATTGGAGAATCTTTATGACGGTGTGTATGTATGAATATATGAATCAAAAACATATTAGATATTCGGATTGTTTATGTACGTTATGTTGTTCCCGGTGCGAGTTTTTAAAAAAACAACAAAAACAAACCCACTGATTCTGGGCACTCATTGGTTCTATCAACATATGATTGAATGGTTTTAACACTATTTTATTAAGTTATATTAAGTCTTAATTATGTTTAAAGATTCTTCCATATCGTGATATCTCTTTTTCAAAGATTCAAAATGTACCAACCAACTACATTACTATATTTCTCACTCGCAATTAAAGGGTCATTGTAAACGCTGATGGTTCGCGCCGAAAAATCTGCGAGGTAAATTTTTTCTATGATGTCACGATAATTTGGACAACAAGTTAAACCGTTAAGTTCAGATTCTGGAAACTTCTTTACAAAACGGCAAACGTTGTGTCAGGTGACCGGGCCAGTATAACGATATTTATGACTCTTCAATGCGGACACACCTAGTCAGAAAACGTAAGAGTACGTTTTCTAACGGCAATGTTCTTTATGTTAAACACAAGATTCGGGAAGAAGACTAGGAAACGGAACTTAAAGGAGGTATAAAAGAGAATCGTTCTCCGGAACGTCCCATTCCAGTTCTGAGGATAACAATCTATTAATCTCTGTCTTGAATTCAGACAGAAAAAAACATTTAATATGAGATACTCTTGATTTTCCCAAAAGTGGCCGAATCCATAGCGGTACATTGTGTAGCAAACATTAGAAACCCAGTTATTCTTGTCATTACATGTAGATTATTTAAACATTTTTTAAGCCCTGTAAAGGGAGTCGACCTTCAGGCATTGTTATTAAAATTTAAGCCCAAAATTTTCTAAATGTGATTTTAGTACATATGTAAAGTGGATACTCCAGTTTCAGCTAAATCAGGGCATTAGGCGTCCTGATACTGACGATCAGGATTCTCTTAAGCGCAAAACATATGCACCTATCAATAATTTGTATGATCGCCATAAGACCACATACTTCAGAAGGTGTGAGCATTCGGTAGGATCTGACAGTCAAAGAACTTAAAAAACAATGAAGGAGACTGAGTCCACCCACACTGTCCACAGCAATTTTAAAATGCAAGAACACCTTCTTAGCTTTAAGGCCATGTTCTTCAAAGCGTATTGAAAAATCTAAGGCCAGTAGATAAATAAACCAAGGTTATGTATAGCTGTTAACAATCTCAATCTTTTCTATCGCCGTAACACCTTTTTTCTTTTGCTGAAATGTATCCACCATTTCTAAAATAACTATTTTAGATTTGTCAAAGTTCACTTGAAGGACCAAGTCTCTGCTAGCTGTATTTTTTAAAATATTCAGTTGCTGCTGAAGGCCAGTCACAGAATAGAAAAGAATGACATCGTCAGCGAAAAGAGATAAAGGATTTCAAAATGTCATTCCGGTGACAAACATGACGCCATGTTATCTAAAAGTGTGGACATCATTAGCCAGTTCATTGATCAGGGAAAGAGAACAGAATGGGACTACATAGTTCACCTTGCTTTACTCAAGAGGACATAAAAACGCGGTCTGTCTAAATCAACTACCCTACTCTAACTCTAGCTTTCCAACACTGTACATGCTTTGTTTGCTCTGTACATTCTACCTTAATTCCGTGTTTCCTTAAGGACTGTCCACAAGTTATCTCTATCTGTAAATCGAAGGCCTTTTTAAAGTAAATTAATGCGCGATAAAGTTTACAATGGCAAAAAGTAGCTTCTGTACTAAAGCTAAAAGAGTGAAAAATGTCTATTGTACTGTAATGCGAGAAATCAGCCTGCGCATTCATGTATGATTTCGTTGTCCTCTTGCCCAAGCAGTGAGTGTATATTCAAAATGTAGCTGTAAATCTTACTACACACGTTATAACAAGGAAAAAATGCCTCTTGAGTTATCGGGGCAATCAATATCCCCTTTTTGATGCAGGTACGTATTACAGATTCTGTCCATTCATCTGGAAAAACTCCGGATTCAAAAAGTCTTGTTTAGGTATTTAACAAGGAATGGTGATAGTACGAACTAGGAATATTTAAAAACAATTCATTTATCAAACCATATGGCCCAGGAAGCTTTGTTATTTTTCAAAGCTCTAAAGGGCGACAGTATTTGTCTCTTCTGTTCATATCACCCCAATCTAGCATTTTCAATCATACAGAACCATCATCATTTGTATCCACGTCACAAGGTTTTCCTCCAATTGTGTCATTGACACTGGAGGAAAACAAATCCTTAAAGTTGTTTATTACCACACTTCGGAGTAATGCTACTTTGTTGAATTCTTTCTTTCGTAAAAGATTGACCGTTTTCCAAAAACGCTTTGGTTCTTTAGAAACTTTTGGAGTGAAGTGCGTTAAGAATTTTTCTTTGTGTTCTCATTTTTCTCTGCCAGGAATGCTAATATTCTTTCCTATTATTTATATTTTGTATTCTGTCTTCCCGCCTTTTCTGGCGACTTTTGAGATTGTTTGGAACTTTCCGTAGAGTTTGTCTCAGAAAACGACGTTTGATCCAGCATGCCCCATCAATACCTTGCTTTATTATTTTTGTCGCCCAAGTGATCTGTTTTTGCATAACTGAGCTGGCTTTCATGCATAGCTTCATTAATTTTATCAAGGCATCATTGATTATCTATGTCAATCAACGCCATGCGCTTGCCATCAGTGACGTATTCTTCTGAATAAAACTTAGATTTTAAACTCGGAACTTTTTCAGCATTCCATATGTATTTTACTATTGTATTGTATGTTAGAATCGGAGCAGTTTCATTTGGTGGACATAATTTAGTTTCACTCAATAGGCATATGTTTGGATTCCACTCTAGGAGAAACATATTGCTGAGTCAAGGTCAGGATCATCTGACAGAATGAACTAGTCATGCGGCTTGACTCCAATGGAGCTATATAAGTAAAGGCCCTTCTTCATCACAGATAACAAACCATTCAAAATTACTAAATTAATTAATCTGATCCAATCATCCAGTAAATATTTCCGAACCTGGGTTAACAATGGATCTTAGATTGACCGTATATGGACAGAATCGTCAAGAAATGTCAGGGTCGTCGATGTCGAAAAGCGAACATCTCGCAATTTTTTCCTCTGTTCTTGCGTTTTTCTTAAGTCACCCACATATCAAAAACAGGAGATCACCATTAATTTCAAAGGTATTCTAACCAATCATTGTTCAAGCAAGGACATGCCATTTTTGAAATAATCAGTTTCTTTATAATTACGTACTCTGAGATGGGAGGCAAATAATACCAAGCAAAATACCAGTGCTGTCTTTAAACTGTATGTGTCTTAACAAATTAAGTTCGATACAGTTGTCCAACTCCACATTAATCAAAGATATCATATTTTTCAACCGTTTTCTAACAAGCTTTGCAACACTCCAGGATAGGCCCTTGTGCTGTAAACAGAGCTAGTTAGTCTGACTGGAGGTGTGAAAGAAAGACGTTATATCTGGGAAAAGAAATCTGGAATTTTGCAGAGGGAAAATTTCAGAAAGGAAGACAAAATCAACCATACGGCAGGTATGGACCTATGCTTGGGGTATACAGGCAAGTCAGTCCTTCTATTATTGTATGTGGACGAGGACATATATTTTGGACATTACTTTTATGAACATGGGCTCGGACCGAAGTCCCTAGCTGTTGACCATTAAAATATCTAACATCTTTATTTCTTGGTGTGCCTTTCTAAATGATTCTGTGTGTTGGTTTGTCTGCCATTTAACCTTGCTGCGTGTTTGAGGGCCAACAACTGGCGTTTGTTTGAGTTTCATTCTCAATGGCAAGGAAAGGACTTGACTGTTGATTCTCTCAGTGTTAACTGATGGATTATCCGGACTGTCATGTTAGTGTGTTACACTGCTCTGGGGGAGCCAGAATTCACTTGTTTTTTCACATGGTTATCCTTCCAAAGTGAATCTCTGTTTTACCAAAATGGTCTGACTTGCGGCATCGGAACGGCTGATTGTCAGGGGGTATGGTCAGACGGAGGAAGATGTGCAGACTGAAGGGGACAAGACAGGTGACAGTTCATGAGTCAGGAAAGCGGAAAAATCTTGACTGGTGCCGTCCTTATGAGCTGGGGGGACTGCATCGTTCACCGTCAGACGACAGGTTGATTTCACGAGCGGGGTGGACGGTAGGTATCTTGACGTCAACGAGTCAGGAAAGCAGGAACTCAATTTGCTCACTGGGAGGTGACAGAATTTTCACAGGATCTTGCCAGTCGTTGCCTTCTGGATTCAGCTTCCCTCCAACAATACCATCATCACAGGACTGTTCCTGGAGTTCCTGCAGGGGCTGTATCAGTGTCATGACTAGGCGGTGGTTGATGCTTTGAAAGTGACGGATATTCTGCCATGTCAGAGTGGGGTGGTAGGAAGACGAAGGTCTGGAAACTCGTTTGTTGGATGTCCGTCAGCATAGTGTCTTTCTCTGGGCATTATCCTGGGACGGGGACGACCGGCTTGGTGCTGTGGCCGATCTTTGATGCTTGGTCCACCAGGGCGACGACTTCTGAACTGCAGACGTCATTGTGGAAGTATTGCATGTCTCCCATTTCTGCATATGTTGCTGTATTGCTCTGTGTTGTCGTGGTGGTTAGGTCAGAGGCAATACGGACACCAAGTTTCATCTTGCATTGTTTTCTTTTATCTTGTCTTTCCCGAAGATGAGTTTGTGGGGAAAGTGTGGAGAGTACCAGCACGAAACAGTGGACGGTTTTGATTGTGTTGCTTCTGGCCAAGTCGGTAGGCACACTCTATGTCTGCACAACAGTCCATGTTTTGCTTGTATAAAACTATTCAAAGCTTGACGACTTAATCGAACATGTCTTTTGTCTTCATGAGAGCTCTCGTAGACATTGAAGAAAAACGGACGTTGTTGACTTTTGGAGTGGGCCTCAAGTTTTTTTCCACTTCTTCACTTCAGGGATGTTTTGATGTGTCAAAACAGTTGCCCTTTGCTCGTTATAGAGTTGCTGGCTTTCTCTGTCTAGCGTTTACCTTTGCCGTATATCCAATCAAACATCTCCTTAAGATGGTTGTTCTCGGCCCTCAGTTGTCAAGCACTATCGTAAGAGCTGACTGTGTCTGGTTCACCTCCTGCAGTTGCCTCTTCATGTGTCCGCCAAGCAGTTTCCATTGAATTCTGAGGTGGTTCACAGTGCCTTTGCAGCCATCCTTGTCAGGTTGGAAAGGGAGCAGGGAACCCGCAGAAACAGGAGGGAAAGGGTGAGGAGGGGCAGCGATGAAACTGGTAGGGTCGAGTCATTGGGTAAAATACCGAGCAGAGTTTGGTGAGGGGGTGAACTTGTTACCGCCATTGTGTGAATCAGTATACTCATTGCCTCAGCCATCGTCAGCTGGTCAGGATTTGATTCAATGTGCCACATTGCATGAGAAATCCCGACAAGGAAAACTATTGAAGAAATGGCAGTGTTCAATAAGACCCCTCTTTGTCTCGTAGGACACGCTCACTCTGTTTGCTAGACAATGGGACTTGTTTCCGCCACTGTAAAATCTGAGACTGGTGGCTGAACATCTGTAAGCCAGTAAGAGAGAGAGAGAGAAAGAATGAGAGGAGGTGATGAGAGGAGAGAGAGAGAGAGAGAGAGAGAGAGGAGAGAGAGTGAGACGTGAGGAGATTCCTTTTACGAGGCATAATGAAGCTTCTAAGAATTAAAAAAATGTGATTGTACAGTGAACACGTTCGCTTGGGATGAAGCTAAGGCTGATTTTTTTGATGATAATGCTTCTCAGATGATGTGTTGGCTCCTTCGAAATTGCGTTATTTGGTTTGTCGACGCAGATGTTGATGATAGCACTGAAATGTTTTCAATTGTTTTTTTTAAACAGGCAACATACTGCTTGAAAAAGAAAAATACACGTGCGCAGGCAATGTGAAAAAACAAAACCTGGTTTACTGGAGCTGCTGAGTCCATTAACGAAAAGGTCCGTAACTTGTTTCAGAAATTGAAGGGAACGTCAGATCACCCGACTGCAATGTTTTTGTATATGGCAAGATTGATTTATATATTCATCAAAGAGAAAATGGGGACGGGTTGCGAATGTGCTTTGTTGGATGAATACTACTCTCTGCCAATAACAACGTTGGGGTTATTGTGCATTAGTCTCAATTGAAAGAAAAACAACCTTTGAATGATCTTAATATGGTTAAGTTGGTGGGTATAACACTTTATTTGGTATTTCCTGAAAGAAACAAGGAACTTTACAAATTTCGATTTATTAATATTGGCAGCAGCGACTAAACGTGTGACGTTGACAATTTCAGATGCCCAATTTCAGCAGAGCAAATTTGCTATTGCTTAGGAAAATTGAAAAAAAATCGCAATGCAGCCGGTCCTGATTAAAAATTGGAAATGGTTGCAAAGTGGTCATTGGTAATGAAAATTGTCTTTTTTTGTATGCTTTGTTTGCCAAAGGCATGTATCCATGACATCTGGAACGCAGTGCATTGTTCTCTATCATATGAGCAGGGTGACGGCAGGGATTTAACCATACTTAAATGGGGGACTTCTTCTACAATAATAAATGAGACTTCTCTACAATAATAAATGAGACTCTCTACAATTATAAATGAGATCTTCTCTACAATAATAAATGAGACTCTCATACAATAATAAAAGAGATTCTCTACTAATATTAAATGGGACTTTTCTACAATAATAAATGGGACTTCTCTACATATAAATGGGACTTCTCTACAACATAATAACAATGGGACTTCTCTAACAATAATAAATTGGGACTCTATACATAAGAAATTGGACTTCTTACAATACTAAATGGACTTTCTACAATTCATAAATGGGGACTTCTCTACCATTAAATAATGAGACTTCTCTACACTAATAAATGGAGAACTTCTCTACAATAATATATGCGATTCTCTTCAATAATAAATGGGGGGCTTCTCTGTGTCGTCTTGCCGCAAGCTATATCGTGCTGTTTCTAGCAAGACGACTTTGGAACTGATTAGATGAAATTATATATCATTGGTGAATGTCAAGCTGGATTCAAACGAAAGTATTTCCACGGTTGACCACATAGGTAGTCAATGGACCTTTAGTGCGAAAGCAATTTTGGTCTACATCGTAAACTCTCTGTGTTGGTTTTTTCGGTGATCAAAAAAGAAAACACTTGACTCCATTAACAGAAGTTACTTTGACCTGTTTGATACAAAGAATGACACTATTTAAAAATGTTTGTGTAAATGTATTATGAGGCATGTGGTAAGCGTTGTGAAGCAAGGGTCCAGTATGGCACGCCCTTCTGGTATATCTTAGATGTGCACTACCGTTCGAGTAGGGTGCATTGTAGCCTGAATGTTCATTTCCAAGCAAACTGTTGAATCAAAAACCAAAACATGTGACAGTTGAGTTATGAAATTCTTGCAGACGTGGCCCCAAATGTTATGAAGACATCGTGGAATCTGCATTCGGCTCTCAGATACCATGTTGCCTTTAATTTGAGAAAAAGTACAAATGGGATATATCCTGATTCAATAGTTGACAAAGAAGCCGGCTGCGACGTTTTGATTTTGAATGTTAATTTGATTAAAAAAAGAAAAAGAAAAACAAGCGTCCTTAATGTGAAAGCTACTTTTATAAGAAAATGGACGATCGTCCTTGGAATAGTTTTGCTGAAGATATGGGTACAATATTTTAAGTAGTTATTTTTCTACACGCTTAAGCTTTTCACACACACACACACACACACACACACACACACACACACACACACACACACACACACACACAAACACACCACACACGCGCGCGCGCGCACGCACGCACGCAAACACGCACGCACGCACGCACGCACACACACACGCACGCACGCACGCACGCAAGCACGCACACCACACACACACACACACACACACACACCACACACACACACACACACACACACACACACACACATACACACCACACGCACACACACACACACACACACAACACACACCACACACACACACACACACACACCCATGCACACACACACACATACACACGCACACACACACATAATCATAAGTTAAAAAAAAAGTGATGAACCCAAGACCAGTGCAAAATGTAGTCTCGAGAGATGACTTGGAGACGGGAACTAAAGGAGCGGGAGAGGAAGGAAGCGATGGCACTTGCAAACAGAGAGAACTCTCTGGCACTTGCAAAGAGAGAGAACTCTCTGGCACTTGCAAAGAGAGAGAACTCACTGGCACTTGCAAGAGAGAGAACTCTCTTCAAGGGGCTTGGATCCGAAACGAGGGTCTGCAGGTGAAGACAATCAGCAAGGGGACGCAAAAACCGGGCACACGTGAGCACGTGAAGACAATCAGTAAGGGACGCAAAAACCGGGCACACCGTGGCAGGTAAGACAATCAGCAGGGGACGCAAAAACCGGGCACACGTGAGCAGGTGAAGACATCAGTAAGGGACGCAACAACGGCACACGTGTGCAGTGAAGACAACAGCAAGGGGACGCAAAAACCGGGCACACGTGTGCAGATAAGACAATCAGTAAGGGACGCACAACCGGGCACACGTGTGCAGGTGAAGACAATCACAAGGGGACGCAAAACCGGGCACACGTGTGCAGATGAAGACAATCAGTAAGGGACGCAACAACCGGGCACACGTGGCACTGGAAAATCAGAAAGACATGATGGAGCTTGACCATTCAGAGACTTGACACTGACCAAAGCATTTAAATGGAGCGTTTT
>CM031616.1:3598743-3601243 GCA_018398815.1 Conus ventricosus
GAATCGGGATGGGGAAACTTGTCCTTATAAATTCTGAACACTCGGAAGGTTTTCCCCAAAAAAAAAAAGTTCTTTTTTTCCTAAACGAAGGGCCAAAAATAAAAACTTTGGGCCCCTAGTATGGATTTTTAGTCGTTCAAACGGGGGGTTGTTTTTTTTCAGGTGATTAAAGGAATTTTCTAGAAGGGAAACCAGGTAGTGTGCCATGTTTCGAGAATGTTGTTAGTTGACGGGGGTGTGTTGAATCATAACCGGTGATTGTTCCCAACAAACACCCCTTTTGTGACATTGTACATCCCTTGTGAAAGGTCGGGCAAAGGCACGGTTTTTTTGTTTTGTGTGGGGTTTTTTGTGGTGTGTTGTGGTTGTGTTTTTGGTGTGTTGTGTGTCTGGGGGTCTGTGGTCGGGGGGGTGCGGCGTGTTGTGTGGTGGTGGGGGTGCCCCCGGCGGGGGGGATTTGGGTTGTGGAAAAAAAGGGACATGAGAGAGAGAGAGAGGGGAGAGGAGAGAAAAAGAGAGAGAGAGAGAGAGAGAAGTAATATATAAAATTGGAAAAGGGTGTTTTAAAAGTAACAAAAAAATTAATATTTGGTCTGATTTTTGGGGACCTGGGTCAGAATGTAAGGGAAAGGTCCTGCTTTAACCACTAACGAAATATAAAACCTTTCCTTCAAATCCGCACAGCGGTTCTGCGTCCTTAAAATTCAGCAGTTAGACCTCAGGATTCATTTACTTTTTCCCTTTAATTTTTCCTGTTCATCCCTAAAAGCGCCCTTAGTCCAAGGGGTTAGAGCTTTTTGCCTAAGCGGACAGTCGTGGTGCGAACCGTTTGTGGCTCAGCTTTTTCAGTTTGAGACCGAAACCCTTTTGTCGTGGTTTTTTTTCAGCTTGAGACCGAACCGTTTTTTGGCGTCGGCTATTTTCTGCTTCAAAAACCCCCCTTACTCCGCATAGCGGGCACCGATTCAACCAGGAAAGCAAAAGGGCGGGGAAGGAGCGGGATGGGCCCGCCTTCTGCATGCCGTGGACCCAAAAACGGGACCTCAACACCTCTGGCTAGGGCTTTAAAAACCCTTTAACCCTTCCCCGCTATGGGGCTTTAACCTTAACCTTTCTGGCAATGGGACTTAAACCCTTTCCCCTGGCTATGGGACTTTAACCTTAACCTTCCCTGGCTATGGGGCCCCTTAACCCTTAAAATTCCCCTGGTAGGGCTTTAACCTTCCTCTGGCTATGGGGTTAAAACCCTTAACCTTCCTTGGCTATGGGACTTTAACCTTCCTCGGCTTTGGGGGGCTTTTTTCCTTCCTTCCCCTGCTATGGGACTTTAACCTTCCTCTGGCTATGGGACTTTAACCTTAACCTTCCCCTGGGATGGGGCTTTTAACCCTTAACCTTCCCCTGGTATGGGACTTTTCCTTTAACTTTCCTCTGGTATGGGGCTTTTAAACCTTCCTCTGGGTTGAGACTTTTAAACCCTTAAAACCCTTCCTCTGGTTGGGGCCTTAAACCTTAACCTTCCTCTGGATGGGGCTTTAACCCTTTCCCCTGGTATGGGGTTTACCTTAAAAATTCCCTGGCTATGGGACTTTTAACCTTCCCGGTATGGGACTTTAACCCTTTAAACCCTTCCCCTGGTTGGGCTTTAACCTTCCCCCCAAAAGGGACTTTAAAAAAACCCTTACCTTTTGGCTTGGGCTTTTAACCCTTAAAACCTTCCTTGGCTATGGACTTTAACCTTTAAAACCCTTTCCCCGGGGAGGGGCTTTAACCTTCCCCTGGGTATGGGGCTTTAACCTTAAACCTTCCTCTGGCTATGGACTTTAACCCTTAAACCTTCCTCCCGGCTAAGGGACTTTAAAATTCCTCCTGGCATGGGGGTTTAACCCTTAACCTTCCCTTCTTGGACTTTAAACCTTAAACCTTCCTCTGGAAGGGACTTTTAAAAACCTTTAACCTTCCTCTGGGATGAGACTTTAAAATTAACCTTTCTTGGCTATGGGACCCTTTTAACCTTTAACCTTCCTCTGGCTTGGGACTTTAAAACCTTTAACCCCCTCGGCTATGGGGCTTTAACCTTTTACCTTCCCTTGGGTATGGGACTTTAACCTTCCTTGGCTATGGGGCTTTAACCTTAAACCTTTCTCTGGTATGGGGCTTTAGCCTTTCCCCTTTGGGTATGGGCTTTTAAAAATTTAAACCCTTCCTGCTATGGGGCTTTTTTAAACCCTTTAACCCTTCCCTGGCTATGGGACCTTAACCTTAAACCCTTTCCTCTGGGTATGGGACTTTTAAAGTTCCTCTGGTATGGGACTTTAACCCTTAACCTTCCTCTGGAAAGGGTTTTTTTCCTTGACCCTTCCCCTAGCTATGGGACTTTTTCCTTTAACCTTCCCGGCTATGGGGCTTTAACCTTTAACCCCTTTTTCCCCCCCCCTCCCCCCCTTTTAACTTTTTAACCTTAACCTTCCTCTGGCTATGGGGCTTTTTAAATTGACCT
>CM031616.1:3613743-3618743 GCA_018398815.1 Conus ventricosus
ATCTATAAAAGCAACATATAGTTTACGATTACGAGAAAACTGCTTTTGGATTAGTGCCAACAAAGTAAACATGTGATCCACGGTCGAATAACCCTTTTTGAATCCTGCTTGCTGTTCCCCGGTTATATTATTCTCATCAACCCATTCTTGTATTCTCCTATTAATAATTATTCCAAATAGTTTACTGCTAATGTCACTAAGGGAAATTCCTCTATAATTATTGGGATTGTCAACATCGCCTTTTTTGAATATAAGCAAAATAATTGATTCACACCAATTATCAGGGTACATGCCCTCATCAAATAACTTATTAAATAATTTATGAAAAAATAGCACAGCCTGTTGTGTTGCATGTTTAAATAATTCTCCAATTAGACCATCTGGGCCAGCTGACTTGCCATTTTTCAGTTTTCTAATAGCTAAAGTAACCTCTTCTATGGATATTGGACGATTAAATGAACTATCTACGTCAGCATCCGCCATTTCTTCATTATTAACACTGTCACTGACATTCTGTCCTAACAAATTTTGGAAATGATGAAACCAAGTATCGCTAGTTATCTTATTCTTTGGTTGTTTTCTTTTGAAAGATACTTTCTTAACAGTCTCCCAGAAGTCTTTTTGGCATTTAACTGAGGAAATCAGCTTATCTATTAAGAACTTGTTATTACTCTTTCTCCTTTCTTTTTAACAATTTCTTGTATTCCCGCCTTGCAACACAATAAGCCGCTCTGTCTTGTGGATCATGAGTACGACAGCTAATTCTTAATAATTGTCTAGCTTTTAGTTTACTGATTCGGCACTCTTTATCATACCACTCATCATATCTGTCATTTCTATCGACACGTATATGCTTCTTCATACACTTAGCACTTTCCTTTATACACTCATTAAACATGTTCAAAGCTTCATTTACGTCGGATTGTATCATATCTATGGCATTTTCAATTTTTCTAACAACATCTACCCCACATAGTAGTTCTTGAAATCGATTAGCACAATCATTATTCCATACAAGTTTCTCTATAACATGATTTACTTGTTCATTATTGTCAACAACATTTTCCTTTGGAAGAACAACAATGAAAGAAAGAGGCATGTGATCTGAATCTATGCGGTCTAAAACTTGAAATTTACATGAGTCATATACCAAAGCAAGAAGATCGCTTGAAATAATAAAGTAATCATCAACACTGCAGCCAGAATCAGATATGTATGTATAGCGTCCTTCTAGGTCGCCATTACATACCCCATTAACAATACACAAATCCAAGGCAGTGCATAGATTTAGTAACAACTTTCCGTAATTATTTAATGTACAGTCTTCAGAGTTACGATTTATACTGAGAGAATGACTATCACATTGTCTATCAAAAATGTTTTTTCCCGAAAAATCCTGAGAAATATTGGATGTTCTACTATTCAAGTCTCCATTAATTATGACATACACATCTTTTCTTAACAAACATTCTATCAAACAATCTTAAAGTAAACTGATTCCATTTTCAAAATCAAAAAAGGTATAAAAAGGAGAATGTAGCAACAAAAATACAAAACATCTTTGTCTGTTCCAAATAATTTTTTGTCAATTACAAATACACAAAAATTGGAGTAATTGACATCAACAGCTTTTACAAAGGGGGAAAACTCCTTCCTGATCAAACAAACAATTCCACCTGATGGTCTCTCCCTGTCTACTGAATTTGACAGCAGGTTTGCAAAACACATCATAGTCAGAAAATAGATTATCAAACTTCCACTCATCAAGAAACGTTTCAACAAGACAGACAAAATCAAACTTAAAAAGAAATGCAAAGAAATCTGGATCGGCAAGTTTTGACTTTATGCCATTAAGATTCCATAAGAAAAAAGAGAAAGGTTTGTTTTCATTATATGTACACTCGCCCTCCCTACATCCCTCGCTCTTTCCCTCATGTACACACGGGATTTTCGTAACTGGCTCTGGCTGGTTACTGCAACTCACCGGCAACTGTCAACACGAACATCGCTGTCCCTGCCTCTTGCTGTTGGCGAGATTACCGGTGTTACTGTTTTTTTCCTGATCCCTACATATAATGTGGCATGAGGGAGAAAATCTGGCCGCCTAACCCCTATCTAGTGTCCTTGAGATCTCCATGTCTATCAAGGAAATATGACTTTCCGTCGATCACTAGATGATCATAGATCATGGTGGCTCTCTTCCCGTCTGATCTAGCTTTTTTCAAGTGTGGTGAAAGACCACGCCTGATTTCCCTGACCCTGGATGAGAAATCTTCTTCAACAAAGACATTGCTGCCTTTCAGGTTTTTCTTTCCTTTCAGGATGTTGACTTTGTCCTTGTAAAAGGTTGCAGCAAGCAATGATGGGAGAGTCAGGTTTGGCACTGAGTCGGTGAATCCTGTCAAACTCCACTTTCTTAGTCATGTTTAGCTTATCATTCAGCACAGAATGTACTTTCCCTTCACAGTCATCGTTGGTCTCGTTCTGGTCCTAGGTATGCCATAAAAAATCAGATTATTGCGTTTTGACCTCCCCTCTAAATCATCAGTCTTTCTTTCTAACTGCTCAACTTTACCCAGGAGAGCAGCGTTAGCTTCGGCCAGAGCTTCATTTTCTCTTTTGAAATCCCCCACCTCCTCTCTCAAATTTCTCACTTCAGACTGCAGGGCCGAACACTTTCCTCCTAGATCGTCAAACTTCTTATCAACATTATCAAACTTACAGTTCATGGTGGACAGTACGTTCTGCAGAACATCCATCAACTCTGCTCTAGATGGTTCTTCAAGAGGGGGGTCCCGCGTTGAGGAGGAAGAGGTGGTCGTCTGCGCTCGGTCTGCGGAAGCATATCCTACCCTGCTCCTGGTGTCTCGCCTGGTGCCCGTGATGTCAGCATAGGTGGGCAGTTGAGGAGAAGTGGGTGTCGACTGCCCACTGTCCGCCGATGAAGCGCCAGCCTTGTCCGCAGTGGTGCCGCGTCCTGAGCTGCCGAGCCGGGTCTGCTTCATACTGTCCGTCCTGGGTCCGGGGTTCTGCTCCACATCGCCACAGCGCAGAAGTAGCCCGCCCCAAAACATCAAGGTGAGGAGCAAGCCAAGGGTTGCACCGTCCGTCCTGGTTCGTGGTGTCAACATGGCGATCGCAATGGCCGCCTTCTTTCTGGCTCGCTTCGCCATGAAATTGATGTAGACGGGACGAAGGATCCACACCTCGCCCTAAAAACTAGTGGTCCAGATGGCATCGTGACTGACTGAAGTCCAAGTCAAAGTACCGGGTTGTACAGTCACGGTAACTGTAAATAAAGACAATAAACTTCGGAGCTCTTTACTGTCCGACTGCTCGAACTGTGACACAGTTCACGCCCCCGAGAGAGAGAGAGAGAGAGAGAGAGAGAGAGAGAGATTCATTTTACCGAGAATAATGAGCTGTCTAAGAATTAAAAAAAATGTGATTGTACAGTGAAACGTTCGCTTGGGATGAAGCTAAGGCTGATTTGTTTGATGATAATGCTTCTTCGGATGATGTGTTGGCTCCTCTCGAAATTGCGTTCAATTTGGTTGACGCAGATGTTTATGAAGCACTGAATGTTTTCAATGTTTTTTAAACAGGCAACATACTGCATGAAAAAGAAAATACACGTGCGCAGCAATGCGAAAAACAAAAACTGGTGTATGGAGTGCTGAGTCAATAAAGAAAAGGTCCGTAACATGTTACAGAAATTGAAGTGAACGTCAGATCCACCCGACTGCATAGTTTTTGTATATGGCAAGATGTGAATATAAACATTTATCAAAGAGAAAATGGAACGGGTGCGATGATGCTTTGTTGGATGAATCACTACTCTCTGCCAATAACCATATTGGGTTCTTGTGCATTAACTCTCAATGAAAGAAAACGACCTTTGAATGATATTAATATAGGTTAAGTTGGTGGTATCAACACTTGTTGGTATTTCCTGAAAGAAACAAGGAACTTTACAAATTTCGATTTATAATAGTGGCAGCAGCGAAAACGGTGACGATGACAATTTCAGATGCCCTATTTCAGCAGAGGAAAGTATTGCTTTAGGAAAATTGAAAAATCGCAATGCAGCCGGTCCTGATAAAATTGCAATGGTTGCAAAGTAGTCCTGGTAATGGATTGTCTTTTTGTATGCTTTGTTTGACAAAGTAGTCCTGGTAATGGATTGTCTTTTTTGTATGCTTTGTTTGACAAAGTAGTCCTGGTAATGGATTGTCTTTTTTTGCATGCTTATTTGACAAAGTAGTCCTGGTAATGGATTGTCTTTTTTGTATGCTTTGTTTGACAAAGTAGTCCTGGTAATGGATTGTCTTTCTTTGTATGCTTTGTTTGACAAAGTAGTCCTGGTAATGGATTGTCTTTTTTTTGCATGCTTTGTTTGACAAAGGCATGTACCATGACATCTGAAACCAGTGCATTGTTCTCTCATCATATGAGAAGGGTGACGGCAGGGATCTTCACAATAATAAATGAGACTTCTCTACAATAATAAATGAACTTCTCTACAATAATAAATGAGACTTCTCTACAATAATAAATGAGACTTCTCTACAATACTAAATGAGACTTCTCTACAATAATAAATGGGACTTCTCTACAATAATAAATGAGACTTCTCTACAATAATAAATGAGACTTCTCTACAATAATAAATGAGACTTCTCTACAATAATAAATGAGACTTCTCTACAATAATAAATGAGACTTCTCTACAATAATAAATGAGACTTCTCTACAATAATAAATGAGACTTCTCTACAATAATAAATGAGACTTCTCTACAATACTAAATGGGACTTCTCTACAATACTAAATGAGACTTCTCTACAATACTAAATGAGACTTCTCTACAATACTAAATGGGACTTCTCTACAATAATAAATGAGACTTCTCTACAATAATAAATGGGACTTCTCTACAATAATAAATGGGACTTCTCTACAATAATAAATGAGACTTCTCTACAATAATAAAATGGGAA
>CM031616.1:3623743-3628743 GCA_018398815.1 Conus ventricosus
TTCGCACAAATAATTCAGCGTGCAAAAAGGGACTAACAATAAACCAAAGGTCGAAACCCCCAACAAATCATACCAAAGGCCAATTTCACAGACCCCCCCTTTTGAAAAACCAGCAAAGATGGGGACACATCACATCAACACAGACAAAAAGAAGCTCAAAAAAAGGGAAATAAAAAAAAAAAGGGGCAACTTTAGACAACACCCCTGAGATGCTTATCGAATCTCCAATCCAAAGGGAAAAAAAAGAAACCGAAAAAAAAGATGCAAAAAAGACCAACCCTGACCTTAACCCACCCCTTTCCCCCTTTCTGACAGTCATTGCCTAACCCCAGAGTGACTCACAAGCATGACTCAACAGGAGAGTTCTATTGGAGGGGAAAAATGGGGAACTACCCACTTCCACATCAAACATGACTCAACCCTACGGGGGAATCAACCCAGAACGTTTGGGGAAGTCCTATGGTTAAAAGTTTCAATGACAAAAGCCCAAAAATAAGGAATGCAACGACGGATTAAAAAACGAAAAAAATCCTGATGGATTCTTTTCAAAAGGGAAAACAATCTCAAAAAAGGCTTCACCAAACAAAACCAGCAAAAAAAAATGGTAAAATGCTCAGTAACACAAAAGAAAGTCCAAAGTCAAAAAGGGGTTTATCAAAACACCACCCACCTGACGAAGAAGTTGGAGGGGAAAGAAAAGATTTTTAAGAAATGGATTTGCAAACCAAGTCAACAGACATGTGACTTTCTGCAACAGAAAACCTAAGAAAGAGACAAACGCCATGCAGGATGAAATTAAACCCCCCCAACCCAAGAGGACGGGTCTTATCCCGGGCAACTTGGACGACAACATTTTTGAAAGGGAAAACAAAACACAAGGACTGTAAAAACAAACAGAACATAGTCGAGGCATCAAGAATCTATTAAAAAGAGGACAAAGAATTCCGAGAACGAAGGAGGCTTACAGCACTAAAGAGGAGAAAGAAAAAAACGCTTAACAACACCAATCCCAAAGGACTAGAAATCAGCGAAAGACGAAAATGCAATGATGAAGACCGACCAACAACAATGGTACAAAAAGGACAAATCAAATTCCCCAGCACTTCCACGATTTGTCAAAATGAAAGTTACCAGGAGACGGGGAAAACAAACCGGACAAAAATGGATTAGGAAGAAAACAAATTTTTACAGCCCTGTAAAACGAAAAACTACTAAAAGAACAGAAAAAGGGGCCCCATCAAATTTGGGATAAATTAAAAACAAAATTCCACAACAATAACTTACGAAAACAAACCAGGAGAAGAGGGGAAACCGCCACAAAAATAAAGGGGGTCACAGAAACAATACTTCTTAAACAATGAAAATAAAAAAAACCCCCATCATCAAAAGGAAAAACCGACTCAAAAAGGGATGGTTACAGAAAACAATATCTCTACAACAATGAACAATACAACATACAATGGAGAACGGAATAAACCGCCCAAAAGGGGGAGATGGTTACAGAAAAAAAATACTTCACAACATTAAACAAAAACGATACAAATGGAGACAGGGGAGGAAACCACACAGAAAGGGAGAGGGTTTCGGGAAACAAGACAACTACAACCATAACCACAGTAAGCATCATGGAGACAGGGGAGGAAACCGAGGCAAAAGCGTAGAATACGGGGAAACAAGATTTCCCCTCCAACCTCCCAAACAAAAAACCACAATGGAGAGGGGGAAGGGAAAATCAAGTCAAAAATCGGATTTTTACGGAAACCAACGGACTACACCATAATCGTGACAAAAATTACCAAACGAAGGGGAAAGAACAACAGAAATGAAGTAAAGAACAGAAATCGCATTTCCACTTCCATGACGATATAGAGAAGTATAAAAAAGGGGGACTTTCACGACTACAAAACTGGGGAAAATAAAAATAGATACTACAACGAGAATTGCAAAAATACATAAAAAAAAAAATAACCCCCAACAAGAAAAATAACCCGCTTACACAACCAACAGAAACAAACACCACCCAAAAATGAAAATGGGGAAATTTAATGATATAAAATTATTTCTTGGAACATAAAAGGGGTTCAAAGAAAAAATTAAAAGGGAAAAACCATAAATTTTAAGAGGGTGAGGTAATTGAAATAATATCAAAAACCCAAAAACAACAGGAAACCATTTGGATAAGGACCTACAGCAAAATCAAAAACCAAATTTTTCACCTGGATAACATTACTGCGTTCTAAAGAGCAAAGGCTCAGAAACTCAGGGGGGGTTTTAATTTTATTAAGCAACCCTAAGAAATTTTTTTCTATTACCTCAGAAAATATGACATGTTTTTGGGTTAAAAATGAAAGTAACAGTAAACACATTTTTTATAGGCATGT
This sequence comes from Conus ventricosus, assembly GCA_018398815.1. Classification (NCBI taxonomy): domain Eukaryota; kingdom Metazoa; phylum Mollusca; class Gastropoda; order Neogastropoda; family Conidae; genus Conus; species Conus ventricosus. The sequence goes on from CM031616.1 coordinate 3,626,125, forward strand.
AAAATACCCCCCAAAATTTTTCTTTTGGAAAAAAATTCACAAATAAAATTTGGATAATATAGAAGCTGATCTTGTAAAAAAATCAAAACAAAACAAATAAACTATGTGGGGTTTTAACGCCAGATCAGGGAAAGTTCCTACTTCCTTACAATGAAAAGAAGCAACATAATTCTTTCCTGAAGATTATCCTTTTTTGTGAACAGCAAACAATGCTCAATGGATAAATTGTTTATAAATACGGGAAAAAACTTCATCCCTGTGCATTGACGTAACATGTCATTTTTAAATGGGGGGACTCTGGCGACCTGCAGGGGCAATAACTTTCTTTACACCCAAATCTGCAGTGTGTCGACAAATTTTTGTGTTCACAAAAATTATTGAAGGCAAAACAGACATGACAGTTCAAATTTAACAGATTATTCAGACCATTGCCCAATACGTTAAAAATTAACCCAAAACTTCCATACAAAAAGAAAGCCCGTTAACTGCAAAATCATGTAGAATAGAAAACCCGACTCGCGTAAAAATGTAATTTCTTTTGGGGTGAAAAATCGATATGAAATTCCAAGGATTAAAAACTTTAGAAATGAAAAAGCGCTTAAGCAATTAAGACATTATGATAACGTGACGAAAGCATTTTAAATCCACGACAGGGGGAATAATGCGTCAAGATTCAACAAATGCGCTACACGGCAAACAAAGTATTGCCTATAGAACAAAAAGGGAAAATTTAAGAAAAGAAAAAGAAAGAATAAAAAATGGTTTTTAAAAGGAAGTCATCACAACGTCGAAAAAACAAAAATTTGGGTTTTAAAGCACAAACAGACAGCCATTTAACAAAATACTTCAACCAAAAAAAATTTCCCTTGCAAGGAAAACAATAAAAAATTATTAAAAGAAAAAGAGCTGTACAAAGCCAATTTAAAACTAAATTTAAAAAACCGCTGAAAATCCAAAGCAGTTTGGAAAACCAAAGGGAATTTCAAACCAAAGGGACCCCAAGAACACACACAACACCTACCCTCAAAACATGGTCACATATTGAAAAATAAAGGGGGGGGAAAAAAAGTTGAAATGGAAAATAAAGAATAATAAATAGAGAAACAAAAGAATAAAGGCATGAAAAGCACCTAGTGCGTTCATGAAATATAGATATCAGATATAGAAATCCAAAAGTAATCAAGAATTTTAAAAAAGAACAAACTCCGGAAAGGGGGATAAGGAATGATTTTTTAAAAAAGGGTTTCGAATTTCACCCACATTGAAAAACATATTTTAATTTAAAATTTTTAAAAAAATGGTCAAATCCAGATTTATGGAAAGGGGGCCTTTTGGTTCCTATTTTCAAAGGAGGAACAAAATGAACCCAGCAAATACAGGAGAATAACCTTAATTGTGCATTAAGCAACGATTTTGCCAAATACTAAATCCAATAAACAACATTTTTGGGAACAAATAACTTTTATCAATGTACAACAGGTTTTGAAAAAAACACAGAACTGCGACATATTTTTGTTTTAAAAATTTAGTAGACCAACATAAAATCCATAAAGGCGATTGTTACATGCTTTTCGATTTTCAAAAGCTTTTTAAACATTTCCCCCCGAAGGTTATTAAAAAAAACAAAGATTTGGGTTTTGCGGGAGATGGTTTATTTAGTCAAAAAAAAGCAACAAATGCACAAAACTTTTGTTGGGAAAAACAGCCCTATCGTATATTAAAAGAAGAGGAATTTTGCAAGGAAACCCTTGAGTCCAACATTTTTTTAATTTTATAACGATCTAAAAACAAAATTCCAACGAGGAATCACCCCACTGGATCATTCAACAAACAAAGATCTCTTTATTTTATCAACGACCTTTTACTCCTTGAAAAATCGAAAAGGTTTTCAAAACAAAATTAAAACCAATTACATTTAAGTAAAGAGTGGGGGGTTTCAAAAAAAAAACGAAAAAACGAAAAAACAATATTTTCCAAACAGAACCCAAAATCTTTATTTTTTTTAAAGTGGGACAAAAACATTGAAACAGCAGAAAAATTTAAAAAAAAAATTTGGAATAATATTTCATAAACAGAAAACTTGACATCGCAGGGGGAACACTAAGAACCAAGGTAAAAAGCAACAATTCCTTAAAAAAAACGTTTAAAAATCAAAATATGATTTTAAACTTTTCTAAAAGGGTTTTTGAAGTCTATTTTTACCAAAATTTAAAGTAAGGCACGGATTATGGCTACCTTTTTTTCTTAAAAAAAAATATAATTTCAATTTAGATAATCGTTTTAATCATTGCCTTTCAAATAGTTTTCCACAAACAACTCAACACAATTTCTTCAAGCAAATGAGGGTACACAAAAAACTAAAACTTAGCTGAAAATTTGGGGAACTCGGAAGTTTTTCCCCTTAGCTTAACAAAATTTATCAAAAAAAAGTTTTGGCATCAATTTTTTGAATCGAAGACAACCGCTTATTAAAATCAATACCTAACGTTAAACCCAACGAAGACACAAACACCCTTGGGTTTTGATTTGTCAAACAAATCTCACCTAATTGAATTTAAAACATGTTGGAATAACCACAACTTTTAAATTAACAAGTTTTGTTATGTGGCAAGAATAAAC
>CM031616.1:3631243-3633743 GCA_018398815.1 Conus ventricosus
AGCGTTCAAATCCGGTGAGTTCAGCAAGCATCGTTAGTATCTACCCTCCAGTAGTTACGCATTCTATGCTCGTCTGTATTTTTTTTTTCTTTACTCGGGTGCCATCGACAACAATCAAGGTCATCTCGCGTATGCCGTGCACGTGCTTGAAGACCACCCACAAAGGTTAGAATGCGCTGTGGTCGAGCGGTTGCAATGCACGACTGGTAGGCCGAAGATCCCTAGTTCAGAACCTCAGGGTGAAACTTCTTCTCTCTTTCAAATGATCTCATATTCGAATGCCAGAGATCGTTTTTGGTCTCTTTTAAAGTCAACTGATACCCATTGTTTTTCTCTTTTGCTTCATTTTTTTTCTCTCTAAAATTAGTTTGTTTAGCCAGGGGATTAATGTTGGAACAGCTCATCCCAACAACTCATATGTTTTTTGGTGTATACCAAAGGTTTGATCTTTCTATGGATTCAAACAGTTTTTGTAGATTGCTATTATAAGTGATGTAGAGTAAACCCATATGTTCACATTATCTACAGAAGTGATTGTTTTTTTCAAAGTATGGGTACTGTCTTGTAAACAGCTAGTTATTTCTAGTTTCAACATCAGTCAGTTCCAAAATAAATTGAAACTCTGTATTTTAAATGATGAAGCGAAACTCTGTAGTTTAAATGATGAAGCTGCAAGCAAACATTTCAAGTTATCGCCATTCCTGGTCACGAATTACGCTCTCACTGCCTTTATTAATTGTGTTTTGTTTTATTCAAGTGTACCCAGCAGTTTGAAAACAATGACAGGCGTGCCCTTTGGTTTTCAACGTGTCAGCGGCACTCAGGACCTCCGCCATCGGGTCACCACAACAACCTGAGCCAGACTTTCCTCACTCAGGTAAATACGGAGAAACCGGTCAACGCGTGGCAGGAGGGGATGGGAGGGTGGGAGGGGGTTGGGATCGGAATCTAGGTTAGACGAAAATTAAGGAATTGAACTAACACACAACATACACAACTCACAAAACGCGCATAGTACACACTCCCATCCACCACTCCTCTCTTCTCTCCTCTCCTCCTCTCATCTCTCCTCATCTCTCTCTCTCTCTCTCTCTCTCACCTCAACACCACACACACACACACAACACACACCCCACACACACACACACCACACACACACACACAAAACACACACACACACACACCACACACACACACACACACACACATGCAGCGGGAGGGATGGAAAAGAGAGAGAGAGAGAGAGAAGAGAGAGAGAGAGAGAGAGAGAGAGAGAGAGAGAGAGAGTCAGACAGACAGACAGACAACAGACAGACAGACAGAGATGACACTTCAGTATCATCACACAGTGGTATTCGAATGATTCAGCAACCTGCAGACAAGCATTCACCGACTGACAACAGGAACAGAAATGATTCAGGTGCCCCTCGATCCAGAATAACGGGTGTATATGTGTGACTATTCAACAGAGATCAGGGGCCCCTCGATGCCAGAATAACAGGTGTACATGTGTGACTATTCAACAGAGCTTGGCCCCTGTCGCACCATTAGATGTCCAAGGTCAAACGACAAGAAGTTTGCACCATTCAAAAAGTCAGGAGTTATTACTGATAATGACCTCATCTTGATCTGAGCCCTTTTCTGACCTGCAAAAAAGCATTTCTAAAAGAAAATAAACATGGGAAAAATCGACAATCTTTTGAACTTTTGTTTAAGAAATTATTCGTTCGGCCTTTTTCTCAAGGATGCATATACCTGTTGGATAAAACAAGTGAAATTAACCCCAAACAAATGGGTCAAGTCAATAAAAGAGCCATGAAATTAATTTGGTTGAAATCCAGACCTTCAAATTTTGTTCAGTCTTCTTTCCTTTTTTAAATTTGTTTTAGAGACTCACATTTTACAACGCTTGCTATTGGGGAAGAACGGAAAGGTCCAAGTAGAATTATCCCAGGGTTTGGTTAAGAGTAAAGTTAGCGTATTTGGAATGAACGGAAAAGGTCCAAGTAAAATTTTCCAGGGGTTTGGTTATGAGTAAAGTTAGCGTATTTGGAATGAACGGAAAAGGGCCCAGTAGAATTATCCAGGTTTTGGTTATGAAAACGTTAGGCTCACGAAGAAATTTCTCTTTTTATAAAAACCCGAAAACCCCTCAATCAACCCTCTCGCCTTCCAACATCTGGGGAAATGACGCGGAATGATTTGATTTCTTATTTAGAATAATGTCTCCCAAACCAAGCAAATTTAAAAAAAATCACATAATTGGAACCTGATTGAAACATTCTCAAAGAATTAATATGCACTTCCATTGTGTTGTGATGTGATGTGATGTGTGGTGATGTGATGTGATGCGATATGATGTGATGGGATGTGATGTGATGCGATATGATGTGATGTGATTTGATGTGGTGTGATGTGAAGTGACGTGACGTGACGTGACGTGATGTGATGTGATGTGATGTGATGCGATGCGATGCAGTGTGTGTGTGTGTGTGTGTGT
>CM031616.1:3638743-3653235 GCA_018398815.1 Conus ventricosus
CCTAATTTTCTGCTGCCTTTGTCAAATGGTCACATACACACACATGTCGTTTTACTGACATTGCTTCATTTCTGTCCATACGATCAGTCTCTTCATAATTGTCTGCTGGCTGTTTACCAACATTGCTTCATTTCTGTCCACATGATCAATGTCTTCATAATTGTCTGCTGGCTGTTTTACCAACATTGCTTCATTTCTGTCCACATGATCAATGTCTTCATAATTGTCTGCTGGCTGTTTTACCAACATTGCTTCATTTCTGTCCACATGATCAATGTCTTCATAATTGTCTGCTGGCTGTTTTACCAACATTGCTTCATTTCTGTCCACATGATCAATGTCTTCATAATTGTCTGCTGGCTGTTTTACCAACATTGCTTCATTTCTGTCCACATGATCAATGTCTTCATAATTGTCTGCTGGCTGTTTTACCAACATTGCTTCATTTCTGTCCACATGATCAATGTCTTCATAATTGTCTGCTGGCTGTTTTACCAACATTGCTTCATTTCTGTCCACATGATCAATGTCTTCATAATTGTCTGCTGGCTACTAATTAGTTCGGCGGGTTTACCACTAGGCGATCTCAGTGAAATGCGATCGTCCAACATCCACAGCGACATTGCACATGTAATGACAAATCATTCACAGCGACATTGCACATGCGATGACAAATCATTCACAGCGACATTGTACATGTAATGACAAATCAAACACATAAACCGAAAATAGGATGGAATTCGGCACTGGCCCTTGTAAAAAAGAACAATTTAAAGGGGTGAACTCTGACCTTTTGGAACTAGTTTGGACAAGCTGTTGACGATCAGTGAGAAAATATGGAGTACATGTCATGGTCCTGTTTGATATTCTGTGATGAATAAGAGAGATATCATTGATTTTAGCCCAGCCGACCGCAAAGGACCATATCATGGCTGTCATTACGTTGACGTCAACTCTCAAGTCGTATTAACCCCCCCCCCCCCCACCCCCTAATTTATTAAAACACACACACATTAAAAACGCTCCGGAACTTTCATTAGAATCTTTCTTCAGTAAAATCTTAGATCAGACGAAACATGTCATCTCCTTCAGAAATTCAAAAACCACATCTCTGAACAGTTTTCATGGAATCTGCTGTAAAGAGTTTGTGTTTCACATCATAATTACAATGGAATAATGTCCTTTCCACGGTGCAGAGGACAAAAAGGACAGAGATCAGTCCATCTGCGTGCCATTGTCTACATCTAAAGGAGCAAATTCATTTCGAAGAGGGACAGGCTTGTCCGGTTCTCCAGACCCACGGGCAGACTCGCCCACAGGTGGAGACGGCTGAGGTTGAGGAGACGGTGGAGGTCGTTTTTTCATCATCTCCACCATCTCCACATGTTGATGGGCTTCCTTAGCCCGCACGGGCACTGCTCTCGGCAAGTCGAGGAGGGAGAGCTGCTTTTTTTTTTACTCAGCCCAGCAGCAGATGGTTTACACAGCTGGGCAGTCCAAAAAGAGGCGGATAGAGAACTAATAAATGTCTGTTCTGGCTCACCCGGTCTCAACCGGCCTTACCCGGTTTCGACCGGGCGAATCCAGAACAGACATTTATCAGTTCTCTGACAAGTAAACCCTACAAACATACATACTGTGTAGGATTATCCGTTTTCAATACTAATTTACTAAAGTTTTCAGAGAGTAACGTAGGGGAAAGCAGCAGTGGCTGAACACGCCCCATAGAGTAACGTAGGGGAAAAGCAGCAGTTGCTGAACACGCCCCATATACAAACGGTGGAGCAGGTAAGCCTTTAATTGCTAGTTGCCGGCCCGTCTAAGGACTTTGCACTATCCGATTACTGCAGAGACCCGCCATTGTTGACACCTGATTACTTACTACATTTTGAACCAACGCCAGTCTTTGTGTTGTGGCAATTAGACACAGCTATTCTCTCACTGACTGCTGGCTGAGAAGGACGCATTTACTGTGCTCTCTACTGTGCTTGGTTGTGTTATTTTAACAATGGATAACAGGTTTACTGAAGAACAGAATCGTACTATTCAAGATTACAAGTTTTACTTTAACTGCAGGTAAGAGTATTTATCAAAAAAGAACTAGGCGAAGCAATACAATTTTTTAACATAAAAAATAGCAAAAACCCCCCTCCCTGAGCATGGCCGACTGTTGATTTAATTTTATTTGCAGGCGTCACTTTGTGTCGACCATACTTTCAGGGGGGAAACCCCAGGAGTATGTTTGCCCTGGGATTTTTTGGGTGGTGGTGGCTGGCCTTTGGTCTGGAATGGCTGGCACCGGTCTGGTCTGGATGGGGTGAACTTGGCCCCACGACTCTGGATGGGGTGAACTTGGCCCCCACGACTCTGGATGGGGTGAACTTGACCCCCACGACTCTGGTCTCACTCGAAACTCGAAACCATGTGACCAACTTGCGAAGGAAGCCCAGCCCTAAACTCAGCAACTCCAAACTCCGAAAGTGTGACGCCTGCGGTGGCCAACCGACCACCAATAGCGAGCAGTTGAATTCTTATATTTAAGCTTACTTTTGGTGGTGGTGCAATCCACGTGCACAGGGAGACCACTCCATTACTACTTTCGTGGTGCAATCGATAAAGCTGCGCGCGTGTGAGAGCGGCCTCCAGACGGCGGCCGTTGTGTGCGGCGTCTCATTCTGTGTGCGTTCTGTTTAGCAGCACACACTGTCACTCAGCTGCGGGGCACACTGTCACTCAGCTGCGGGGCACACACTGTCGCCACAAAACACGGCTCACACAGAATGAGACGCAGCCAAGTTCACAGTAGGCCACTGAAAGTATGATCGAGAACTCGTTCTAACATCCCCAAGGCTACACACACACACACACACACCCAGCAAACAGACACATGCAGAGAGAGTCCAATACTACTCCGAACAGAAACGCGTAAACTGAAAAGAACAAAAACATAAACACACACGGACACGTACATACACTCCCTTGTACAAGCGCACACACACACACACACACACACACACACACACACACACACACACACACACACACACACACACACACACACACACACACACACACACACACACACACACACTTCAGTAAGGCAGAGCATGGATATAGAACTCAGGGATACAGACAGACAGACAGAAACAAAGACAGACAATAAGAGAGAGAATATGCCAGCAAGCACACACAGCGCTTATTTCCCTTGGACCGTTTCATGAAAGTGTAGTTGCCTCAAGTTCTCAGTTAAGTTTTTAATCAAGTTGCCTCTAGTTCTTTAATTAAGTTTTTAATCAAGTCACCTCAAAGTTCTTAATAAGTTTTTGATTAAGTAGCCTCAAGTTCTTTAATTAAGTTTTTAATTAAGTTTTTAATTAAGTCACCTCAAGTTTTTAATAAGTTCTTGATCAAGTCGCCTTAAGCCGCCCTAAGTTTTTAACTTAAGTTTATCCTTTAAGTACAACCAAGTTCTTATTCAAGTTAACTTATAATTATTTATTAAGTTCTTAAAGTATTATTGCATCTGAAATGGATCAAAATGATCTTTTGTTGTTGGCGGTTTTTGTTTATCTTCTATATTTAATGGCAGAGATTGTTTGGGCTGCTTTGGTTGCTGGTGTTTTTGTTTATATATTTTATAACCGTAATAACCGCCCCCAACAGCAGCAATGCTGCCAAAAATAACAATTGCTTTAAGAAAATTCTGTGAAGGCTTTGGTGGTGTAGGCAACCCTGGCGTTGTTGTAGGATTAACTTGTTCTGGCGTTTTTAAAGCAGGCATTGAAACAGCTGGCACTTTTTCATTCTGTAACATTAATTTTGTTCGTTTGTTCCACTCTGCTAATTTTTTCCCTGCCGCAACACGTCCAGGATGAGGGTTTTACTCACTTTCTCCACTGGTTTCAGTGTTTTCTGATTCTGCTGATTTTCTGGCTCGGTCATTTTGAAGGGAAATAAAATCTATATGATTAAAAGTAATTAATCCCATGATTAATGGCGATAACAATGTTCCAAATCTGTAGTATAAATCACATCCTAGAGACTCTAATGACTTTGTTAAAACTGGATCTTGCGTTAAATCATACATAAAGTCTTGTTCAGAATCAATGGGAGCAAATTTACTGACTAGTTTAGTGTACAAACTAAGAACCGTTTGCCCGACACTTTTTACCATTCTTGATCCCAGTTGCGCTTCATATCTGTTATGATACTTTATAATGTCTTGCGGCGACATTTGTTGAATCTGTTCTATGCTAAATTCATTTCCGAGGAACTGTTTTGTTTTTCCACATGCTGCTAAAGAATACAGCCTTTCCTTTTTGGGCATAATAGCTTGGTCATCAACCTGGTCATTTGTAATATAGGTTCAGGAAGGTTTAGTAGATCATCGGTGTTCATGTTTTTATTAATTATAATTTTTTTTTAAATGAGCGCCGAAAAGACTGTAACCAATCTTGTATACCATTCTGCTGTTATTGGAGGCCTAAGTATAGGATACACAATGCTTGGTAAAAGCTTGTTAAGAATTAAACCAGCGGATCTTGGCAAACTAGACTTTGAGGATTTGGCAAAGCTAATTGCTATCATTGCAGCTTCGTTTGCTACGAAAGATTTTCTAGTCAAGCAAAAAATAATTCCTGACAGTATAATATGTAACATTAAAAAAAATACATTTATAAAAAATGGCTTCACTCGTAATGATGATAGGCGGCGCTGTGGTTAATGCGCTTGCTTTTAGCGGAAGTAATTACGCGTTTAGTAAACTACGGGATGACGGCGAGAGAAAAAGACATAACAAAGCTATGGAGCAACTAGCAGCTGCACAAGATAACTATGAAAAGCAGAGAATTGAGCAGTTAGATTTTATTAACGACACCTGAAAAAACAGGGGCATGCAGCTTACACATTTAAAGACGTTGATCAAGCAATAAAAGAATATTATCTTGTAACAGGCAAACCAATCGAGACATTGCCCCCACCAAAATTCAGCGACTTTTATCAGCCATCAGAAAAACAAAAGATGCAAGAAATCGTGTTTATTGTCTTTGGCATGACCGTCGTGTATTTTGTTGCGCATAATATTGGCTGAATAAAAATGAACAAAATCTATTATTCGCCAAAAGGATATTGGAAGGGAATAACGGCAATAAAAAAGCTAAGCCAAGCAGCGGGAGTCAGTGAACAAACGGCAAAGGAATGGTTATCTAAACAAGCGATTTGGCAAATTTATTTACCTGCGCCTAGACAAATACGGAGACCACACTTTGTGAATACAATACCGAACGACACCCATCAAATGGATCTTCTATATTTACCCTATGATACGATTAGACGAAAAAGATTTAAGTACGCACTCACAGTCATTGACATAGCTTCAAGATACAAAGATGCGGAACCATTAACACAAAAGAGTGCTTCTGCTGTTGCTGTCGCTATACAACTGATATACCAACGAGGCCCACTAACTTATCCTCGCATGATTCAAGTCGATGATGGAAAAGAATTTAAAGGCCAAGTGAATCAATTATTGTTAAAACATAGAGTTACCATTAGAAGAGGCATTCCAGGAGTTCACAGATCACAGGCTTTAGTTGAAAACTTTAACAAACAGTTAGCCGAAAGACTTTTCTCCTACCAGTATCACAGAGAGTGATTGACAATTCTCGCAACACAGAATGGGTTAGAAGACTGCCCTCAGTTTTGCGCGCAATGAATAATGAAGAATTTAAAGGGCTAAAACCAGTACAAGCAATCAAAAAACAAACAATAGATGTTGTTGAAGGAGAGTCTTCATCCGGCAAACTATTACCGTTTGGATTGAAAGTAAGGTACCTTTATTTACCTGGGGAAGCAGAAGGGGACACTCGCATCAGGGCAACCGATCCAGTTTGGAGTGTTGATCCGTATGAAATAAAAAGAATTGTAAAAATGAATCCGCCCGTGTATTATTTACGAGAAACTGACACAACAAAACAACCAGCTCCGCAAAGATCTTTTGTGAAGGAAGAACTGCAGATAATCCCGCCAGACACAGTTCCAGTTGCTTAATTAATTTGCAGAAATATATTTGAGTCTAAAATGGAAGCACAGAATGAAACAAGAATGATAAAGGAAGAGACCTTGAAAATGTTACAAGAATCATTTGAAAGAAATTCTGTTATTAGACATATATTTATACATGCTAAAACATCCAGATCACCTACAACCCAAAATCCAAATTGGGAAAAGAATATCTTGAAATAATTAAAAAAATTCGAGCGCATCAAGCTGAATTGGATGAAGATATGATTGAGCTTATAATAAAAGTTGATGAAAAATATAAACCCCTTGGTGAAGCCCTCGGTGAAGAAGATATATAATTATGCTGTTCTCCCATGCCCGATTGCATATGAAAACTCTGGATTAACAAATACTCGTTTAGTGTTTGTTCTATCTAATGACTTCTTTGTTACAACTGTTGTGCTGATCTCATGTAGATTAGATCGCAGTTTTACGTTGTCATGATGAAAAGTCTTATTGTCAAACAATGCTTCTTTGTAGTTGTTATGTGATATGTTTGACTGCACAACACTGCGAGATATTCCTTTTGCTTTCTTAATGATTTTTTTGGGGCTCGAAATACTGTACATTTTTTACCTTAAACCAATAAACTCCTTAATCACCCCTCCAGATAATTCATCTTTCATCTTTCCTAAAACCTTCTTATTAACGGATGAATGTAAAGGCGAATCTTTAGGGTAATCAGATCTATCATACCATCCCGCATGCCCTTTAGCCACTTCGATTTCCGTGTCTTTATAGATGTCTTCAGTAGGGACATCTATAACAAAACTATCTGTATCTGTGTAAAGTACTCTGGACTCAGGATACGAGGGCTTAAAGTAGTCATAAAGAAATTCTAACATCAAAAGTTTTGATAATTCTAAAACAGTAAACCCAATAAATACAGGTTTGTCCAATTTGACTTTCTTTTTCTTCATCATTATGCCAAAAAGGTGATCATGAAATCTTCTAAAGTCCTGATAATTTGGTTTTGAAGTCAGCTTAATTGCTTCGTTCTCTTTAGTGACCAATCTGACATCTTTGCGTTTGTGCGGATTCTCCATAGTCTTTCCGAAACAGCTGTTGTTCATCAGCTTGAAAAAGTCTTTTTCTGAAGCATCTGTGGATTTAGTTCTGAGATCAGTGTTCTTCATGATGTATGGTTTCATGAACTGTTCTTGATCAAAAGCAATTATGCGATGAACTGCTGTCAACTTCAACCCATGTCTTAAATAAAATTGTAGAAGTCTGTAATGACAGACATAATTTTTTTTGCCTCGAAGATTAGGAACAAGTTTAGGTGGTTCTGTTTTTGCCATCTTTAGGCTTTCTGCTGCTAATGGATAGTCATTATGCATGTCATGGAGTTCATGAGGATATTCTAAGTCAACTTCTAGAATGTATCCCCGCTGTCGATCGGGCGTTAAACTGTTCAACCACTTTAATGCCTTTTGAATATTATTCGTACCGCCGCCTGTGTGCATTTTAAAGTTGCGTAGTGGAAGTGATTGCGCCATTGCCATCCATACAGATTGTTTGCATCTAAATACATAAGATAGTTAGACCTTTTACTTGGATCATAGTCGTCCAAGTATTTGTTGTTTGCTTTACAGTAATGATGCGACGCCATACTAATTCCTCCACGCAATCCGTTTTCAATCATCTGAATCATTGGCAAATCTGACACTAAATCAATTTGTACTCCAGTAAACTTTAAGAAAGCATCCCAGCTCATCCCGGGCGCAGAAATGTAATGCGCAGGATCCAGGCTATAATGTTTCATGCAGGTCTTTCTATAATTTTCAAAGACGTCCGCCAACAAACATGTATCAGCCATCAAGTAGGAATCATGATAGTCTCCCATCGTTTTACAATCTAACTTCTGCCACGCTTCTTGAGCATGCTGGTAATCAGAATCGCTGACCCCTTTCCTCTAAGACTAGAAAAGAACGCGTCTTTAGGCGGAAGTGTATCTTCATCAAACCTTTCCCAACTGTTCATGTACTCATAAGGGTAAACGCCCTTTCTAACAAGAGTTGGGTCAAAATATTCTTCTGTTATTGGGCAGGACTTTAAGGACATAGCCAGTGACTCTAATGATCCATCAGGTGTTGCATAGAGTCAAAAAAAGACATGTTATTTAAAGTGAAACACATGTACTTTTCGGATGACTGTGCAATGCATGACACCCTGAAGGCGTTGGTTACTGCTTGCAATATAAGATGAGAGTCGTAACCTCGCAAGTTATGAAAGAAGATGGGCAGCTTCCATGTCTTAGGATCAAACTTTAGTTGAAGATTGCATTTGTTATGCGCCGCTCCTCTGAACTTTCCGCTAATGTGATCATGGTCTCTTACTGTTGGATTCTCTGCGTCTGATGAGAGACCTAAACCACAAATCCAACAGTGAGTGGCTGAGTCATACTGTTGTTGATCTTCAGGAGTCATAATAATGTCTGAGAGATTCAGTTCATTAGAACAGGCGTTACGCACTTGCTGCATGCGTTCTAAGAAGTATTCTGCAGCATTAGGCCCTCTATATAATTCTGGCTTTGAATGAACGCCATCCGACCTAACAATAATGAAGGCAAATGAACAAATCTGATGATTACTCATTAAGACAGCTTTCGGAAGTTTCTGTGGCGTTGGCCCCTCATAAGGAACAATAAGCGACTCGAAGTCTGCGTAAACAACATATGGAGAATTTTGCAGTTTTTTCCAGTTCTTAAAACTAACTTTAGATCCAGGTGGGGGCGTAATTAGTTCTGTATTACAGTCAACTGGGCCGATACAATGTTTCTTATGTTCGCTCGCTGCTTGAACAGATGGAATTCTTGTTAAACATTTTCTACAGAATTCTTGTTTGTTAGTGTTTTTTGCAGTATGCGCTAATAATCTACTCATTGTGCGTATCAATGTGTAATGTGGTAGCCCTGTTGGTGAAAACATCAGTAGTAAGTCAACATGGCTTTTGTCTGGTTCGCCAATCGATGGACTGTTTTTGGACACTTTAATCGGCTGTAGATTTGTTTCCTCATCCCACGTGTATACTTAACAGTTATTGGGTTGTTTTGTTCTTCAAACTGATCAATTTGGTCTACACTAACAGGAAAGGATATTCCATTGAGTTAAGATCATTGATGTATGGTTCATAGTTAGATACTCTCTCTGCGTTTTTTGCGGACGTAATGCAGCCTTGCAAGAACGCACCACATAAAACATTTGTTGTCTGAATAATTCTTTATGTTTAGAACTGCTTTTTTACGACTAATGCTGGTGGTAGTGGAATGTAAGACTTGCCTACAATCGGCTCATACTTAGCCTGTTTTAATCTGATCTCTAAGACTTCGCCCTCTGACAACCAGAGCCTCTCATTTTGGCTTCTTCAGCGGCCACATCAACTGTGTAAGCAGTTGGTCTGCCCAACCAGGCGTTAAGTCATTACGAGAAAGAATAGCTTGTTGTCTAGTTGAGACAAAGACTGGCAAATTTCTTCATTTATTGTTATATAGTCGATTAAAACAACTAACTGTACTTTAACTGGGGGTCTATTGTTAGTTTATCTGGAACTTGAGAATAGCATGAACAACACTTGCCTGTACGTTTGTTGGATCAATGACTTCTAGATTAATTTCATTTAAAGCTTTTGACAAACGCTCCCCTTGAGCATTCCTTCAAACAATTCGTCTGGTCCTTCATATGTCTTATCCATGTTGAGTTTCTTTCTAACTCAAAAATATTATTTAAATTAAAAAAATTCTTAATCAGAATCAATATCAACGGTCTTTTTGTGCTTGGACTCATAAACTAAGTATAAACGCCCTTCGTGTTGTTACTGTGAGCTGTTTAGAACAGAGTTTAATGTCTCGTTTACTTTTTTTAAACATTCCTTTTTTATCTGCTCGGGGTCTGGCTGTTGAGAAAACTTGCCCTTGCCTTTTTTTGAAGATCAAACTTTTGTCTTTTATAGTCATCAAAATCGGCCTGTAAACGATTAAATTCTTCGTCCGTGATGTTTGAGTCAACTAGCGCTTTATTTATTGTCAGTTGAACGAACTAAGTTTAGCTGTTATTATTGAACCATAGCTGTGTGCTTTTGGAGTTTAGTTTTTAATTTTTTGCTAGCTGCACCTACGGCTAATGAACACAGGCCAGAGCTAAAGACAAGCCGCCTAGAGTAAAGCTGCGGGCACACCAACACTGTTGCTAAGAGACCAACACTCGTTCCTGCTGATAGTGCACTTAGAGTTGATGCTCCAGTATTAACATATGTAACAGCATTACAGGCAGCAGAATACCTTCGTTTGGTTTTGCTGTATTTTGAAAGGTCCTGCTCTAGTACTTGTTGCATTTGTGTAATGTTTGTTAATCTGAAGGCTTTTATGTCGGGGGTTTCTACTACCCTTCTTTTGGCGACTCTGTAGGCGCTTTTGGATAAACGTGAACAGACATGCTTTTTTTTAAATATAAAATATTTTAGTATTGTATATGTTTTAATCTGTTATCTTGAATCTTCAGCTGCGCATTCTATATTTTGAAATCTGTTATTAAGAATATTCAGCTGCGCATCATATATATAAAACAAATGTGCATTAAGTGGTTTATCGCCATCTTTTTCTTTTTCAATTTGAATGTTTATTACGTTTCTACAGTTCTCCACTTCATGCAACTTATTATCCTCAGTTGCCCTTAGGTCAATCCATAAACCGTTATTTTGTTGTTAAATAATCATCAAGTCTTACACTGTGAAGATGAAGATCTTTAGACACAAGGTCTGCTGTTGGACTTCTATGCCTCCACCTCCGAACAATTTTCTTATTTCATCAAAATGCTGATA
The DNA here is from genome assembly GCA_018398815.1 of Conus ventricosus. Lineage (NCBI taxonomy): Eukaryota > Metazoa > Mollusca > Gastropoda > Neogastropoda > Conidae > Conus > Conus ventricosus. The sequence continues at coordinate 3,649,622 of CM031616.1, forward strand.
AGGTTTAAGCCCGCTAGCGTAGATTTGGTTAGGACTACCTCAATTGTACATTGCACTTTCGTTATTTTAGGATTAATAAACTTTCCGGTTTGTTTTTTGAATGGTTCTTCATCTTCGCACAGCAATAAAATGCCTTTGAGTGATTTTAATGAGACACTAAAACTAAAATTCCATATAGTGTCTGCCTGCTTTTAGGATGTGTAGAATGGTGAATCACGCTTTCGTAATATATTGCTAATCCTGACTTATATCGATGCGCAATCAGACTTGCTAAATTAGTGTCGCGAACAATGTCAAACTCTAAGCGATGTCAGAAATGCTGTACTTTGCTTCGGTGTCTTAAGATTTAATAACCCATGTGTATTCATTAAAAGTTAGTTCATAAGACAATCTGTCTTTTAAGGCCCTTGAAGGTATGGCGCATGCGCACTTAACAACTCAAAATCCAAGGGGATGGAAAAGCGATTTCCATACGCATAACTTCAGCTACATACTTTTGCCGTCTTTAGCATCTGCGGGCCTATTCTATGTTTTAGTGCTTCTTCATTTTCGATTCCTTGAAACGCAAGATCATCCTTTCATTCTTGGTTAGCATAGATCACAATAGGTTAAAAATATGTCTGCATTATGTAAAGAAAATATTTCTTTCCCTCAAGTTTTATAGAAATTTTCTTTACGATTGCCCGTCCCAGATTCTGGACAACTGTCCTGTTTAGGTCTGTTGCTGGAATCGAGTTCTATTTGAAAGTAAGACGCGCAGAGCCTGGCACAATCACTTCATCTGCCTAAGTCTGGAAATTTGACAGTAAGAATTTGATCTGCATCAATAGTAGATGGATTATTTGGAACAATAATATTCTGTTTATTTACCTTCACGCCAAAAGGATCTTGCAGTCTTCTATCCGGGTCAAGAAATGAACCATATGTTGCGACATTTTTTATAAAACAAAATAAAAATTATTATTTAAAAACATGGCAGGCATTGAAGGTGAAGTTGAGATTTGATGTTCCTGATCCTGAAGACGACATGAGTGAAATGACTCCTTTGACACAAACGTCGCTCATGGCACTCATTGCGGGATGAATTAGAGAAGGGCAGCAAAGGCGTGAATTAACAGAAGATAAGGCCAGAGCATTATACCAAAGTTTAGGACAAAAACCTCCCCAAACTATATACCTGATGATTTTGAAGTAAAGATAACCATTTGTATTTTAAAACGACAAAGAGAACGTGTTCCGCTTACGTTTAAACGAGACCATCAAGGTTTGTAGGCATGGATACAATTAGACAGAGGCTCAGTGCAAGCGAGCGAAATCGCTTGGCTTTACTAAAACAGAATCAGATACGGAGGCGGTTGCTAAACTTCAAAACGCACTACAAGAACTCCCACAAGTAGCCAAATACAAAACACAAAACCTGAAGATTTAATTCAAACAGCGAACGAAGTAATAAATACAATAGGAGCAGAACTCACTGAAGAAGAAGAAACAGCATTAAAAACTATACACGAACCACGGCTGCCTGAGAGAGAATTATTAGCCCTTGATCGTACTTTAAGAACCATTAGAGGCGAATTAACAAACAATGTAGCAAAATAGGTGAACTAGATGAGCATATAAAAAGAGAAAAAAAAAAAACTTGTGAGGCTGACGACGCCAACTTAGGACGTGAAGTTAAAGAAAGATAGAACAAAGACTAGATGAACTTAATATAGAAAGATTAGCTAGACTAGAAGTGTTGAATACTAACCGAGAACAATTACAAACTCAAGTGAGCGAAGTAAGAGAAACTATCCAAACAAATTTATATGAAAACAACGCTAGCAGAACGAATACGAGCACTGTTTAGAGAGCAGGGAGTCACATTAGTAAGCGTTATAACAGCTTTAGGATTTGCAATAAGTACACTGGTGATGGCTATTACAGGAGGTGGTAGTCCCGGGTCAGTACCTCCACCGCCATCGCCACCATCACGCCTGATAAATCATGGGTAAAGAAACAACTGATCATCTTGCGAGTTTATTAAAAAAATTAGCCGGTAAAGCTATAGACTCTTTACCTGGTATATTAGGCAGTATTGTTAGCTGGCTTTTGTCTACTGCAAGCAAAGTAGTTGGCTTTTATGGCTGAGCACTTATGGACATTAGTTCTCTTAATAGTTGGGTTACTATTTAGTAAGATAAAAGGCCAAGTAATCCTATGCCAGTTAATCCCAAAACAAGTGCTGTCTTTTCATATTCATGGTCATCGCGAACAGAGCTCGGTCTTCAACGGTCTCTGGGCTTTGGACTTGGGGATTGGATGGCTTATTCTTGGGTGTTTGTTTACTGCTTGCAATATTACTGCCCAGAATTTATTTCGTTTTTTTCCGACCTTCTGTTCATCGCCTGCCACACGGATTTTATTATTGTAGTTTATTATTACGACTATCTGGAGCCTGAGGTCAGAAGGCAGCATGTATAAACCAGTGCAACAGCAAAGTCTACTTTCGATCTTGCGTGTTGTAGAACATTTTGGTACCTTTTAATACTTGAAGGTAGATAACTGTAGAATTAATGGCGTCCTCTAAATTTGCTAAGTATTGTTTTTGCGCGTCAAAGCCAGTAGAAGGATCTGTTATGCTGATTTCGTTTGTGCTTGCGACCTAGCAAACACCAAACGTAAGTACGAATAGAGTCGTTATTCGTTCTATTCCCGCTCTAGTTAGGCCCTTAGAAGTGTCTAAGATAAATGTTGTCCATGCTGTTTTATGCTCTTGCTCTATGGACCGAGGTGAACAGTTGTGCCTGAAGAAAAAGATGTGTAAGGAGGATTCAAGCATAGCTTACTTTCTGTGACGCCCAAAAATAAGGGTGGCCTAGACCATGATTAAGATCCAACTTTTGTCTAAAGTCTGTCTTAACATCAATATTGAATTCATTACAGATCCTTTCAAAAGCCTTCATGTCTATTCTGTTGCTGAATGGATTAAACGGTTTGTCATTTGGTAATGGCGCTTGCAGTTCAGACAAAATACGTCTGAAGGTGTAATAAAAATGAAATCTATACACTGACCTCACCAAAGGATCAGGGTGATTTAATGATCAGCATACGACACTCCACACCCAGATGATGCACAAAACACAGCAAAGTTTAGCTGGTTCTGATAAAACTGCATCGGAGACTAAACCACACTTTGCGATGCGGTCGTTTTTAATAGGAGGGTTAAGATATCTGTCACGGACAAAAAATGAAACAACCTAACTTGGGGGAAACAACCTAACTTGGGGGAAACAACCTAACTTGGGGTGTCGCCAGCCAATTTGTTCGGACTAAGTCCAAACTCAAACATTCTAGGCGTCAGAAAGACGGGCCCATAGGTCGGGTCCGGCCAATTAAGCTTAGTGGAGAGGTTTCGCCGAGACGGTCCGACCACCCAGTCTGACTAAGCGGCTTTGACCGACGCCTCGATGTCTGCCCAGACGGACCTCAGTACCTGGGCCAGCCTTATCGGCCAATTTGTGAACCAACGTCATTGTTAGTCGGACGTCGTGGTGCCTACCAGACTCAGCTGGCAATTTAGATTGACGTGCCCCCCTTAACCACACCGCGCCCGTGAAGTAAAGGGGGGGAAG
>CM031616.1:3655835-3670742 GCA_018398815.1 Conus ventricosus
TTTTGTTCTGCCTTGCCTTGTCCTTTCTTGTCTTTTCTTATCTTGTCCTGACCTGTCCTTTCTTGTTTTGCCCTTTCCTATCTTGTCCCTTTTTCCTTGTTTTGTCCAGCCCTGCCCTTCCCTCTCTCGACTTGTCTCTTTTTGTCCAGCCCTGCCCTTCCCTCTCTCGACTTGTCTCTTTTTGTCCTGTCCTTCCCTTTCTCGTCTTGTCTCTTTTGTCCTGTCCTTCCCTTTCTCGTCTTGTCTCTTTTTGTCCTGTCCTTCCTTTTCCCCGGTCTTGTTTTTTTTTGTCCTGTTTCCCCTTTTCCCTCTCCTTTTTGTCTTTTTTGGCCCTGCCCCTTTCCCTCTCTGTCTTGCCCTTTTTTATGCCCTTCCCCTTCCCTCTTCGTCTTGTCTCTTTTTTGTCCTGTCCTTCCCCCCTTCTCGTTTTGTCTTTTTTGTCCTGTCCTTCCCTCTCTCGTTTGTTCTTTTGCCCTGCCCTTTCCCCTTCCCTCTCTCGTCTTGTCTCTTTTTTTTTCCTGTCCTTCCCCCCTTTCTCTGTCTTGTCTCTTTTTTTTTGGGGGCCTCCTCTCTGTCTTGTCTCTTTTTGCCCCTGTCCTTCCTTTTGTTTGTCTCTTTTTTGCCCGGCCCTTCCCTCTCTCGTCTTGTTTTTTTTTGTCCTTTTCCCTTTCCACCCCCTCGTCTTGTTTTCTTTTTGTCCTTTCCTTCCCTCTCTCGTCTTCTCTTTTTTTTCCTGTCCCCCCTCTCTCGTTTTTGTTTTTTTTTTGGGTTTTCCCTTCCTTTCCGTTTTGTTTTTTTTGTCCTGCCCTTTTCCCTCTTTTGTCTTGTCCCCTTTTTGTCCTGCCCTTCCCCCCCTTTCTCGTTTGTTTTTTTTGCCCTTTCCCCTTCCCTCTTGTTTTGTCCTTTTTGTCCTGTTTCCTTCCCCCCTCCCGTCTTGTCTCTTTTTGTCCTGCCCTTTTTTTCCCCTTTCCCTCTTCGCCCTTGTCCCCCCTTTTTTTGGCCCTTTTTTGCCCTTCCCCTTCCCTCTCTCGTTTGTCTCTTTTTGTCCTGCCCTTCCCTCTTTTTCCCTTTTTTTCTTTTTTGCCCTTCCCCTTCCTTTTTTGTTTTCTTCTCTTTTTAGCCCCCTTCCCCTTCCCCCTTTTCCCTTTTTCTCGCCGGTTTTTTGTTCTTTTTTTTGTTTTTGCCCTTTCCCCTTCCCTTTCTCGTCTTGTCTTTTTTTGGTCCTGCCCTTTTCCCTTCCTTTTTGTTCTTTTTTCCCCTTTTTGTCCCTTCCCTTCTTCGTTTGTCTCTTTTTGTCCTTTATTCCCCCCCCTTTTTCTTGTCTCTTTTTGTCCTGTTTTCCCTTCCCTCTTCCTTGTTCTTTTGTAATGTCCTTCCTCTCTGCCCTTGTTCTTTTTGTCCTGTCCTTCCCTCTCTCGTTTGCCCTCTTTTTGTCCTGCCCCTTTTCCCTCTCTTCTTGTCTTTTTTTTGCCCTGTCCTTCCCCCTCTTTTGGGTTTTGTCTCTTTTGCCCTGTTTCCCTTCCCTTCCCTTTTTTTCCGTCTTTTCCCTTTTTTCTTTTTGCCCTGTCCTTCCCCTTTCCCTTTTCTTGTTTTTTTTTTGTCCTGCCCTTCCCTTTTTTCGTTTTTGTCTTTTTTTTTGTCCGGGCCTTCCCCTTCCCCTTTTTGTCTTGTCCCTTTTTGTCCAGTTTTCCTTCCCCTTTTCCTCGTCTTGTTTTCTTTTTGTCCTGCCTTCCCTTTTTTCTCGTTTGGGGTTCTTTTTGCCCCTTTCCCTTTCCCCTCTTTTGTCTTGTCTCTTTTTGTCCCCCTTCTTTTTTCTCGTCTTGTCTCTTTTTGTCCTGCCCTTCCCTCTCTCGTTTGTCTCTTTTGTCCTTTTCTTTTCCCTTCTCTTTCTTGTTTCTTTTTGCCCCGGGCCTTTCCCTTTCTCTGCTTGTTTTTTTGCCCTGTTTCCCTTCCCGTCCCTTTTTTTTCCCCCCTTTCGTCTTGTTCTTTTTTTTCCCTGTCCTTCCCTTTTCTTTTTTTGCCCTTTTTTTGCCCTTTCCCTTCCTTCTCCGTCTTGTCTCTTTTTTTTCCTTCCCTTTTCCCTTTCTCGTTTTGGTTTTCTTTTTGCCCTTTTTTTTCCCCTTTTCCTCCCCTTTTTGTCTCTTTTTGTCCTGTTTTCCCTTCCCTTTTCCCCTTTCTTGGGGTCTCTTTTGTCCTGTCCTTCCCTTTTTTGTTTGTCTCTTTATGTCTGTTTTTTCCCTTTCCCCTTTTCCTGTCTTGTCTTTTTTTGTCCTGCCCTTCCCTCCCCTGTCTTGTCTCTTTTGCCCCTGTTTCCCCTTCCCCTCTCTCGTTTTGGTCTCTTTTGTCCTTTCCCTTCCCTCTTGGGTCTTGTCTCTTTTTGCCCTGCCCCTTCCTTTCTGGTCTTGTCTCTTTTTGCCCTTTGTCCTTCCCTCTCTGGGTTTTGTCTTTTTTTTGTCCTTCCTTCCCTTTTTGTCTTGTTTTTTTTTTGTCCCCCCCTTTTCCCTTCCCTTTTTCGTCTTGTCCTTTTTGTCCTGTCCTTCCCTCTCTGTTTTGGTCTTTTTTTTGCCCTTTCCCTTTCCCCTCTCTCGTTTTTTCCCCTTTTTGTTGCCCTTTCCCTTTCCCTTTTTCCCGCCCTTGTCTTTTTTGTCCTGCCCTTTCCCCTTTTCCCTTTCGTCTTGTCTTTTTTTGTCCTGCCCTTTCCCCTTTCCCCCTTTTCTCGTCGGTCTCTTATGTTTTGTCCTTCCCTCTTGTCTTGTCTCTTTTTGTCCTTTTTCCTTCCCCCTTTTCCGTCTTGTCTCTTTTTGTCCTTTTTTTTCCCCTTTCTCTCGCCTTGTCTTTTTTTGTCCTGTCCTTCCCTCTCTCGCCTTGTTCTTTTTGCCCTTTTCCCCTTCCCTCTTCGCCCTTGTCTCTTTTTTTTCCTGCCCTTCCCTTTCGTTTTTCCCTTTTTTTTCCCTGCCCTTCCCTTCCCTTTTTTGGCTTTTCTTTTAGTCCTGTCCTTCCCCCTCTTTTCGTCTTGTCTTTTTATGCCCGTCCCCCCCCTTTTCCTCGTTTTTGTCTTTTATTTTTCCTTCCTTTCCCCTCTCGTCTTGTTCTTTTTTTCCTGCCCTTTCCCCTTTCCCCCTCTCGTCTTTCCCCTTTTGCCCTGTCCTTCCTTCCCTCTCTCGTTTGTCTTTTTTGTCCTTTTCCCTTCCCCCCCTCTCGTCTTTCTCTTTTTTTCCTGTCCTTCCCTTCCCTCTCTCGTCTTTTCTCTTTTTGTCCTGTCCCCCCTCTTTTGTTTTTGTTCTTTATGTCCTGCCCCTCCCTTTCCTCGTTTGTCTTTTTTGCCCTGCCCTTTCCCCTTCCTGTCTTGTCTCTTTTTGTTCCTGCCCTTTCCCTTTTTCCCGTTTTTGTCTCTTTTTGCCCTGTCCTTCCCCCCCTCTTTTTCTTGTCTTTTTTTGCCCCGCCCTTCCCCTCTTTTCGTTTTGGGCTTTTTATGTCCCCCCTTTTCCCCTCTTGTCTTGTCCCCTTTTGCCCTGCCCTTTTCCTTCCCCCCTCTCGTCTTGTCTCTTTTTGCCCTGTTTCCCTTCTCGTTTTGGTTTTTTTGCCCGTCTTTCCCTTCCCGTTTGTCTTTTTTGGGCCCTTCCCCCCCTTTTCCTCGTCTTGTTTCTTTTTGCCCGGGCCTTTCCCTCTTGGGTTTTTTGCTTTTTGTCTGTCCTTCCCTTCCCCCTTTCTCGCCCTGTCTTCCCCTTTGTTTTGTTTTTTCCCTTTTTTTAAGGTCTTGTTCTTTTTGTCCTGTTTTCCCTTTCCCTCTTTGCCCTTGTCTTTTTTGTCCTGTCCTTCCCCTCCCCTCGTCTTGGCTTTTTTTGCCCTGCCCTTCCCTTCCCTCTTCTCGCCCTTGTCCCCCCTTCTTTGTCCTTTTTTTTCCCCTTCCCTCTTCGTCTTGTCTCTTTTTGTCCTTCCCCCCCTTTCTCTGTTTGCCCTTTTTGTCCTGTCTTCCCCCCCTCCCCGTCTTGTCTTTTTTTTGTCCTTTTCCCCCCTTCCCCTCTTCGCCCTTGTCTCTTTTTGGGGCCCGGGCCACCCTTTTGTCTTGTCTTTTTTTTGTCCGTCCTTCCCTCTCTCGCCCTTGTTCTTTTTGTCCTGTCCTTCCCCTCTCTCGTTTTTTTTGCCCTTCCTTTTTGCCCTTGCCCTTTTTTGCCCTTTCCCCTTCCCTCTCTCGTCTTGTCTCTTTTTTTGTCTTTCCCCTTCCCCTTTTCCCCTCGTCTTGTCTTTTTTTGTCCCCCTTCCCTCTTCGTCTTTTTCTCTTTTTGCCTGTCCTTCCTTTTCGTCTTGTCTTTTTTTTGCCCGGTCCTTCCCTCTCTCGCCCTTTGCCCTTTTTTTTCCTGTCCTTTTTTTCCCCTGGGTCTTGTCTCTTTTTGTTGCCCCTTCCCTTTCTCGTCTTTTTTCTTTTTTTTTCCTTTGCCCTTTCCCCTCTTGTCTTGTTCTTTTTGTCCTGTCCTTCCCTTCCCTCGTCTTGTCTTTTTTGTCCTGCCCTTCCCTTTCCTCGTTTTGGTCTCTTTTTGTCCTGTCCCTTCCCCTCTCTTCTTGTCTTTTTTTTGTTCCTGCCCTTTCCCCTTTCTCTCGTCTTGCCCCTTTTTGTCCTGTCCTTCCTTCCCGTCTTGCCTTTTTTTTGCCCTGCCCTTTCCTTCCTCGTTTTGTCTCTTTTTGCCCGCCCTTTCCCCTTTCCCCTCGTCTTGCCTCTTTTTGTCCTGCCCCCCTTTTTTTCCCTTTCCTTTTCCGTTTTGGGCCCCCTTCCCTTTTTTTGTTTCCTTTGTTTTCCTTCCCTTTTCTCTTTCCCCTTTTTTCCCCCCCTTTTTGGCCATCCCCTCCCCTTTCCCCCTTGTTTTGGGCCTTTGGTTTTTTGCCCTGCTTTACTCTCCCCTTGCCCTTTCCTTGTCTTGGCTTTGGGCCTTGCCTGCTTTACAACCCCCGCCTTTCCTTGTCTTGGCTTGGTTCCCTGCTTTCCTTCCCCTGCCCTTTTTTTTTTTGGGCCTGAGCGAAAAGCACTTTTAAAAGCTGGATACGTGTTTGTTTACTAGATATGAGGTACATCGATTTTGCAGAAAAGGGGGGTTTTCAGTTTAAAAATTTGTACCAGAGGTAATGGGACGTTGTGGTTGTTTTTTACGTCTCATTTTTTAATTCTTCGGGGTTACTTAACGAAAACGAAAAGTGTTGATATTGGAACTTGAAAAAAACAAAACAAAAAACAAAAAAAACCAAGCCGTATGCCAAAAAGAATAAAACAAATAAAAAATTAGCCCAGGAGCGAATCATTTGTCCCAGAAAAGATCCCAGGGTCCTCTCTTCCCCTGTTTATGTCTGTGTCTGTCTGTCTGCCTGTCGGGTCTTTTCTTCTCTCTCTTCTCTCTTCTCTCTCTCTCTCTCTCTCTCTCTCTCTCTTTTTTTGGGTTTGTCCCCTTTGCAGCGCTGTAACCCGGGGTGAGGTTGTTGTGAAGGATAGAAGCGAGGGAGGGAAAGGGGAAGGAGGGGGGGTTTGTGAGCTTCTCATATCTTTTTTCCTTTTTTTTCTTTCATCTGTTAAAGCTTTTGTTTTGGGGTTAGGCAGTTTGGGCCCAAAACACAGTTGTGTTGTATTTTGGGGGGGTTTTGAAAGGGGCTTGAACCTCAGCCCCCCGGCTATGGTTAGTTTTTCTGCCCATCTCCCTCTGAAATTTTTGTTTGTTTGTTTTTGTTTGTTTTTTTTGCTTTTTTAAAACATGCAAATTTGCCCCAGAAGTTTTAGGGGCACAGCAAAAAACAGAAAATGCCCAAACATGAAAGGTAACCCCCCTCCCATAATCGGGACAGTTGACCCCCATGCCCTCCCAGCGTTCGCCTGGAGAAAAGGGCGTGTGTTGTCTTATCGTGGGAAACAAGGTTCCCTTTAAATTATGTTTTTTTTTGTGATGCTCACCCCAGTCTACCCAAGGCTTGGGAAAGGGGTTTGTTCAAGAGTTAAAGTGTGGGGACGGGGGACAAGATGGGTTGGGGCCCTCCACGGATTTTGATTGGAGGGGCCCAAAGGCCCAAAGGGGGGCTTCAGGTTGTGCAAATGGGGGCCCTTTCCCGAGTTTGAGTCAAGGGGTGAGTGATCCCCGGGACAGAAAGAAAACTGGATATGTTTTGGGTTTCAACAAATTGTTAACACCAAAACAACCCCAAACCCACAAAAACACCCCAAAACACCACACACACAAATTTTAGGTTTCCTTTTTATGAAATGTTTTATACTAAAACGTTTTTTTTTAATTTTTAAAACTTTTAATTCATGTTTTTTTCCCCCTACTGTTACATTTTTTGATTTGGTTCAGGATTGAGGGGGAGAATTTGCGACCCTTTTTTACTGTCCAGTCTTTTCCCCCCCTGACGAAGGAAATTTTAAAGCCAAAAATTTTGGGGGATATTTTTTATTTGCTGTTTGGGATTTTTATCAAATTTAAATGTTTATTTTATATTTTTTATATATATTGTTTTTTTTAAAATTTTAAATTTATTTATTTTTTTAAAAAAATTTATAAAAATCAATTTTAAAAAAGATTTAAATTATTTTAAATTTTTAAAATTTTTTTATTTTTTTAAAATTTAACTTTTTTTTTTAACAGGGAAAATTCCCTAAACAAAAAACCCCCCGGTCTCTAAAAACCCCCTTAAAAGGGAAATTGATTTTCAATAAATTTTTTAATATAAAAATTGAATTTTTAAAAGGGAAAAGGGGGGCTTCCGGGGGAAGGGGGAAAGGAAAAGGGGGGGGGGCAAGAGGGAGAAAAGGGAACTTTGTCTATTTTTTAAATTCTTATTTAAAAAATTTTATTTTATTTAAAATTTATTTATTTTTAATAATTTAAGAAGGGGGGGGGGGAGGTTTTTGGGGGGATGAGGGGGGGGGGGAGGGGGGGAAGGGGGGGTTTGGGGGGGGGAGGGGGGGGAGGAGGGGGAAACAGGGGAAGGAGGGGGAAGGGGTATTTCCTTTTTGGGAAATTTAAGGGGGGGAGGGGGGGAAGGGGGGGTTTCCCTTTTTGGGAAGGGGCCCTGGGGCGATTTTTGGGTTTTTTTAAAATTTGGGGGGGGGGGGGGGTGGGCGGGGTTTGGGGGGGGGGGGGGGGGGGTTTTTTTGGGCCCTGAATTCTTTTGGGAAATGGGACTTAGAAAAAATTTTCCCCCTCAGGACTACCCATTGGCTCGTCCCCGTTTGGACTCCGCTCCGCCCCGGGGGGACCCAACCCGTTTTTAAAAAATAAACACCCGTGGGGGGCCGGTTCTCTTTTGCCGGGGGTTGGGCCCGCCCTTTTGCCCTTTGGTTGGAACCCCCCGAAAGGCAGAGGAAAAAGAATTTTAAGGGTAATGAACAAGGTGGGTGAGAACAGGGGAAGGGGGGGGGGGGTATTTGGGGGGGGGGGGGGCCCAAAACACCCGACCGGTTTTCCCCGCGGGGCCCCCCCCCCGGCCCCCCGGGGTGTCCCCCGACCCCCGGAAACCCCCCCCTTGTAAGCGCAGGGGGGGCCGGGAAGGGGGGAAACCGGGGGGGGGAAAAGGGGGGGTGAAAGTAGGGATGATTAAAACGGCCCCAAAAATTTGAATAATCCAGAATGGCATCGAGAGAGACAGAGCTCCCTAAGGCCCGATCAGTTGTTTTTTTACTCGTGAACAAAAACAAAAAAAAGTTTTTGGGGCGTGGTGTTTTTTTTCCCCTTTTCAAAATCAATTTTGAGCCCCAAAAAAAAAACCAGAATGGGATAAATAAAAAAAAATGTACAGAACATTTTTCTTCTTTAAGTTATTGTCATCTTTTTGTTTGTTGTCAGGTTTTACTTGTTTTGGGGGGAAAAAAACGTGCCTTTGGGCCCACTAAGAAAATTTCCCAAAAATTAAAACCTTGATGCCAGAGTTGTGCAGTTGAACATTTTATACACAGAACTGAGGGTAGTTCCCCTTTTTTTTCTTTAGTCCCTTTTTGGTTTGCTTCCTGCGGGCGCGGGGGAAACCCTTTTGCGGCAATTTAAAACAACCGTCGTTCATTTTTTGTCTGTCTCTCCCCCCCCCCCCCCCCCCGCCCTCCCCTTGAGGCCCCCTTTCGCCCTTCCCGGCCCCTTCGGAAATTTTCCACCCTCAAAAGGGTGGATAAAAAAGGGGGGAGGTGGGTCGTGAGACAAACAATTGTCATCCCAAAAAAGAATTGGCAAAAGTTCTAATACAACCCCCTAGTGGGGAAAAAATTGCGATTTGGGGGGGATTACCTCGGGGGTTTCCCCCATCAAAATCGTTAAAAGGGTTTTGGTTTAAAAATCCCCGTTCCCTTGTTGGGCCCCTCGGGTCTTTTCTCTAATTTTTCCAAAGGCCCATCCTTTTTTTTCCTTTTTTATTCTTTCTTCCTCATTTCTCCCTTTCCCTTCAATTATTCAAACCAAATTAACTTTTTTTTTTTGGTTCCCTTTTTTTCCCGACTTTTGTTTTTTTCTTTTACAATTTTTCCAAAAAACTTTAAGGGAATTCAAAAAGACTTTATAAATGTTTTAACCCCCTTTAAAGGGTTTTTTTGTCTAAATGTTATTTTGTAAAATAATTCAAACAACCCCCCCCCCCCCCTCCCCAACCCCCCCCAAAAAAACAAAAACAAAAAACCCAACCCCCCCACCACAACCACACCAAAAACAAAAACAACAACCACACACAAACCAAAAAACCCAAAAACCCCACCCCCATTTATATGCCCCCCCACACCGCACACACCCACCCTAAAACACAAAAACACGCAGCACCCCACGGGACGCACGCCCCCCGCACGCAAAGTTTCGAAACCCCCTACACACATGGAAAAAAAAAAAAACAAAAATTTAAATCCAAAAAAAAAGACATGGGGAAACATTAAAAAATGAAATTTTTAAAAAACAAAACCGTACATAAAAAAAAAAAAACCGCCCGCACCAACCCCCCCCCCAAACACCAACACCCACCCCCACACCCCAAACACAACACAAGCCCTTTCATTTCCCCCCAAAACCCCCCCCCCCCCCCCCAAAACCACACACACCCCACGCACGCACAAAGGAGCCATAGTCACTTAATATTGCAAAGGGAAACCTTCTTTATCTTCCTTTTTTTTTTTTTCTCTCTCCCCCTCTTCCCCCTCTCTTCTCTCCTCTCTCCTCTCCTCTCTTTCTCTCTCTCTCTCTCTCTCTCTCTCGTCTCTCTCTCTTTTCTTCTTTTCTCTCTCTCTCCTCTCTTTTTTCTCTCCCCTTTCTTTCTTTTTTTTTTTTTAAAAAAAAAAGGGCTTTCCCCTTTCCTTTTTCCCCCCTTTTTCTCTCTTCTCTTCTTTTCTCTCTCTTCCCTTTCCTCTCTCTCCTCTCTTCCTCTCTCTCTCTCTCTCTTTTCCGTCTCTCTCTGTTGTCTTTCTCTCCTTCTGTTTTTTTCTCTCTCTCCTCTTCTCTCTTCTCTCTCTCTCTCTCTTCTCTCTTCTTCTTTCTTTTTTTTTCTCCGTTCCCTTTCCCTTCCCTTTTAAACCCCCTTTTCTCTCTCCCCTTCTCTTTTTCTCCTACTCCTCTTCTCTCTCCCCTTTCTCCCTTTTCTCTCCTCCTCTCTCTTCTCTCTTTCTCTCCCCTTTCCATCCGCTTTCCCCCCTCTCTCACCGGGCCCCCCTACTCCCCACCCAAACGCCCAATCTAGGACAGACTAAAACCCTTTTTGTGTGCGTTTTGGGTTTTAGTTCCGAAGGGCTTCGGGCTGTCCTTTTTCGGGGGTGGGGGCTTATCACATGGGTCAGCCCGAGGCCAAGGGTAGGTTTGGCACGGGGTGACGCACAGAGCCAAGGGTTTGGGGCTGGGCATGACGTTAAGGAAAAGAGGGCAAGGGGTTTGGTCTGGCACTGACCCTTTCAGCAGAGAGCCAAGGGTAAAGGGTTTGGAAATTTAAGTGCAGCAGAGGCCCCAAAAGGGGAGGTCTGGCACTGACGTTACAGCACAGAGCCAAAGGTAGGTTGGGACTGACGTTACAGCACAGAGGGAAAGGTAGGTCTGGGCCCGATTTTCGCACCCGAGCAAGGGGGGAGGTCGGGGGACTGACGTTACAGCCCCAGAGCCCAAGGGGGGTCTGGGGACGACGTGACGCACGAGCCAAAAAGGGAGGTCTGGCACTGACGTTTACGCAGAGAGGGGGGGTAGGGGAGGTTTGGCCTGACGTGACAAACAAGAGCCAAGGGTTGGTCTGGCCCCTGGGCGTGGGCAGCACAGGCCAAAAGGGGAGGTTTTGGCCAAATGAGTTTAAAGCACAGAGCCAAGGGTAGGTTGGGGCCCGACGTTAAAAGACAGGGCCAAAAGGGGAGATCTGGCCCCTGACGTGGGCAGCACAGAGCCAAGGGTAGGGGTTTGGCCCTGACGTGACAGCAGAGAGCCCAAGGGGTTTGGTTGGCAAATGACGGGGACCCGCAGAGAGGGCCCGGGTTTTGGTCTGGCACTGACGTGACGCCACCCAAGGAGGGCCAAGGGAAAAGGCCTGGGGCCTGACGTGAAAAGCAAAAAAACCAAGGGTAGGTCTGGCACTGACGGACAGCACAGAGCCCAAAGGGGAGGTTTTGGCACTGACCCTTACAGCAGAGAGCCAAGGGTGGGGGCTGGCAATGACGGTACCGCACAGAGCCAAGGGTAGGTCTGGGGACTGAGTTTCAGCACAGAGCCAAGGGTGGGCCTGGCACTGACGTTACCCGCACAAAAGCCAGGGGTAGGTCTGGCACTGGGCGTGACCGCACGAGCCAAGGGGAGGTTTGGCACTGAAAGTGACAGCAGAGAGCCAAAAAGGGGAGGGGTTTGGCAGTGACGTTACAGCACCCGGCCAAAAAGGGGTTTGATTGGCATGGGCGTGACAGCACAGGCCCCAAAGGGGAGGTCTGGGAACTGACGTGACAGACAAAAGCAAAAGGGGGGGACCCGGGAATGCGTGACAGCAGAGAAACCAAAAGGGGAGGTCTGGCACTGACGTGGCAGCACGAGCCAAGGGTTAGGTCTGGCAATGACGTGACAAACGAGCCAAGGGTAGGTCTGGCACTGACGTGACAGAAGAGCCCAAAGGGTTTGGTCGGGGACTGACGTTACAAACGAGAGCCAAGGGTAGGTCTGGCAATGACGGTACCCGCACAGAGCATGGGTTTTTTCTGGCAACTGACGTTTTCGCACAGAGCCAAAGGGGGTTTGGGGGGGCACTGACGTTTAAAACACGGCCCGGGGTTGGTTGGCCTGAGTGACAGCAGAGACCCAAAGGGGAGGGCTGGCACTGCGTGCAGCAGAGAGCCAAGGGTAGGGTTTGGGGAAAGGGGCGGGACGCCCGGGGAGCCAAGGGTAGGTCTGGCAATGCGTGAAGAAAAGGGGCCAAGGGGTTTGGTTGGCACTGACGGGACAGCAGGGGTGCCAAGAGTAGGTCTGGCACTGGACGTTAAGGCAGGAGCCCAAGGGTTGGGCTGGGATTGACGTGACAGCAGAGAGCCAAAAGGGTTTGGTCTGGAAATTTTTGTGACAGGGGAGAGAGCCCAAGGTAGGGGCTTTGGGACTGAAAGGTTTCAGCAGGGGAGAAGGGTAGGCTGGGATGACGTGACGCAGAGCCAAGAATAGGTTGGAAATGACGGTGATTTTGGGGAAAATGGGCTGACTGCGCTGGGTTTATTTTCCCTTTCAGTCGGTCGGGGGGGAAATTTAGTGAGTTTGTGAGCGATGGGGTTTTTTGGGGGTTTATGGTGGGGGGGTTGGATGGTTTTTATGATCTTCTGCGTTTGGGTTTAAACCATGTGGGTGTGGTGGGGGGGGGGGGGGGGGGGTTTTTTTAAAATTTTATGGGGTTTTTTCGTGTGAGTATGGCTGGGTCCGTGTGCTTGCGCCCCGCGCACGGCTTGGTTGTTTGTTTTTTTGTGTGTGGTGTGTTTTTGTGTGTGTGTGTGTGTGTTGTGTTGTTTTGGGGGGGTTGGTGGTGGTGGGTGGGGCCCCGGGGGTGTGGTGGTGCGTCGTTTTTGTACGGGGTGTGTTGGGTGGGGTGTGTGGGGTGTGTGTGTGTGTGTTGTTGTGGTGGGGGTGCGGGCGTGCGTGCGTTGCGTGCGTGGGCGTGAGTGCGGGGGTGGTGGTGTTGTGTGGGGGTGTGTGTGTGGGGTGGTGTTGTGGGTGTGTGGTGTGTGTGGGGTGTGTTGGGTCCCTTTTGTGCGTGGGGTATGTTTTACCCCCTTTTTAAGTACCTAAAGTGGTTTTCACGTGTCCCCGAACCCGTGGTTTTGGGTGTGTGTGCACGTACCCATGTTTGGCCTGGGGGACAGGGGGGTACCCGCCCCCACTTCCATTTTCTAGACGAGCTCAGGGACCTGGGTGAGGGGGCCAAATCCATCCACCATCCCTTTTCCCGTGCGTCACCATCCCCCGGGACCCCAACGTGGAGGTTTTGGGCACTGCGGCGCCCCGTCATGGGGCCCGGAGGGGTGGGGTTTTTGGGGGGGGGGATTGGTGGCTGGGTCCCGGAGGGGTGAGAATATGGCAGGTGGACGCAGGAAACGCGGCCCGGGTTAGGGGATTTTCTCAAATGTGTCCGTGGGTTACAAGGATGGTGAGAGAGTGGTGCTCTTCCTTTAAAAGTCGGATGAGCGTGTGGGATGATGGGTAGGAGGGGGGGTGGTGGTGGGTAGGGGGGAGGGCTGAAGATTTAGGAAATGGACAAGGTGGTTTGCATGGGCTGTGGATGAGTGAATTGATGGGTGAGTGTGAAGAAGAGGCTGGCGGGGGAAATGACTCTTTTGTATTTTTTATTTTTTTGTTCTTTGTTTGTACTGTCCTTAAAAGTTAAAAGTGGTTTAATTTTTTTTTCCCCAAGGGAAAACCAAAAGGTTTAAAGGGATCGTGTTTTGTTTTTGTGCTTTGTTTGTCAAAGTCCTTGGGGGTAACTAACACCCTCTCTTTCTAAATTTTGCTTGTTTTTCCGCCCCCAGTCCCCTCCCTTTTGGGGAAAATTTTTTTTATCAAATGCGACAAACCCCTTGACAGATGTTTTTTTCAGGGAGGATGACATTAAAAAGCCATGTTTAGGTTTTGGGTAGAGAAGCCTTCCTTTTATGAAAATAGTCTTTTACATACATTAGATTTGTTGAAGGGTTTTTGGGCTTTGTGGATTCCTTGACAGGGGGTTTCTCTTGCTTAATGAAAGTTTTGGCCTTTTCAAAGTCCATTGGTGAAATTTTTATCAATATTAAAAACCCCCCTTATTTTGTTTTAAATTTTTTCCTTTTTTCAAAATTCGTTTTCCCTTTACAAAAACCAGCCCCCCCCCCCCCTCCCCCTCCCTCAAAAAATTTTTTTATTCCAAACCCCAATTCTTACGGGCCCCAAAAATTTCCCCTTTTTGGGGCCGACACCAGAGGCCGCAAAAAAGTTTATTGCAATAAAAGGTGTGTGGGAAAAAATAATAGGGGAAATTTAGGAACACTTGAAAAAGCCGTAACAGGGTTTTTTCCCCAAAGAACCCTTTGTTGGGGCCCTTTTCACTTCAACCCCAAAACCCCAAAAAAAAACACACACAAAACACCCCCACACAACACACACAACCACACCCAAAAACAAACCAAAACCCACCACCAAACCTCACACCACCCCCAAGGGACAATTCCAAATTTCCCAAAAAAAAATACCATCCCAAATATTCTTTTTAAAAAACCTTCCCTCTCTCGTCTTGTCTCTTTTTGTCCTGTCCTTCCCTTCCCTCTCGTCTGTCTCTTTGTCTGTCCTCCCTCTCTCGTCTGTCTCTTTTGTCCTCTCCCTCTCTCGTCTTGTCTCTTTTTGTCCTGTCCTTCCCTCTCTCGTCTTGTCTCTTTTTGTCCTGTCCATTCCCTTTCTCGTCTTGTCTCTTTTTTGTCCTGTCCTTCCCTCTCTCGTCTTGTCTCTTTTGTCCTGTCCTTCCCTTCTCGTCTTGTCTCTTTTGTCCTGTCCTTCCCTTCCTCGTCTTGTCTCTTTTTGTCCTGTCTTCCCTTCCCTCTCTCGTCTTGTCTCTTTTTGTCCTGTCCTCCTCTTCGTTGTCTCTTTTGTCCTGTCTCCTCTCTGTCTTGTCTCTTTTTGTCCTGTCCTTCCTTCCTCGTCTTGTCTCTTTTTGTCCTGTCCTTCCTTCCTCGTCTTGTCTCTTTTTGTCCTGTCCTTCCCTCTCTCGTCTTGTCTCTTTTTGTCCTGTCCTTCCCTTCCTCGTCTTGTCTCTTTTTGTCCTGTCCTTCCCTTTCTCGTCTTGCCTCATTTTTCCTGCCCTCCCCTGCCCTCCCCTGCACTTTTCTTGTCTTGGCCTGGCTTGCCCTGCTTTACTCTACCTGCCCTTTCCTTGTCTTGGCTTGGCTTGCCCTGCTTTACCTACCCTGCCCTTTCCTTGTCTTGGCTTGGCTTGCCCTGCTTTACTCTACCCTGCCCTTTCTTTTGTTGTCTGAGCGAAAAGCACGTTAAAAGCTAGATACGTGTTTGTTTACTAGATATGATGTACATCGACTTTTGCAGAAAATGGGTTCAGTTTCAAAATCGTACCAGAGGTAATGATATGGACGTTGTGGTTGTCTTTTTACGTCTCAGTTTTAATCTTCGCGGTACTTAACGAAAACGCAAAGTGTTGATATTGAGAACATTGTAAAAAACAAAACAAAAAACAAACAAAACCAAGCCGTATGCCCACAAGAATCAAACAAATACAAATTAGTCCAGGAGCGAATCATTTCGTGCAGAAAAGATGCAGGGTCCTCTCTCTCTCTGTCTCTATGTCTGTGTCTGTCTGTCTGCCTGTCTGTCTGTCTGTCTCTCTCTCTCTCTCTCTCTCTCTCTCTCTCTCTCTCTCTCTCTCTCTTTTAGGTGTCACCTTTGCAGCGCTGTAATCCAGTGGCTGAGGTTGTTGTGAAGGATAGAAGCG
>CM031616.1:3671742-3674242 GCA_018398815.1 Conus ventricosus
AGGGACGAAAGGGGAAGGGTGGGATGTGAGCTTCTCATATCTTGTTCCTTTTTTTTCTTTCATCTGTTAAAGCTTTGCTTTGGTTAGGCAGTTTAGACCAACACAGCTGTGTTGTATTTTGTCGTCTGAAAGGTGCTTGAACCTCAGATCCCCGGCTATGGTTAGCTTTTCTGCCCATCTCCTCTGACATTTGTTTGTTTGTTTGTTTGCTTTCTTGCTTATTTAACATGCTAATGCACAGAAGTCTCAGCGAGACACAGAACAGTAAACAGTAAATGACAAACAAGAAAGGTAACTCCCGCTCCCATAATCAGACAGTTGCACGACCATGACTGCAGCGTTCGACTGGAGCAACGGGCGTGTAGTTGTCTTATCGTGGAACAAGAGTTACCTTTATTATGTGTTCTTTGCTGATGCTCAGCCAGATCTCAGCCAAGGCTCTGGGAAAGGGTGTTCAAGAGATGAAGTGTGTGACAGGGGACAAGATCGTTGTGGCCTCCACGGACTTTGATTGGAGGCAGGCCGAGGTCCGAGAGGTCATCAGGTGTAGCGACTGCGGCCCTTCCGAGATCAGAGTCAACGGTGAGTGATGCAGACAGAAAGAAACTGGATATGTATTGTTTCAACAAATTGTTACACACACACACACACACACACACACACACACACACACACACACACACAATTTTATGTTTCCTATTGATGAAATGTTTTTATACTCAACGTTTTATTTTAAGTTAAAACATTTTAATTCATGTGCCTTTCCCCTACTGTATACATTTGTGATTTGTGTTCAGGATCTGAGGGTGGAGAATGCGAGCTTTTTACTGTCACAGTCTGTACCCCTGACGAAGGCAAATAAAGCCGAAAATTTGGGATATTTTTTATCTTGCTTGTTTGGATTTTTATCTACTTTGACTGTTTATATATATATATATATATATATATATATTTTTTTTTTTTTAATTAATTTTATTTTTTTCACAGGTAAAATTCTCACTAAAACTCACACCGCGTCTCAACAAAACGACGTCAACAGGATGATTTCAATAAAATGAATACTAAAACAAGTTGAACGTCTTTTCCCACAGGGACAAAGGCTTCCTGAAGAAGCCTTTGTGGCGAAAGCTGGGATATTAAAGTTGTCCCTGTGGGAAAAGACCTTCAAATTGTTTTAGTATTCATTATTATATATATATATATATATATATATATATATATATATATAAGAGAGAGAGAGGGGAGAGAGAGAGAGAGAGAGAGAGAGAGAGAGAGAGAGAGGGAGGAGGGGGGGGGGGGGGGAAGAGAGAAACGAGAGAGAGGAGAGAGCTACGTTATTTCCGAATTTTGTAAACTTCGTTCCGATTGGTAGAGAGAATTACCGGTTTTCACCTGTTGCCAAGTGCGTACCTGTGGCGACTTCCTTCGTATCCAACTCTCAAGCAAGGGGGGGGGGGGGGTGCAGGACGGGAGGTACCTTCGTTGGATGGGACTGAAGACAATTTCCCTCAGGACTAGCATGCTCGCTCACGCTGACTCCGCGACAAAGTAATGATCAGCGTCCGTGGGTGGCGCCCTGCACTTGTTGGATCCGAACAGGCAGTACTGAACACCACGCTGGGTGAATCAGCGTCTCTGCAGAGGTGTCTTCTGGTGATCTGGCCCACGACGACCTGGTATTGCTTCCTCGCTGTGGGCACCCCGGCCATGGGACTGCTGCAGAGCGAACCTCTGTGTAGCTGTTTACTAGCGTGCTGGAATGAACAGTGTAAGGGTGAGAACAGTGGGAAGGAGAGGGGGTGCAGTAGGGATGATTGAACGGCAAAAATTTGATAACTCAGAATGGCACTCGAGAGAGCACAGAGCTCCACTTGAGTCGATCAGTTGTACATTACTCGTGAAACAAGAACACAAAAAGCTATTAGGGCGTGGTGTTTCTTTTCCCATCAAAATCAATGTGAGCGCAAAAAGAAAACAGAATAGATAAATAAATAAAATGTACAAGACGACACTTTCATCATTAAGTTATTGTACATCGTTTTGTTGTTGTCACGTTTACGTAGATTTGGTAGGGAAAAAACGTGCCGTTGGCACTAAGCTAATTCCAAATTACCTTGATGCCAGAGTTGTGCAGTTGAACATTTTATACACAGAACTGACGGTAGTTCTCTTGTTCTTTCTATACGTACCTGTTGGTTTGCTTCCTGCGGGCGACGGGAAGCTTTAGCGACAATAATACAACCGTCGTTCATTCTGTCTGTCTCTCCCCCCCCCCCCCCCCCCTACCCCCGCCCCTCCCTCTTGCAGCCTCCTTTCGCTACCGCCACTTCGGCAACTTCACCTACAACGTGGATGAGAGGGCGGAGGTGGGTCTGCTGACCCGCAACATCGTCATCGAGGGAGAGATGGAGGAGGAGTGCTACTACAACGACAAGTGGGAGAAAAAACTCTGCGACCGTTTCGGGGAGGATACCTACGGAGGTCACATCAAGGTCAGTGG
>CM031616.1:3689242-3704242 GCA_018398815.1 Conus ventricosus
CGTCTCAAGCCCATGGCATCCACAGCAGTTGTCTCACAGATGACATCACAGCCCGTGGCATCCACAGCAGGTGTAACACAGTGATCTATCAAGCCCCAGTGGCAATCCAGCAGTTGCATACTCTCTCACAGCCCCAGTGGCAATTCACAGAGGTTGTCATATCCTCTCACAGCCCCAGGCAATCACAGGCAGGTTGTCATACAGATGATCCTATCACAGCCCCAGTGGCATTCACAGCAGGTTGTCATCTCCTCTCACATGCACCCAGGTGAATCCAGCCAGGTCATACTCCTTCAATCAGCCCGTGCAATCCATACAGCAGGTTGTCTACCAGTGATCCGCTCACAGCCACTGGCAATCCACACAGTGTCATATCCTTCACAGCCTGCCTTGGCATACCAAGCAGTTGCATACACACCACTACAAGAGACTTTGCAGTACTGCCGGTCACTTGGTGATGTCAGGCTGTCCTACTCAAGGCTAGCGCACGTACACACTGGTATGAAGCCTCCGACAGCGGCTGTACGGTGTCCAATAAATAGCAGTCTTAAGCATGGCTGATCACTTCCGACAGCTGACATGGTGTAAACGTAGCGAAATCGAATCGTGAATCACCACAGGGACGGTGTAGAAAGCCACAGAATTGGAATTTATTCTTGTTAGATCAGGCAGGCGGGGGGGGGGGGGGAGGGTGGGATAAGAATGTGTAAAGAGTTGCATTATTGTTGTCGGTCCACATGCAGGCTGTAGCCAATGCTGCCGTAACATGGTATATCCCGGTGTCAGCCAGGCCTGACACGGCTGTAGCCAATGCTGCCGTAACATGGTATATCCCGGTGTCAGCCAGGCCTGACACGGCTGTAGCCAATGCTGCCGTAACATGGTATATCCCGGTGTCAGCCAGGCCTGACACGGCTGTAGCCAATGCTGCCGTAACATGGTATATCCGGTGTCAGCCAGGCCTGACACGGCTGTAGCCAATGCTGCCGTAACATGGTATATCGTTATCCCGGTGTCAGCCAGGCCTGACACATACAGGCACCTGCAGTGTTCGTTGATCAGTAGACCTGAAAAAACATTCGACTTTCCGTTCCCTCTCTTCAAGTTTGATCATATCGCACGTTCAGCCGTGCGTAGCAGCCGGCCGGGGCTATGAAAATTCGCTTTGTTTTCGACAAACATGAATATTTGTCTGTGTCAAACTTGAGAAAGATCATTATATTCAAATTTGTCTCTGCTTTATGCATGGGGATATATTACGTACAAAAATCGGATTAAGTTCACATTTATTGATTTGGGAGACCATTTTTGACTTTCGTTTTATTTTTCCCCAAGTGTTTTAAGCCTATGTGTTCGTATATATTCATGTTTACATGTTCAGCGTCATCCTTTATTGATTTTGTTTGTGAATGCATTCAGGACATGTTTTTGTTGTTAAGTTCTAAACAGTAGATTTCTGTCGTGAGGTATTTAATTCGGGACATTTGATGATGGAATGAAATTTACTTCCTCTCTGTTCTTAGACTTCTTTTTTTTTAACCATCAAATCAGCGCTCGTTTACAGTCTTTCTTCTTCCACAGCAACAATGTTCATCTCTCCATTCACTCTCTTTCTTCAGCACCAAAAATTGAAAAAAAAAAAAAGTGTTGTAATCGTATACGAAAGCAAAACGTTATCAGGTGAACGAAGCATGAGTGACTGTACCTACAGTCTGTCGGGTGGTGACTGTGCCTACAGTCTGACGGGTGGTGACTGTACCTACAGTCTGACGGGTGGTGACTGTACCTACTCGAGGTGTGATGTACACGTCTGACGGGTGGTGACTGTGCCTACAGTCTGACGGGTGGTGACTGTACCTACAGTCTGTCGGGTGGCTGTGTGGCAGGCCGGGGTGTGGGTGGACAGCTACATCTCAGCAGGGGGGCACGGGCCGAGAGACGAAGGCATCCCAGAGAACGGCATCATCAGTCGGAAAACGCCTACGAACCCAGGGACCCCCCGGGCGACATCAACGGCACCCGCGTGTGGCACAAGATGGAGAGGTATGGTATGCACTGACACAGTGGCTGACAGCAGCTAGGAAGGGCTGCAGCCTGTAGATTTATACGTGGAAGGAAGACGCTAAATGGGTAAATAGTTCTAATCGAACATGTATCATCGTGAATCGTTATCGTAGACGCCGATTCCTACCAGAGGAAGAGGGACAATTTCTTCTTCTTCTTCTTCTTCTTCTTCTTCTTCTTCTTCTTCTTCTTCTTCTTCTTCTTCTTCTTCTTCGGCGTACGTAGGCGATACTCCTGCGGACACTCCCTATATGGACAGGCAAGTATTAATCCCATCTACCCAACAAAGGGAGTGGAGTTTTGTGTTCATGACCGTTTTTTTTATCCCGCCATTAAGGCAGCCATACTCCATCTTCGGGGAAGATGCATGCTATGTGAAAACGTGTCATCCATACCAACGGCCAAACTGGCCTTCTCTTCCGAAAGTTGGTGATGGGATTTTACGTGTGCGCAAGATGTTATGCGTGCGTTCACACACGGAACCTCGGTTTACAGTCTCATTCGAAGGACTATGGGAAAATGAAATCAGAACTAATGTTAACTCCGAGGGAAAAATCCCCCTGTACCGAAACAGCCCGACGGAGATTCGAACCCGCAACCTTTGGATTACGAATCCGGCGCTCTACCAACTGAGCTATTCCGGCCCCTGAGGGACAGTTTGAAAACGGAGGTGTCCTGGGGAGGAGGGGAGGGGGTGGGGGGGGGGGGGCTGGGGAAGAAGAAGAACCGCTACCAGGACAGACGATGGAGGGTCCAGCTGCTCCAGGTGCAGTTGCAGATGCTTGGATGCAGGAACCTCGGAAATCTGCGGTTGTCCAGTGATGGCGACACCAATTAGGAAACTTCCGGAGGTGGGGACCACGGGTGGAAGAGAACTCACCCCGGGCAATAGGTTCAACTAAAAAAAGGAGACTGGAAGTTCGATGCACAACTGATGAGGGTCAGGAGCAACCACGCCATTATTGTCGTCAGTCTTGCGATTAGTTGTGGCTTCCTGTGTGTGTTTGATGACAACAGGCGCCACTGACCACCACGGAAGTGACTCGGCGTTAGCTGCAGCATCTTCTCTGGTCAGTTGCCTTAAAACGGCCTGACGTCAGTTGCTCCCGTGGAGACTAAGATGGCTGCCTTCAAATATGAGTCTATAAGGTGACGCAACTGCGCACAAGGACAGGGAAGCGTGAGCTGCTTTCAAACACGATGCTTCACAAGGGGACGCGCAGGGGAGATAACCTTAGCGCTGCTTGTTTTCGTCATTGGGATCAAGTGTTGGTCAAACTCTCGTTATCCTGTGTGGAGCGGTTCAGGGCTCCCGTTGACCTCTGCAATAGTGAGTCGGGGGTCACAATGCCGGTACGTTACGGTCAACGTCATTTTTTAGGCCATGGCTCGTGCAATGGTGTCAGTAAAAGTGATCTTACTTGCATATTGCGGCTACCTGCTTGACATTGCTCAATCTTACTTGAATATTGCGGCTACCTTCTGCTAGACATTGCTGAATCTTACTTGAATACTGCGGCTACCTCCTGCTAGACATTGCTGAATCTTACTTGAATATTGCGGCTACCTCCTGCCAGACATTGCTGAATCTTACTTGAATATTGCGGCTACCTCCTGCTAGACATTGCTGAATCTTACTTGAATATTGCGGCTACCTCCTGCTTGACATTCTGAATCTTACTTGAATATTGCGGCTGCCTGCTGCTTGACATTGCTGAATCTTACTTCAATATTGCGGCTGCCTCCTGCTTGACATTGCTAAATCTTACTTGAATATTGCGGCTACTTCCTGCTTGACATTGCTGAATCTTACTTCAATATTGCGGCTACCTCCTGCTTGACATTGCTAAATCTTACTAGAATATTGCGGCTACTTCCTGCTTGACATTGCTGAATCTTACTTCAATATTGCAGCTACCTGCTTGACATTGCTGAATCTTACTAGAATATTGCGGCTACTTCCTGCTTGACATTGCTGAATCTTACTTCAATATTGCAGCTACCTGCTTGACATTGCTGAATCTTACAAGAATATTGCGGCTACTTCCTGCTTGACATTGCTGAATCTTACTTCAATATTGCAGCTACCTGCTTGACATTGCTGAATCTTACTAGAATATTGCGGCTACTTCCTGCTTGACATTGCTGAATCTTACTTCAATATTGCGGCTACCTGCTTGACATTGCTGAATCTTACTTGAATATTGCGGCTACCTGCTTGACATTGCTGAATCTTACTTGAAATTTGCGGCTGCCTGCTTGACATTGCTGAATCTTACTTCAATATTGCGGCTACCTGCTTGACATTACTGAAGACTTTTGTTCATGTAGATTCACGCAATTCAGATTGACGTTAACAAGATTTTTAAAATCATCCTTTTTAATCAGCACATAACTATATACATATGGCCATGCATTCCAATGATATTACACATAATCATCAGCCATGTCACTTTATATTTTTTCTAATAGATGCATAGATATTGAGATAGGGAGTATGAACAAAAAGCAATACAGACATAGTTTCAGACCCACTTTAAACTACTTTCCAAACTCTGTTTCCTCGACAGCCATGGAATATTTAAACGGTTACGTCGTGCTGATTATTTTAACATTTAATACATATATGTACATAAGTACAGGCACACACACTTGCGCGTGTTCTCGCACGTGCGAATACGCGCGAATACACACACCATATATGAGTTCATTCTGGCAATGCTTGCCCATTGAATAATGGCTATCATTACATTACACAAACAGTCGTCAGTAGATTTTGATATATCTTACTTAATGTGTTGTCCCTCAAAGTGCTTTAAATGATTATTTGGTGCAGGTCTTGATGGTGATTGTGTGTTCATCAGTGTTTAGTATGGGGGCCATTTTCACTCACACTCACTCTTGCGCATGTCTAAAACCGTGAATATATTTTTCAGTTCGGTACTTATCCTGTAGTTCAGATTTGAATTCTTTAAATTCTGCAATTCTGGACAAAATATTTTGCGATAATAGTATTAGATCAAACATTATGTCTGTTTTTGCTTTGTCGTCAAATCCAAACAAAACTCTTTCAACGTTAAGGGACAGTCTTGTGCAATTTTTACATTTCTGTTTCATTGTTCTTTCCAGTTCTAAAATTTCGCGAAAATCTCCAGTACTGCAAATATTGCTGTGTGGAGTATGTTCATCGTCACAAAAACGCATTTGTCATTTTCAACAATGCCCATGTTTTAGTTTGCAATTGGTAACCAAGCACCTGAATAATATTCGTGGCTGAAACTATTATGATATAATTTCTTGAGTTTCACTGCTTTTCCTACAGGCTGTTTCCCAGTTAACTGGCGTGCAAATCTTCTGTTCCCATTAACTTTTTCCAGTATTATGTCGCAGTACACTCTTGATCCTTTTCTTATTTTACACGACTTAGTGTTTACATTGGTCTATCTCAACACCATCTGCATGATGTAGCGCCAGAACCAACAAGTTGGAGACCCGTCCTGTATGAACATGTGTCGTACTGCCGGAGTAGACCCGTCCTGTATGAACATATGTGTCGTACTGCCGGAGTAGACCCGTCTTGTATGAACATATGTGTCGTACTGCCGGAGTAGACCCGTCCTGTATGAACATATGTGTCGTACTGCCGGAGTAGACCCGTCTGTATGAACATATGTGTCGTACTGCCGGAGTAGACCCGTCCTGTATGAACATATGTGTCGTACTGCCGGAGTAGACCCGTCCTGTATGAACATATGTGTCGTACTGCCGGAGTAGACCCGTCCTGTATGAACATATGTGTCGTACTGCCGGAGTAGACCCGTCCTGTATGAACATATGTGTCGTACTGCCGGAGTTCGGCTGTTTGTTTACCTCACCCAACTCCCTTGCCCCCCCCCCCCCCCCCCACACACACACACATACACACACAAAAAGTCAAGCGTCCTGTAAACTGGGAAGCCCCTTTGAGTGCACAGGCGACAGACTCGGGGAAAACACTCGGGTGATGAAAGAGGATCCTAGGGCTGATCCCTTCAGCATCCTTAGGGATGAGGCAGCATGTACTTACCTGAGCGGCAGTAAGCACTCTGAAGTGACGTACAGCCTGAATTCGCATGCTTGTTGACCTGATTATCAGTGAGCACTTCGCAAGTGACGTGCACTTCCCCAACCTAGCCTGTGTGCTCAGCATCCGTGCGTCCCTGCATTTACACTGCGCGCCTTTCACACTCTTCTGCTGCTGATAAACATAAAAATTGGAATCGAATCATGTTGAATAATGTATCATTGGATTCGTTGCACCAAGTCCTCTAACCACCCGCATACTGGTTGGAATGATTGGCACAGTCTCAGTTACGAAAGCCAGCTCATTGCAGCTGCGGAGCACCTTGCCTCTGCGCGAGCTGAAACTCCACACACACACCCCCCCCCCCCCTCCTCCCCTCTGATTATGAAATATTTAGTCATCAGCAGTGTACATTAAGAGGGGATGCGGATAGAGAGAGGAGGAAGTGATTCAGTACCCAGCTGCGTTATCAATTATTACTCGAATTACATCAGAATTGGATTTCTGTTTGGACTGAGTGAGAAAATGTAACAATTCGTGTTGAAAGTACTCAGGAGGCTATGTGTTTAAAGAGAGTACTGGCTTGCGAACAAATTAGTTTCTTTTCACATTCACTTGTGTACCACTGACATCCTGCTCCATCTGTTGTTAATGACATTCTTGTACAGCACCTAACCCCCTGTCAGAGTACAAGCTCTGAGCGCTTTGCTTTCTTCTCGTTATTTCACTCCTCTAGTCATTTGGCAAGTTTGGGACGATCTGACTTTGAAATGTGAAGTTGAAAGAAAGGCACTGAACACTGGGAAGGTTTGGTTGTGGACCAGAGATTGTACGAGAGAGAGAGAGTAGAGAATAGTGAGAAGAGAGAGAAGTGAGGAGAGAGGTAGTTTGGTTATCATGTAGATTAGATTATCATGTTGCTATGTTGAATGTCTGTATGAATATATGTGCTGAAATACATGTTTGCATGACAAGACATTTTAGAGATCAGGCTTTGTGCCTAAAATCTTCATCCTTGGGTATTAAAGATCAATCAATCAATCAATCAATCAATCTCTCTCTCTCTCTCTCTCTCTCTCTCACACACACACACACACACACATATGCACGCACGCACGCACACACAGTACACACACTCACACACACACAGACACACACATGCACGTACACAACACACACACACACACACACACACACACACACACACACACACACACACACACACACACACACACACACACACACACACACACACGAGTTTGTTCTTATTAATTAAATGGTATGAATGCATCCTTGACGTGACAATAATTTTCTTCTATGCATGTTGTTGTTGTTGTTGTTTGTTTGCAACCACTAAGCGCCTTACTGCCTATGAAGGAAACAAGTTCGCTGTCTTCAGAGAGAGCCTTACTCTCGCCAAACTCGCGAGAATCTATTGCCATTCGCGTGTGTGAAACGCCCCCCTCCGATTCCTGTCAGTATGTCGATCTGTACTGTTTGTTGGTGTGTGAACACCCCCCCCCCCCCCCTCCAATTCCTGTCAGTGTGTAGATCTGTACTGTTTGTTGGTGTGTGAACACCCCCCCCCCCCCATTCCTGTCAGTATGTAGATCTGTGCTGTTTGTTGGTGTGTTAACCCCCCCCCCCCCACTCCAATTCCTGTCAGTATGTCGATCTGTACTTTTGGTTGGTGGGCCTAAGTACACGTTAGCGCTTTCAAGGGGAGGATAGTCGGGGAAAGAGAATATCGCCGGTCCAGACTGATGTCTCGATTAACCTGTTTATTACTATTCATCGTTGTCTGATTATCAACCTTTATGATGACAACAATGATGACGATGGTAAAAAAAATCATGGTTCTGATGACAGTAAAGGAAAAGATTATGACACCCGTAATGACGATGATGATGATGATGATGATGATGATGTGATGATGGTGATGGTGATGATGAGTGATGATGATGATGATGATGATGATGATGATGATGACAACGGTGACAGTTATGATAAAAGAAGTCCCTGAACTCTTGCAGGTTGGCCGATGCTGCCACCCAGAGCTTTTCGGGTGGTTGCACGGGGTTCTGGACGGGTACGTCTCTGGAATACAGCATCGTGATTGGCCGCACGGAGAATCTGGGAGAACCCCGAATCTGGTCCGAGACCTCCAAAACTGGTGAGGAGCTGCACATGGAGTTCAACGGATCCATCGGCAAATCTCCGTGAGTATCAACACCATGGGCTTGATTGAATCTCCGTGAGTATCAACACCATGGGCTTGATGGGTTGTTGCAAATCTCCGTATCAACACCATGGGCTTGATTGAATCTCCGTGAGTATCAACACCATGGGCTTGATTGAATCTCCGTGAGTATCAACACCATGGGCTTGATAGCTTGTTGCAAATACCTCGTCTCCCTCACACCGTTCATTCTTCCACCCCAAATAGGTTGTTGCAACCCCCGCCCCTTTACCCTGTTCATTCTTCTACCCCCAAATAGGTTGTTGCAACCCCTTCGCCTCCCTTACCCTGTTCATTCTTCTACCCCCAAATAGGTTGTTGCAACCCCTTCGCCTCCCTTACCCTGTTCATTCTTCTACCCCTAAATAGGTTGTTGCAACCCCGCCTCCTTTACCCTGTTCATTCTTCTACCCCCAAATAGGTTGTTGCAAAGCCCCGCCTCCCTTACCCTGTTCATTCTTCTACCCCCAAATAGGTTGTTGCAAAGCCCCGCCTCCCTTACCCTGTTCATTCTTCTACCCCAAATAGGTTGTTGCAACCCCCCGCCTCCCTTACCCTGTTCATTCTTCTACCCCCAAATAGGTTGTTGCAACCCCGCCTCCCTTACCCTGTTCATTCTTCTACCCCCAAATAGGTTGTTGCAAAGCCCCGCTCCCTTACCCTGTTCATTCTTCTACCCCCAAATAGGTTGTTGCAAAGCCCGCCTCCCTTACCCTGTTCATTCTTCTACCCCAAATAGGTTGTTGCAACCCCTTCGCCTCCCTGACCCTGTTCATTCTTCTACCCCAAATCGGTTGTTGCAAAGCCCCGCCTCCCTTACCCTGTTCATTCTTCTACCCCCAAATCGGTTGTTGCAACCCCCGCCTCCCTTACCGTTCATTCTTCTACCCAAATAGGTTCTTGCAGCCCCGCTCCTTACTGTCATTCTTCTACCCCAAATAGGTTGTTGCAACCCCTTCGCCTCCCTGACCCTGTTCATTCTTCTACCCCCAAATCGGTTGTTGCAAAGCCCCGCCTCCCTTACCCTGTTCATTCTTCTACCCCCAAATCGGTTGTTGCAACCCCCCGCCTCCTTTACCCTGTTCATTCTTCCACCCCAGATTGGTTGTTGCTAATAAATCCCCTTCTTTATCCCGTTCATTGTTCCACCCCCAGATGGGTTGTTGCAACCCCCGCCTCTCTTACCCCGTCCATTTTTTTCACCCCCAAATAGGATGTTGCAACCCCCTCCCCCGCCTCTATTATCCCGTCAATTCTTCCACCCCAGCTTCTCCCCTCTCCTTCCCCCACCCTTGATCAATTACCGCTGGACTTTCTCCCCAATCTACACCTCCCGCCCTTCACGTACGAACGCACACACACACACACACACACACACACACACACACACACACACACACACACACACACACACACACCACACACACACACACACACACACACACATATCTGGCGACAGAGTGTGAATTTGTGCCAAATCATGCAGATGAATCAGGTTTGAAAGTTATTTGTATTGGGAGAAACTTTTTCTCCAGGTACCGAAAGGTCACGTATGCTCTGTGAAAACGACTCTCCTCCCCCTGTCAACCCCCCCCCCCCCCTCCCCCGCCGCTTTTACAAAAAAACAACGTGGAAGATGTCTACACACACTTTACAGAATATATATACACTGATCCTTGTTATCAGGTACACCACAAGCAGTTTGAGGGTCAGCAGGTCTCTGCTACAGCCATCAGGAAGTGTGAGGGGACACAGGACAAACCTCCTGCCCTTCCATGTAGTAGTACTTTCACTGAACAATTTTCACAAACAAATATGTGATATAGATGAGAGAGAGAGAGAGGGAGAGAGAGAGAGAGAGAGAGAGAGGAGAGAGAGAGAGAGAGGGGAGAGAGAGAGAGAGAGAGAGAGAGAGAGAGAGAGAGAGAGAGAGAGAGAGAAGACAGACAGACAGACAGACAGACAGACAGACAGACAGACAGACAGAAGAAAAACGTGTGTGTTTACACATGTGCGCGTGTGCGTATTTGTATGTGTGTGCAGGTGTTGGTGTGTACATATAATCACACAAAGACCGCGAACATCATATTAAATACCTAACTGGACTATGTAAACAAAGAGAAGGTATATTTTAGAATAAGATCAGTATATAAAAAGAACAATCACAGACATGCCTGATAAACATGGTAAGTATGCCCTGGGTGACACACACTGAAATACAACATGACCTGGTTGGTAGCTTTCCACGTGTTGGCTCTCAGATGGTCCACACATGACCTGGTTGACACCGTTCCAAGTGTTGGCTTTCAGGTGGTCCACCCTGACGGGCGTGGGCATCTACCAGGGCCCGATGTACGTGAAACACAGCTACTTTGACCGCTTCACCACCACCTTCTGGAACGACCGTTGGAAGGGCAAACTGGGAAAGCGGCCGGTCAGCTATGCTGGCGCCGTTAGCTTCAAGAAGGACAGCACCTACCCCACCTACACCTCGCAGTACACCACCAATCTCACTTTCGGCTTCTGCGACAATGTGAGTGGTTGGATAGGGGAAGGTCGGTGGGCGGAGGGGTGTGTGGTGGTGGAGGGGTGTGTATGGGCTAGTGTGAAAGCTGCTCTTTTTGTTTGAATAGATGATTCAGATCGTGTGTGTCTGGGGGTGTGGGGTGGTACATTTTGTCCACGTTAAAAACCAGCATATTTGCTTTTGACATCTAGATGTCTGTCAAGAGAAATAAGAGAGAGGGAGATGGGTGGGGAAAAAGGGAGAGAAAGAATGGGATGGAGAGAAAGATAGAAATAAGGAAGAGAGAGAGAGAGAGAGAGGAGAGAGAGAGAGAGAGAGAGAGAGAGAGAGAGAGAGAGAGAGAGGAGAGAGAGAGAGAGAGAGAGAGAGAGAGAGAGAGAGAGAGAGAGAGAGAGAGGAGTTAAAAAAAAACTAAAAAAAACCTATGCGCTATAAACAGTAACAATGGATATATGACTTGGCGTCCTTTATCTCCCGCATACGCTTCCACACTGACGCTTATGCTCGTGTAGACCATACGAGCGTATGCACCAACTCCGTCAGTGCACATGAATGACAAACCGCATGTGAACACCCATTCCTACTCTGTCGAACACCAGGCGAGCAACAGTCACTACATGTTCTTCGGTGACCCCAAAGTGTACGACACCTACGACTGGGTGGACACGTGTGGTCCCCGCAACGCCTTCAACTACGACCAGGACGGCTCGCTGACCGGGACCCCAGGGGCCGCCATCGTCAGGGACAGGGCCTTTACCACGGGGCCAGAGTGCCTGCTGCGCCGAGACTGGGGCATGCGGGTGTGTCCCTATCGCTATATCAAGGTGAGCAACACGAGCTTTTCTGTGTGGTTTATTTGTTTGTTTGTTTGGGGGGTGTTTTCGTTGGGTGGCATGGTTAAAGACAATTAAGTGAGGAAACCGATCTTTTTGTGTTTGGTTCCGTGTTTGTTTGTTTGTTTGTTTTCCTTTGGATGCTATACTTAAAGAAAATGGCGTGGGCCTCGCCGTACAACAAGGTCCAATGGCTCTGCTGACACAACCCTCCAGGGGATCAATTTGAAAAATCATTGATAAAGCTCCGCCGAAAAACGTCGAGAAAGAAATCACAAGACTACGTTTTTCGGCGGAGCTTTATCAATATTTTTTCAAATTTGTTTAGATTTCCGCCTGCAATCGTCTCACTGTGCAACTACCTCCAGGGAATTGTTGAGGAAGGGAGACGGAGGGGGAGACAAAAACAAACAAAGTTTGAATGACAAATCGAACTGAACGTTAAGTCCATCGGATGGGGACTATAAGCGAGTCGGACCCGTGTGCCTTCTGGCCCCCTGCACACGTTAAAAAACCCACGGCAGTTGAAAATCGAAAAGAGCAGGGGGTTCCCGCTGCCCTGGCAAAATTGATGTAGATTGAAGATGGCCGCCTGGTATTTCTTACCAAGCCACAAAAGTTGTCACTGACTGTTATCGTGTGCCATCGTGTACCGGTGGAAATGGAGGACACGTATAAACATAGCATGCATCCTATGTGAGAAACTGGAGGATTAAATGAGATAAATGAAAATGAGTGACTGATATTTGAAGGGTACGGGAAACGACTGAATGAGCGCCAGTGGGCTGCTCTTCGGCCGGCTCTACCTGGGTAGGCAGCCCGTTGAGTGAGTGAGGTAGTGTGTTTATTGTAATGCGCTTAGAGCTTGGTCTGTGACCGAGGACAGGCGCTATATAAACACTCAATATCATCATCATCATCAGTCCTCTCCGTGCCTGCTGGCGCTTGAGGCTATGGCAAGAGATCTCCATCTGGCTCTGTCTGCGGCTGCTCTGGGGGCTGTGTTGAGAGTCAGTCCTTTGCCTTTCAGCTCTCTTTCTATTGTCCTGCGCCAGGTTTCCTTCGGTCGCCCCCGTTTTCTTTTACCTTGGGGGGTCCAGCGCAGGGCTGTTCTGGGGAGTGAGCTGGGTGGCATGCGACAGACATGCCCTAGCCATCTCCATCGACGCGCCTGGATGGTGTCCTGTATTGTGGAGACTCCTGTTCTAGTCCTCAGTTCTTCGTTTGAGATGATGTTCGGCCAGAAGATCCTGAGGATACGTCGCAGACATTTGTTCTGGAACACTTCCAGCTTTTTCTCAATGGCGACGGTCGTCTTCCAGCACTCTGAACCATACAGGAGGACGCTGAGGACATTGCTCTTGAAGAGTCGAATCTTCGTTTGGATTCTGAGGACGGTGGATCTCCAGATGGGCCTAAGCACTGCGAAAGCTTGGTTGGCTTTGCTGATTCTGGCATTGATCTCCTGGTTGCAGTCGCCGTCTGTGGTCATCTTGCTGCCCAGGTATACAAATTCCTGAACATCATCAAGTGGTTTGCCGTTAGCGGTGATGGGGTTGTTGTTTGTGGCATTTTTCCTCATGACCTGCGTCTTCTCTCGTTGACCTTCAGCCCAATGGTGCTGGCTATCTCGCTGAGGCTTTCTGTCTTCTGCTGGGCGTCCTGATGCTTGTGTGACAGCAGTCCCAGGTCATCTGCGTAGTCAATGTCCTCCAAGACTGAGGTCAACGTCCACCGGATTCCCCGTTGCTTTCCCGGGTGACGTTTCGTATCAACCAGTCGATGGCCAAGGAGAAGAGGATTGGTGACAGTATGCAGCCTTGTTTCACTCCGGTGTCCACCTTGAATGGTTCCGTCAGCTGGTTGTTGTGGATGATGCGACACTCAAAGCTCTCATACAGGGACTGGATGATGTTGACCATTTTCTGGGGAATGCCGTAGTGTCGTAGGATCTTCCAGAGAGACGCGCGGTGCAAACTGTCAAAGGCTTTCTCGAAATCAATGAAAACCACGTAAAGTGGGCTGTTCCATTCATGGGACTGCTCGAGGATCTGGCGTAAGACGAAAATGTGATCAATGCATGATCTCCCCGCTCTAAAGCCTGCCTGCTCTTGACGAAGTAGGTCATCTACCGCTTTCTTTATACGCTGGAGTAAGATGCGACTGAAGACTTTGCTGGTGATTGATAGTAGGGTGATGCCTCTCCAATTGTTGCATTCTCTAGATCTCCTTTCTTTGGTAATTTGATGATGGTACCAGTTCTCCAGTCAGCTGGGGTTGTCTCCTGGTTCCATATGTCCTGCAGGATGCGTTGGGGGATAAGAGGTGTGTCCTGTTCTTCTGCCTTCAGCATCTCGGGGCATACACCATCTTCTCCTGGAGCTTTGCCATTCTTCAGCTTGCGGATGGCTTCCTTGACCTCATCTACTGTGATGTCTCCCATGTTGACGTCCAGGTCCTCCTCTGCCATAGGAATGTCAGCTGGTGTTGGTGGATCAGGGCGGTTTAGGATCCTCTGGAAGTGCTCTCTCCACCTCTCGAGCTTGGCACATTCTTCTGTGATAGGTGTTCCGTCCTCTGCCTTAACTGGTATGTCTTGGTTCTGTCCTCTGTCTCCCCACAGCCTCTTGGTGGTTCTATACACTGTCTTCATATCCTTCATCTCTGCTGCTGCCTCAGCTTCTTCAGCAAGCCTCTCCGCATAGAGACGTTTATCTTTCCTTGCAGACAACTTCACTTCTTTGTCTTTCTCTCTGTGCTGGGTTGCTATTCTTTCCTTTAGCCTGGGTGACTTGGCATCTAGCAGTTTCTTCTTGATCTGTTTTCTCTCCTCAATGGTTTTCCATGTGTTGGCAGTTATCCACTCAGATTTCACACTTTTCCTATAACCTATTGTCTCTTTTGCTGTTTCGGTTATGGCCTTGTTGAAACTGTCTATGGTCAGTGCTGTTTCATCTTGGAGGACGCTGAAGCGATTCTTCAAGGTGACGCAGAATTCTTTCTTTGTTGTTATATCTTCTAGCTTGGCAACATCAAAGCGCAAGTTCCGACTGTCCCCAACTTTTGCCTTCCTCAGTTTGAGGGTCAGTTTCGCTACCAGTAGTTCATGGTCACTACCAACATCTGCATGTCGCATCACACGTACATCTTGTAGGGAGCGCCTCCATTTTCCGTTGATAATGATGTGGTCAATTTGGTTCTTTGTCTTTCCGTCGGGGGATGTCCATGTTAGCTTGTGGATGGTTTTGTGAGCGAAAAGAGTACCGCCAATGAC
>CM031616.1:3709242-3712957 GCA_018398815.1 Conus ventricosus
ATTATTATCAATACTCTTATCATGTACACGATTTTTAGGATTATTATCAATACTGTTATCATGTACACAACTCTTAGGATTATTATCAATACTGTTATCATGTACACAACTCTTAGGATTGTTATCAATACTGTCATCATGTACACAGTTCCTTTTGACCACACGTGGCGTGAATAGGGCGGTGTGTTGACCAAGAACTTGCTTTGACGAATTGCGGAGACGATGACGCTGCTGCTGCTGCTGCTAAAGCATAGATGTTGTGATGACAACACGTGGCGTGAATGGGGCGGTGTGTTGACCAAGAACTTGCTTTGACCAATTGCGGAGACGATGACGCTGCTGCTGCTGCTGCTAAAGCATAGATGTTGTGATGACAACACTAATGATAGCAGCTAATCATGCCGATGATAAGGACGATGAAAAGCGCGTTGATGAAGATCCTCGTGACCCCCCAGGCAAGACGTGGTCCGGGTGGGACTGTGCCTGCCACACGGACTGACCAATTTCACCATCATGAGCGAGTACCCAGTGCCCGTCGTGCGCAACAACTACACCGCCGTCTACAAACTGAAAGACCTGGATGCCGACACCACCGCCAACGCCATCTACCACGACATCAGGAACGGGTGAGAGAGAGAGAGAGAGAGAGAGAGAGAGAGAGAGAGAGAGAGAGAGAGAGAGAGAGAGAGAGAGAGAGAGAGAGAGAGAGAGAGAGAGAGCGAGAGAGAGAAGAGAGAGAGATGGAAGGAAAGCGTGTGAATGGGGAACGGTGTGTGTGTGTGTGTGTGTGTGTGTGTGTGTGTGTGTGTGTGTGTGTGTGTGTGTGTGTGTGTGTGTGTGTGTGTGTGTTGAGCAGGGGTGGGGGTGTAGGATGAGGGAAGAAGGAGGTACCCCGCTGTGTGCAGACTTTTGAAAAAAAACAAAAACAGAATGTTGACACCACCGAAAGTTTCATCGACATCTGGAATGATAGAGACAGAAGCCACAGAGAGAGAGAGACAGTGTAAGAGGAGGAGTGTAGAGACAGAAGCCACAGAGAGAGACACAGTGTAAGAGGAGGAGTGTAGAGACAGAAGCCACAGAGAGAGACAGTGTAAGAGGAGGAGTGTAGAGACAGAAGCCACAGAGAGAGACACAGTGTAAGAGGAGGAGTGTAGAGACAGAAGCCACAGAGAGAGAGACAGTGTAAGAGGAGGAGTGTAGAGACAGAAGCCACAGAGAGAGACACAGTGTAAGAGGAGGAGTGTAGAGACAGAAGCCACAGAGAGAGACACAGTGTAAGAGGAGGAGTGTAGAGACAGAAGCCACAGAGAGAGACACAGTGTAAGAGGAGGAGTGTAGAGACAGAAGACACAGAGACAGACACAGACAGTATAAGAGGAGGAGTGTGTGGGGTGGGGTGGGGGCAGAGTCGTGGGGAGGGGAGGGGGGGGGGGGGTTCACCGCTCCGTCCAGTCTGAACGATCTGGACGTCATCCCTACCCAGAGTGCCATCTGCTACGACATCCGGAATGGGGGAGGACAGAAGACAGAGAGAGAGAGAGAGAAGAGGAGGAGTGAGAGAGAGAGGAGAGAGAGAGGAGAGAGAGAGAGAGAGAAGAGGACAGAGAGACAGAGAGAGACGAGAGAGAGAGAGAGAGGGAGGAGAGAGAGAGAGAGACAGAGAGAGAGGGAGAGAGACACAGAGAGAGATAGAGAGAGAGGGAGAGAGGGAGAGAGAAGAGACAGAGAGAGAGGAGAGGAGAGAGAGACAGGACAGAGAGAGAGAGAGGGAGAGAGAGACAGAGAGAGAAAACAGAGAGAGAGAGGGAGAAAGAGAGAGAGAGAGAGAGAGAGAGAGAGAGGAGAGAGAGGAGAGAAGAGAGAGAGAGAGAGAGAGAGAGAGAGACAGACAGACAGAGAGAGAGAGAGAGAGAGTTCAGATTTTTTTTTATTCAGTAACGCCATTGGTCCATTTGAAGTCGAGAGAGAGAGAGAGACAACCAATGGACGAATCACTTTTAATTGGATGGTGGGGGGGGGGGGGGGGGGGGGATGAGGACCATTTGGCTTTTTTACATCCGACCCTCCACAGAGGGAATCATGAAAATACAAGTTAAGGACATTATCGCCTATAGTCCAGCCGACCGCAACAGGCCATACAAAAACAGGTACATAGGTGTAAAAAAAACAACCCACGTAACTTCCAGAAATAGAAACAGTTGCACACGTATGCAATGTACAAAAATGTATTAAAGGAGGGAGAGAGGTTGTGAAACTCTCAGTTAAAATGCTACAAACAAAAAGAAATGCTACAAACAAAAAAGAAATGCTACAAACAAAAAAGAAATGCTACAAACAAAAAAGAAATGCTACAAACAAAAAAGAAATGCTACAAGCAAAAAGGATCAACAGCAAAAAAAAAAGAATACCATTACATTAAAACACAGCAAATCAATAATTGAATGATATGAAATAACAACATGTATTCAATACTTTACCCTTTAGTCATGCAATCAATGGGTATAACAGCACCTTTGAAGTAACAACTAAAGAGAAAGCGGGGGAGGGGAGATTAAAGAACATAATATGAAGGAAAACTGGAAAATCTATTCATGAACTGCAAATGACACGCTGTTTTAAAAGTATTTAAACTGACACGAACATCAAGAGAGGGTAAAATCCAATTTCACAAGACACGCCAGGGCAGGGAAGGCTTGTTTCGCCAGGGCAGGGAAAGCTTGTTTGGCCAGGGCAGGGAAGGCTTGTTTCGCCAGGGCAGGGAAAGCTTGTTTGGCCAGGGCAGGGAAGGCTTGTTTCAAAACTATCTTTTCTAGGAAGAGGTTGTAGCGTGTGAGGACGAGGAGGCGTGTGTCTGTGGTGGTGAGTGTGAGGACGAGGAGGCGTGTGTCTGTGTTGGTGAGTGTGAGGACGAGGAGGCGTGTGTCTGTGTTGGTGAGTGTGAGGACGAGGAGGCGTGTGTGTCTGTGTTGGCGAGTGTGAGGACGAGGAGGCGTGTGTTTGTGTTGGTGAGTGTGAGGACGAGGAGGCGTGTGTCTGTGTTGGTGAGTGTGAGGACGAGGAGGCGTGTGTCTGTGTTGGTGAGTGTGAGGACGAGGAGGCGTGTGTCTGTGTTGGTGAGTGTGAGGACGAGGAGGCGTGTGTTTGTGTTGGTGAGTGTGAGGACGAGGAGGCGTGTGTCTGTGTTGGTGAGTGTGAGGACGAGGAGGCGTGTGTCTGTGTTGGTGAGTGTGAGGACGAGGAGGCGTGTGTCTGTGTTGGTGAGTGTGAGGACGAGGAGGCGTGTGTCTGTGTTGGTGAGTGTGAGGACGAGGAGGCGTGTGTCTGTGTTGGTGAGTGTGAGGACGAGGAGGCGTGTGTCTGTGTTGGTGAGTGGAGAAGGGAGGTGGGAGGAAAAGGAAGGCGTGAAGGTGCATCACCGTTGTTGATACCACCCAGAATGGGGAGAAGGCCTCCGTTTACCAACGCTACAAAAGGCAGGCTTAAGGGGAAGGGGGCATGAGAAGTAGTACTTTTCCAGTGAGTGCTGTCGTCGTTTCATTGTTCCTCTGATGGGGGTCAGCAGCAGCAGCAGCGGCAGCAGCAGCAGCAGCAGCAGCAGCAGCAGCACGGCAAACGACAGCTGATTCTGTGTGTAAGAACTTAGGTTGCTGTCGATCGGTTACTGCTCTTGACAAACATTCCAGTAAGCTAAAGAAACTCTGCAATATCGAAT
>CM031616.1:3713957-3723957 GCA_018398815.1 Conus ventricosus
GGATCCCCACAGGTTGTGCCTGGGTCGTTTGCCGTGTCCCAAAAAAAATGCCTTTGAACGAATTTCACAGGTTTTTAAGGCGTTCACGAAACGCCTGGCTTTTAGTGGCTGAAATACTAATCCTTGAGAACTAGTTCTACCTTTTTGGGAAGGGTGGGGGAGGGCGATGAAATGGTGACTCTGGGGGTATGGGAGGGTGGGGGAGGGGGATGGGAAAAGTGGGCTCTGGGGGTATGGGAGGGTGGGGGGGAGGGCGATGAAATGCTGACTTGGGGGTATGGGAGGGTGGGGTGGGGGATGATATACTGACACTGGGGGTATGAGACCTACCTGATGCGAATCACGTCAACGGGGGTGCTCATGGAAAAATGTTGTGTTTCAGCCAGTATGTAAATACTGAGTCGCATTTCAGGGTGGGGAGAGGATATCAATACGGGCTTAGCAAGCAAAAGGGGATAAAAGCCATGATCTATGATGAACCGGTTTTGTAAAACAGAAGGGCATAACGCACATGATTATGATGAAACGGTGTAAAAACAGCAAGGGCATAACGCACATGATCTATGATAGAACCGATGTAAAAACCAGCAAGGGCATAACGCACATGATCTATGATAGAAAACCCGGGGTAAAAACAGCAAGGGCCATACGCACACTGATCTATGATAGAACCCGGGGTAAAAACGCAAGGGCATAACGCACATGATCTATGATAGAACCAGTGTAAAACAGCAAGGGCATAAGCACACTGATTATGATAGAAACCCGGTTGTAAAAAAAACAGCAAAGGGGATAACGCACACTGATCTATGATAGAAACCCGGGGTAAAAACACAGCAAGGGCATAACGCACACTGATCTATGATAGAACGGTGTTTAAAACACAGCAAGGGCATAACGCACACTGATCTATGATAGAACGGTGTAAAACAGCAAGGGCATAACGCACACTGATCTATGATAGAACCGGTTGTTTAAAAAAACAGCAAGGGCATAACGCACACTGATCAATGATAGAACGGTGTAAAAACACAAGGGCATAACGCACTGATCTTGATAGAACCGGTGTAAAAAACACAGCAAGGGCATAACGCACACTGATTTTTTGATAGAACGGTGTTAAAAACAGCAAGGGCATAACGCACATGATCTATGGGTAGAACCGGTTGTAAAAACACGCAAGGGCATAAAAGCACACTGATCTATTGATAGAACCCGGGGTAAAAAAAACAGCAAGGGCATAAACGCACATGATCTATGATAGAACCCGGGGTAAAAAAAGCAAGGGCATAACGCACACTGTCTATGATAGAACCGGTGTAAAAACACAGCAAGGGGATAACGCACACTGATCATGATAGAACCGGTTTTTTAAAAACAGCAAGGGCATAACGCACATTTATCTATGATAGAACCGGTGTAAAAACAGGGAAAAAGGGGATAACGCACACTGATCTATGATAGAGAACCGGTTGTAAAAAACACAGCAAGGGCATAACGCACACTGATCTTGATAGAACCGGTGTAAAAACAGCAAGGGCATAACGCACACTGATCTATGATAGAACCGGTGTTTAAAACGCAAGGGCATAACGCACATGATCTATGATAGACCGGTGTAAAAACACAGCAAGGGATAAAAAGCACATGATCTATGATAGAACCGGTGTAAAAAACACAGCAAGGGCATAAAAGCACACTGATCTATAATAGACCCGGTTTGTATTTAAAAAAAGCAAGGCATAACGCCACTGATTTATGATAGAACCGGTGTAAAAACAGCAAGGGCATAACGCACACTGATCTATGATAGAACCCGGTTTTTAAAAAACACAGCAAGGGCATAACGCACACTGATCTATGATAGAACCGGTGTTAAAAACACAGCAAGGGCATAACGCACCATGATCTATGATAGAACCGGTGTAAAAACACAGCAGGGCATAACGCACACTGATCTATGATAGAACCGGTTTTAAAAACAGCAAGGGCATAACGCACAATGATCTATGATAAACCCGGTTGTAAAACACAGCAAGGGCATAACGCACATGATCAATGATAGAACGGTGTTAAAAAAACACCCAAAGGGCATAACGCACACTGATCTATGATAGAACCGGTGTTAAAAAACAGCAAGGGCCCTAACGCACACTGATCTATGATAGAACCGGTTGTAAAAACAGAAGGGCATAACGCACACTGATCTATGATAGAACCGGTGTAAAAACACAGCAAGGGCATAACGCACAAATGATCTATGATAGAACGGTGTAAAAAACACAGCAAGGGCCATAACGCACACTGATCTATGATAGAACGGGTTTTTAAAACAGCAAGGGCATAACGCACATGATACTATGATAGAACCGGTGTAAAAAACAGCAAGGGCATAACGCAAAACTGATCTATGATTAGAACGGTGTAAAAAAAAGCAAGGGCATAACGCCCCCACTGATCTATGATAGAACCGGTTTTGTAAAAACAGCAAGGGCTTTAAAGCACACTGATCTATGATAGAACGGTGTTAAAAACACAGCAAGGGCATAACGCACCATGATCTATGATAGAAACCGGTTTTAAAAACAGCAAGGGCATAACGCACACTGATCTATGATAGAACCGGTTGTAAAAAAAGAAGGGCATAACGCCATGATCTATGATAGAACGGTGTAAAAACACAGCAAGGGCATAACGCACACTGATCTATGATAGAACCGGTGTAAAAACACAGCAAGGGGAAAAACGCACACTGTCTATAAATAGAAACCGGTTTTAAAAACAGCAAAGGGCATAACGCACACTGATCTATGATGAACCGGTGTAAAAACAGCAAGGGCATAAAAGCACACTGATCTATGATAGAACGGTGTAAAAACACAGCAAGGGGATAAAAGCACATGATTATGATAGAACCGGTGTAAAAACACAGCAAGGGCATAACGCACACTGATCAATGATAGAAAACCCGGGGTAAAAAAACAGCATGGCATAACGCACACTGATCATGATAGACCGTGTGTAAAAACACAGCAGGGCATAACGCACACTGATCTATGATAGAACCGGTTGTAAAAACACAGCAAGGGCATAACGCACATGATCTTTGATAGAAAACCCGGTGTAAAAACAGCAAGGGCATAACGCCACTGATGTTGATAGAACCGGTTGTAAAAACAGCAAGGGCATAACGCACATGATCTATGTAGAAACGGTTGTTTAAAAAAAGCAAGGGCATAACGCACATGATTTATGATAGAACCCGGGGTAAAAACACAACAAGGGCTAACGCACATGATCTATGAAGAAACGGTTGTAAAAAAAACAGCAAGGGCATAACGCACATGATCTATGATGAAAAGGTGTAAAAACAGCAAGGGCATAACGCACACTGATCTATGATTGAACCCGGGGTAAAAAACAGCATGGGCATAACGCACATGATCTTGATAGAACCGGTGTAAAAAACAGCAAGGGCATAACGCACATGTCTATGATAGAACCGGTTGTAAAAAAAGCAAGGGCATAACGCACATGATCTATGATAGAACCGGTGTAAAAACAGCAGGGCATAACGCACACTGATCTATGATAGAACGGTGGGAAAAACAGCAAGGGCCATAACGCACACTGATCTATGATAGAACCCGGTTTTAAAAACACAGCAGGGCATAACGCACACTGATCTATGATAGAACCCGGTGTTAAAAACAGCAAAGGGGATAACGCACATGATTATGATAGAACCGGTGTAAAAACAGCAAGGGCATAACGCACACTGATCTATGATAGACCCGTGTAAAAAACACAGCAAAGGGCATAACGCACATGGGTCTATGATAGAACCGGTGTAAAAACACAGCAAGGGCATAACGCCACTGATCTATGATAGAAACCGGTGTAAAAAACACAGCAAGGGCATAACGCACACTGATCTATGATAGAAACCCGGGTTGTAAAAACACAGCAAGGGCATAACGCACACTGATCTATGATAGAACCGGTTGTAAAACAGCAAGGGCATAACGCAAACTGATTATGATTAGAACCCTTTTAGAAACAGCAAGGGCATAACGCACACTGATCTTTGATAGAACCGATTTTAAAACCAGCAAGGGCATAACGCAAAACTGATCTATGATAGAACGGTGTAAAAACAGCAAGGGCATAAAGCACATGATCTATGATAGAACCCGGGGTAAAAAAAAGCAAGGGCATAACGCACATGATCTATGATAGAACCGGTGTAAAAACAGCAAGGGGATAACGCACACTGATTATGATAGAACGGTGTAAAAACACAGCAAGGGCCCTAAAAGCACACTGATCTATGATAGAACCCGGTGTAAAACACAGCAAGGGCATAAGAAAACTGATCTTGATAGAACCCGGTGTTAAAAAACACAGCAAGGGCATAACGCCACTGATCTATGATAGAACGGTTTGTAAAAAAGCAAAGGGGATAACGCCCCATGATCTATGATTGAAACCCGGTGTTAAAAAAAACAGCAAGGGCATAACGCACATGATCTATGATAGAACGGTGTTAAAAAAAACAGCAAGGGCATAAGCACACTGATCTATGATAGAACGGTGTTAAAAACAGCAAGGGCATAACGCACATGATCTATGATAGAACCGGTGTAAAAACACAGCAAGGGCATAACGCATATGATCTATGATAGAACCGGTTTTAAAAACAGCAAAAGGGCATTAACGCACACTGATCTATGATAGAAAATGGTGTAAAACAGCAAGGGCATAACGCCCCACTGATCTATGATAGAACCCGGTGTAAAAAAAACAGCAAGGGCATAACGCACATGATCTATGATAGAAACCGGTGTAAAAA
The DNA here is from genome assembly GCA_018398815.1 of Conus ventricosus. Classification (NCBI taxonomy): domain Eukaryota; kingdom Metazoa; phylum Mollusca; class Gastropoda; order Neogastropoda; family Conidae; genus Conus; species Conus ventricosus. The sequence goes on from CM031616.1 coordinate 3,718,810, forward strand.
CGCAAGGGCATAACGCACACTGATCTATGATAGAACCGGTGTAAAAACAGCAAGGGCATAACGCACACTGATCTATGATAGACGGTGTAAAAACAGCAAGGGCATAACGCCATGATCTATGATAGAACGGTGTAAAACCAGCAAGGGCATAACGCACATGATCTGTAATAGAACCGGGGGTTTAAAAACAGCAGGGCATAAAAGCACACTGTCTATGAATAGAACCGGTGTAAAAACCGCAAGGGCATAACGCACACTGATCTATGATAGAACCCGGTGTAAAAACAGCAACGGCATAACGCACATGATCTATGATAGACCGGTGTTGTAAAAAAACACGCAAGGGCATAAAAGCACACTGATCTATGATAGAACGGTTTGTTAAAAACACAGCAAGGGCATACGCACACTGATCAATGATGAACCGGTGTAAAAACAGCATGGGCATAAGCACACTGATCTATGTAGAACCGGTGTAAAAACAGCAAGGGCAAAACGCACACTGATCTATGATAGAACGGTGTAAAAACACAGCAAGGGAAAAACGCACACTGATCTATGATAGAACCGGTTGTTAAAAACACAGCAAGGGATAACGCACATGTTCTATGATAGAACCGGTGTAAAAAAAAGCAAAGGGCATAACGCACACTGTTATGATGAACCCGGTTTTAAAAACAGCAAGGGCATAACGCACACTGTCTATGATAGAACCGGGTGTAAAAACAGCAAGGGCATAACGCACACTGATCTATGATAGAACCGGTTGTAAAAAACAGCAAGGGCTAACGCACCTGACTATGATAGAACCGGTGTAAAAACACAGCAAGGGGATAACGCACACTGATCTATGATAGAAACCGGTGTTAAAAACAGCATGGGCATAACGCACACTGATCTTATGATAGGAACCGGTGTAAAAAAAAGCAAGGGCATAACGCACATGATCTATGATAGAACCGGTTTTTAAAACAGCAAGGGCATAACGCACACTGATCTATGATAGAAACCGGTGTAAAAACACAGCAAGGGCATAACGCACATGAAACTATGATAGAACGGTGTAAAAACAGCAAGGGGATAACGCACACTGATCTATGATAGAAACCGGTTGAAAAACAGCAAGGGCAAAGCACACTGATCTATGATAGAACCGGTGGGAAAAACAGCAAGGGCCATAACGCACATGATCTATGATAGAACCAGTGTAAAAAACACAGCAAGGGCATAACGCACACTGATCTATGATAGAACCGGTGTAAAAAACACAGCAAGGGCATACGCACACTGACTATGATAGAAACCGGTTGTAAAAAAACAGCAAGGGCATAACGCACACTGATCTATGATAGAACGGTGTAAAACACAGCAAGGGCATAACGCACACTGATCTATGATAGAACCGGGTTGTAAAAACAGCAAAAGCATAACGCACTGATCTTGATAGAACCGGTGTAAAAACAGCAAGGGCATAACGCACACTGATTTTATGATAGAAACCCATGTTTAAAAAAAGCAAGGGCATAACGCACCCCTGATCTATGATAGAACCGGTGTAAAAACAGCAGGGCAAACGCACACTGATCTATGATAGAACGGTGTAAAAAACAGCAAGGGCATAACGCACATGATCTATGATAGAAAAGGTGTAAAAACACAGCAAGGGCTAACGACACTGATCAATGATAGAACCGGTGTAAAAACAGCAAGGGGCATAACGCACATGATCTATGATAGAACCGGTTGTAAAAAACAGCAAGGGCATAACGCACATGATCTATGATAGACCCGGTGTTAAAAACAGCAAGGGCATAACGCACACTGATCTATGATAGAACCGGTGTAAAAAAAAGCAAGGGCATAACGCACATGATCTATGATAGAACCGGTGTTAAAAAAACAGCAAGGGCATACGCACATGATCTATGATAGAACGGTGTAAAAACACAGCAAGGCATAAGCACACGATCTTGATAGAACCCGGGGTTTTAAAACACAGCAAGGGGATACGCACACTGATCAATGATAGAACCCGGTGTAAAACGCAAGGGATAACGCACATGTTTTATGATAGAAACCGGTGTAAAAAAACAGCAAGGGCATTACGCACATGATCTTGATAGAACCGGTTTTAAAACACAGCAAGGGCATAACGCACACTGATCTATGATAGAACCGGTGTAAAAACACAGCAAGGGCATAACGCACACTGATCTATGATAGAACCCGGTTTTAAAAAAAACAGCAAGGGGCATAACGCACTGATCTATGATGAACCCGGTGTAAAAAAACAGCAAGGGCATAACGCACACTGATCTATGATAGAAACCCGGGTTTTAAAAACACAGCAAGGGCATAACGCACATGATCTATGATTAGAACCGGTGTAAAAACACAGCAAGGGCATAACGCACACTGATCTATGATAGACGGTGTAAAAACACAGCAAGGGCATAACGCACACTGATCTATGATAGAACGGTGTAAAAACAGCAAAAGGGCATAACGCACATGATCTATGATAGAACCCGGGGTAAAAACACAGCAAGGGCATTTAAAGCACACTGATCTATGATGAAAACCGGTTGTAAAAACACAGCAAGGGCATAACGCACACTGATCTATGATTGAACCGGTTTTAAAAACACAGCAAGGGGATAACGCACATGATCTATGATAGAAAAACCCGGTGTAAAAAACACAGCAAGGGCAAAAACGCACATGATTTGATAGAAACCCGGTGTAAAAACACAGCAAGGGCATAACGCACACTGATCTATGATAGAACGGTTGTAAAAACACAGCAAGGGCATAACGCACATGATCTGTGATAGAACCCGTTTTAAAAACACAGCAAGGGATTTAAAGCACATGATCTATGATAGAACCCGGGTGTAAAAACACAGCAGGGCATAACGCACACTGATTTTATGATAGAAACCCGGTGTAAAAAACACGCAAGGGCATAACGCACACTGATCTATGATAGAACCCGGGGTAAAAACACAGCAAGGGCTTAACCGCACACTGATCTATGATAGAACCGGTGTAAAAACACGCAAGGGCATAAGCACATGATCTTGATAGAACCCGGGGTAAAAACACAGCAAGGGCATAACGCACATGATCTATGATAGAACGGTGTACAAACACAGCAAGGGATAACGCACATGATCTATGATAGAACCGGTGTTAAAAACACAGCAAGGGCATAACGACACTGAACTTGATAGAACCCGGTTAAAAAACAAGCAAGGGCATAAGCACATGATCTATCATAGAAACCGGTTTTAAAAAAACAAGCAAGGGCATAACGCACTGATCTATGATAGAACCGGTTTTTAAAAACACAGCAAAGGGGGATAACGCACACTGATCAATGAAAAGAACCGGTGTAAAAACAGCAAGGGCATTTAAAGCACACTGATCTATGATAGAACCGGTTTTAAAAACACAGCAAGGGCATAACGCCCACTGATCAAAGATAGAACCGGTGTTAAAAACAGCATGGGCATAACGCACACTGATCTATGATAGAACGGTTGTAAAAACAGCAAGGGCATAACGCACACTGATCTTTTGATTTGAACGGTTTTTAAAAACAGCAAGGGCATAACGCACACTGATCTATGATAGAACCGGTGTTAAAACAGCAAGGGCATAACGCCACTGATCTATGATAGAACCCGGTGTAAAAACAGCAAGGGCATACGCACACTGATCTTGATAGAACGGTGTAAAAAACAGCAAGGGCATAAGCAACTGATCTATGATAGAAACCGGTGTAAAAACAGCAAGGGCTAACGCACACTGATCTATGATAGAACCGGTTTTGAAAACGCAAGGGCATAAGCACAAATGATCTATGATAGAAACCGGTTGTAAAAACAGCAAGGGATAACGCACACTGATCTATGATAGAACCCGGGGTTTTAAAAAAAGCAAGGGCATAACGCACACTGATCTATGATAGAACCCGGGGTAAAAACAGCAAGGGCATAGCACACTGATCTGATTGAACGGTGTAAAAAACCAGCAAAGGGGATAACGCACACTGATCTATGGGTAGAACCGGTTGTAAAAACAGGGAAGGGCATAAGCACCCTGATCTATGATAGAACGGTGTGAAAACAGCAAGGGCATTTAAAGCACATGATTTTGATAGAACGGTTTTAAAAAAGCAGGGTTAAACGCACACTGTTTTATGATAGACCGGTGTAGAACACGCCGTAAACATACCATGCCGAACAATTACCACGGAAGTTTTCAAAAGGGGTGTTGCATTGAGGCGACAAACCCACAGGGTTTACTCCCTTTTTAAGATGGTTTACTGTTAAATTTTCACTTAAACAAGAGTGAGCCAACTTGTGTATTTTTTTTTGAATTGATATAAGAAAATGAAGTGTTTTTATTACTTCATTTTTGACCTTTGACGAAAACAAAACACAGCGGAAATCGATCATGTTTGAGGCAGAGTGTGGTGTTCTGGATCTGGATTGGATTTGTCGTCGTGAACATTTTTCCCGATAGGCCGATGGTGGGGGTGCGCAGCGTATGAAATCATTTGACTTTGCTTTTGCCAGAGCGATTGAAGCTGTCGACTGCTTTGTTGGACGATGTTTCGTCGAGGTGGTTACTCAGTTTTGTCTTTGGGTTTATGAGTTTCGGTATGTTTGGTGTGTGTTTTGGATTTCTTGCTATATTATTTCGTATGTTGTTCTACTGGGTTTTGTGTCAGGTAGTTTCTGTTGTTTGGTGGGAAAGGATGGTCGTCTGGTTTTTGAGGTGTGATGAATCTGGTGATGCTGGACAGACCCCAACCACCCTGTAAAGAATCCCGCCGATTAAGCCGCCGTTCCTGGAGTGTAGAAATCAAATTTTTCTCGCAGCCCCTTATGAGGGGGGTGGGGACGGTACCCTTTTGCTATAAGAGCACGGCTTTTTCTTTGTACCTTCCAGCAGTGATTCTTCTGAGTGGGGTCCAATGTTGCTGATACCCCCAGGACGGGCACAAGTGCAAGGTGGGATTTCTTGGCGGGAGGGGGGGCTGGGGGCTGAGATTTCGGGGAAAAAACCAGTGTGCTATTTCCCTTCTTTGTAGGAGGTGAGTTTTGGGGACCACTTGAGGTTGTCACAATTGGAGCCGGG
>CM031616.1:3728957-3731457 GCA_018398815.1 Conus ventricosus
GCGGGGATTACTGAGAAAGGAGTCAAAAGTTGAGAACCAAGAGTAAAACATGGGACCGATACATTCTCAAACAGTTAGGACTGTACCAACAAAGAAGCGATAACGGTCTGTTGTTTTTCTTTTGATTTGAATTCTGATTTAAATCATTGCTTATGACCTGCGTCTTCGTACATCTAAGCCAGAGCAACAACTATTTTCTGACACAAGGTTTTTCATTCAAGACTCCATTTGAATCAGCGTCATATCACGTGCTTTCCTGTACAGTTTAGTTTCAGGGCAGATTCAACAGTTCAAAGCAAAATTTGATGCACTTTAGATAACTTTTCCAGCAAGACCAACAGGGGCAGTGGACAGCTCGGTAAAAAGTAATCCAAAAACATCTCAGCTGGACTCAAATACGGCACATTGCATCTCTTAGGATAAACTTTGTCCTGTGCATAACCTCCGGTCCTGGAATTCATACTTGGTGAACCTGGGGAAATCAGATGGCCTTAGGTGCTGGCTCTGTCGGAACAAATAAATAGCAGAACATGTCACGACTCATGCAGACACCTCGGGGAGTGGAAGATTGCACGTGCGGTTAGCGCTGCCAGAGGACACGCTTCGTCACCAAAACCTTCAGCAACGACGGTCACCAAAACCTTCAGCAACGATGGTCACCAAAACCTTCAGCAACGATGGTCACCAAAACCTTCAGCAACGATGGTCACCAAAACCTTCAGCAACGACGGTGTACGCGACAGGAGGCCACAAATCATGGTCTACAACGACTGCCACGCCAAGAGCACCGAGGTGTGGTGTACTGGACTTAATGGCTGACAAGGTGCACAGCAGATCTTCCGGAATGACAAAACAAAGCCACAAACAAACATCCAGAGACCATTATGAAGAGCAGCATGAACCCGGATAAAGTATTCTACCCAGCTTTATCACAACATGATTCTGACCAAATAAATGATTCTAGCTGAACTCATTTCTACAAGCTGAGGAATATGTCCTTCTAACCACCAACTTGAAGGAACCTGGCTTCCAAGTCAAAGTTCTCGCCAAGGAGGTTATAGAACGGGGTTTCATTGGCTCATTAGCATATGATGGCATGAAACAGCTCTGAATTTCCGGGTGGGGGGGGGGGGGATCAGACCAGAACCCAAAAGACAAAGGGAAAGGCAGCTGAAAAGTTCCAGCTGGATCTAGTGGAGGAGGGACAACAGTGGACTTCATGAGACTTGAACTTCATAACTTGGAGCAGGTATCCGATAGCCGTGTGCTTAGGACATCCTCAGAAAAGGCATGGCTTGAGACGCCAAACCAACCAGGAGATATAGGTTCAAATCCTGGAGGCGCCAAAAAAAAATTCTGGCAGCAGAAAGGTTCTAGGAGTCATGATCTTGATGCGAGCTGGCCCCTTAGAGGGTTCGGAGTACAACCTTATTGAAGACCGTTTGAAGCTGGGAGTAGAACTCTTCAATCTGTCATCATCTGGTCTGACGCGGGAGCATAGCTTGGCCCCACCAATGTTGAATGGTTTCACCGGCACGGTAACGACCCTGCTGGAATCAGGACGTTGAATGGTTTCACCGGCACGGTAACGACCCTGCTGGAATCAGGACGTTGAATGGTTCCACCGGCACGGTAACGACCCTGCTGGAATCAGGACGTTGAATGGTTCCACGGCACGGTAACGATCCAGCTGGAATCAGGGTGGCATCCCCGTGCAACGTTTCTGATGTTCTCGTTGACCGAAAACCCCACTCCGTGTACATGTCTGTCTTCTCCACTGTAGTGCGGAACGTGCCCTTCTTCTTCAAGACTCAGGTCAGAGGTTCTCTGCTTCTGGCAACCACGTAACCATCACTACCTGCCACGCATAGGGAGTAAGGAGAATTCCCAACAAGAAAATCCGATCAGGAGAGAGAGACGCTTCGCCAGGCTCGATTTTCGTTCTTGAGATACCACATGGAAAAAGAAAATACAGATCTCTTACAAGATCAGTCGCGGCTCGGGTTAACAATGACTACGTCTTCCGTCGACCTCAGCCAGAGCATGCGCGAAAGGTGTGCTACTGGGGGAAATCACAGCGCATACGTGACAGAAACATCATCATATTTGCCACTAGAACGTAAAAATCCCTTGTATGCGTGAAAATTGAAAGGAATGGCCCATGAATAGATACTCCTGGCACGTTCTCGGCTTATTCGATGTGAGCTGGAAAACAACCCAAAATGTTGCAGAGAATAATCACACCGTTGGTATTATGAAATGTCATCAGATGTAACTTTTCTCTATCTACATATTGCATCAACAGCCGACAGGACTTAGAGTTAAGTACTAATCTTGATTCTCTAAACTTGTGTATCCTCAGTTCGTTAAATTACAATTCTTCCCTTGGTGCTGCTTATTTTTTGCCTGTTCTTTGTTTTCTTTCACACTTTTAAACTGATTTATCACACGGTTTATCAAACCAGTTATTACATTTCTTGTAACTTTTCCCACAGATTGG